>OU342743.1:374167335-374613972 GCA_910589775.1 Avena eriantha
CCTGGTGTGGGCCACCCCTGCCCCCCCCCCACTAACTCTCTCCCCTGCCACTTTTCTTCTCTCTCCCGAGTAAGCTCCAGTTCATAGCTCAAATCGCGTTTTTTCTGTCTTGCTTCGATTTCTTTCGATCTCCTTGCTCAGCCCATCTTTCTTGTTGAAATTTGAGCATTTGTTCCCTGGTATGTGACTCCTCCCCTTGTCCAATTAGATTTGTGTTTAGTGGATTATATGTTGAGTATTTTGCTGCTGTAGGTGACTGGTTTTGAGAGCTTGTAAGCTTGTTTGATGCTTAGAGATATAGTTTTGATGCATGTTAGGAGGCCTCTTGCAAGTCCCTATGAGTAGAATCCTTCATTATATTTACTTTGCAATCACTTGTGTAATAGGTGTTTAAATTTCAGAAGAGAAGATGAGTGAACACCACTAAACCAACATGAGCTTTGGGTGCCTGAGGGTCGCCACCTAAACCAACATGAGCTTGGGTGCCTGAGGTCATGAAGGTCCACCGGGAGACGAAGTTTTTCCCTCCATTTATCAATGCCCTGAGTTCATGAGAGCTGCGGGAATTCTACAAGATTTCCACACTTTGGTTTCTAATGCAGGGTTAGAGCACTTTTGGAAGATGAACCTTGTCATTTGTGAAGCTAACCATGTCTGTGGTGCAGGATTTCCAATTTAGTCACTCTTTGCCTAACCCCATGGTCCATTACAAAATCTACAATATTGTTGTCAACCTTTCTCTTGATAATTTTTGTGCAGCCATTAAGGTACCTCAATGGGGATCATGTAGGAAGATTAAGAGAGACCTGAACCACTCATGGATTTATATGCAGAAATTTGCCAAGGGAGTAGCTTCTCGAAGGAGAGTGGAAAAATCCGTACATTCATCTTCCCTCCATTCGCTACTTTGCCTACTTTATTACTAAGTGTGGTTCTTTTTAGGAAAACTACCAATAAGTTATCTTTGTTTGATTTAGCATTTATCTTTGTTGCTCTTAGACGAGATAGGTCTTACAACTTGGGTGCTTTGATAGCTTTCTGTCTCGCTGCTAACCGTGAGAAAGGTGAATTTGTGGAGGCCTAATTGCTTCTCATTTACTAGCATTGCATGGTTTAGTGCCTCATCATCTAGACCTACAGTTTCCCATAGAGAGGCTTGATTTTAATTCCATGTTATAGCATCAATTTTTTCCTCGTGGGCTAGTTTGAGTGAGTTGTCTTATGAACTAACCTTTCTCTAAGCTGGTTGGAGAAAGAGCAAGTCCGAGCGTGTTGTTCTTTTGCATGCACCTGTCTTGTTTAACCTTGATAACAGGGAAGGATGGTCCCTCACTGAGGAGGAGCTTACACGTACTTGGGAGAGCTCTCCCAACAGGAGCAGGACACTAGAAGGGAGGTCACGGATGAATCGGTCCAGCCCTTGAATGAGGGAGAGTCTTCATATCAGCAGCCCGCTTATGATTGGGGAGCTTCCTCTTCTTCTCATGGGCCAGCTACGACTATTCTTACCAAGATCCGTCCGCTTGGAACCCTATTCGTACATGGATTGATACCCACTTACACCAAAAGCCTAAGCTTGGGGGGAGGTACACCGACGCCGCACTCATCTCCATATCATGTTGTGTCGGTACTTTGTATATTCATGTTTCGTTCTCTTTTTAGTTTTCGTTCTTCTTTGCTTTTGCTTTCTAAAAACACAAAAGGACCAAAAATATTTTTGTTGTTTCTCTTTGGTTTGCTTCTTCTTTTGCCTTGTTTGTTTTTCCCTTTTTGCTTTGTTTGACTTATTCGAAAAATCCAAAAACATTTTGCTTTGTTTTTCCCTTTTTGGTTCTTGTTTAAAAATCGAAAACACCAAAATATTTGTCGTTCTTCTTTGGTTTTTGTGAGTTTGCTACAGGTTCGGCAGTTCTCAGTGGAATATTGGTTTCATATTATTATTCAAGCCACACAAGTGAAGAGCAATGATGAGGATTAATGACAACTTGAGGCGTGGTAAGAGGCTGGTAACGAACTCTCTTTGTTTTCATTTTTGCACATATACTCATCACTGTCGGCATGCTTAGTCCGTTCATGTAGAGTGTATGTTTTCTTTTGATGCTTAATAGTTCTTGCTTTCTTATGATTAGCTCCAGCTCGCTAATAGTTTTAGCATGTCTCTTGAATGTTTGCTTGCATTACTCTATTCATAAATTGGTATGACACCGTGGTATCCTCCTCTGAATGTTTCATTTGAATTGACTTGGCACATGCTCATGCATGCACATGACTGTAATAATCAGTTAAGCCTCGATGAAATATTTGCCTTGAGGATCTTGAATCACTTTCATCCCATGAGTAGTCTTGTTTTGTTGCAAGCTAGATAATGACAGCTATTGCTCTCTCGTTTGTCGCTCCTTACTATTGCTAGCCTTCACTTCCACTGAGTGTTTAACTCATGTTTCCAACTCCCTAAACCAAATATTCCAAAGTGTCCACCATACCTACCTATTAGCATCATTTGCTACTTTCGTGCATATTCATATGCCTTGTTTTCTTCCGAATAAATGTTTGCTTGTTATGGGAAAATTAGTTAGTAAAGCTCTCACGAACTTGATGGCACACTTTATTTTCCGCACTTAATAAACCTGAACCATTGTGAACTCTCCATGAAAGTTATATGCTTGCAAATTATAGGCTGGGGATTAGCAGAACCGTGCTGTCACGGGGAACGCTTTCAACACTTGTAAATATATACCCGGTTGATACCTTGTTCTTTTGTTTGCGGATGTCGTCGGTGTGAAATAAAAGGAGAGTTTGTAGTCCATGGAGTTATGTATGTGTGATAGAGAAACGCCTGGGCCGCTGGTCTAATCCATGCTGACATGGTGGAAACCTACAGCGTAACCATAATGATATCTATGAAGCATTCTTCTTATAAAAAAAGAGAGAGATAGCTATTGAGAAAAGAAAAATGGAGTTCTATGAAAAGAGGAAAGAGAGAAAAAAGCACCATTTTCCCATGGTAAATAAGAAGATTGCTGAGATACTCATTGTCTGCTTGCCTTGTCATTTTGATATGGGGATTCTTCTGTATCATCTGGCAAGGGGTACCCCGTTGGCGGTTCTCAATGATACGCACATACTTACGATGAAAAGAACTTACCGGTAACTAAAGTTGAGTAGCATGGGAGCGGCCCTCGTACTCAAGGGACTTGGGATTTCCAGTTTATAGTCTGTCAAGCATATAACTCAGACTGGACCTCACTTTCACTTTAACCACTTTAAAGATGCTTATGATAGGGGCAATGAGAGCTCAAAGCTATGAGTACCATACTTTCAGCATTTGGAAGCCTTTCAAAATTATTCAAACCCTTTTTCTTCTACTTGTTGAGTCTCCACATATTCTTTGAGCGCCTTCTTGAGAGCATAGTTGTGATTCTTTGTGTTTGTTCCATTACTTGATTATTTGTGTTATGACTTTGATGCTTGTACCTTCGATATCTTTACTTCTATCATCACTTGAACTTCAGAGGTGCCTTAGCATTCATAATCAAAGGCAAGCGAGATACCACTCTATCATACCTTTCTATGAGCATTGTAATGTTTGCTTATGTTTATGGTTCATGCTACTTATTATTCTTGAGTGGAATCTCTTCATAGCTTGCAATGACTATTAAGTAGACTCAGTTGCATACTCTTTATTATGAATTTTCTAGGTAGTTGATCACATTGCTGAGAATATTTACATCATATGAAGCAAATGTGTTCGTGAAAGTTCTTTTATCGCACTCAGTTTGAACTGAATTGCTTGAGGACAAGCAATAAGCTAAGCTTGGGGGAGTTGATACGTCCAAAACGTATCTACTTTCCCGAACACTTTTGCTATTGTTTCTCCTCTATACTTGTGTGATTTGGATGCAACTAATGCAAACTGACGCTGTTTTCAGCAGAATTGCCTTGGTGTCTACTTTTTGTGCAGAAAATCAACTATCATGAAAAATCCCGAAAATATGCCAAAAATCCTATTTCACACCCGAGGACTCCAGGAGCCAGAATACAAGACGGACAAGAGACCTGGGGTGGCCACACCACCTGGTGGCGCGGGCCAGGCCAGGCCGCCCAGGGGGTGGTGTGGGCCCCAGGCACCCCCCCCGCCTCTCTCTTTGCCTATAGGAGCCTTCTGACCTAAAACTTTGGGGGGTTCAACGTTTTTCCAGAAGGAGTTCCGCTCCGCCGCCACCACCAGATTCCACAAAACAGCACCAGAAACTCCGTTCTAGCACCCTGCCGGGACGGGGAATTGGAGGAGATCATCGCCATCATCATCACCATCGCTCCCTCCATCGACCATCCATGTTTCCCCCATCTATGAGTGAGTAATCCCCGCACTGTAGGCTATGGGGATGGTAGGGATTGGATGAGATCGTTCATGTAATGGCATCAGATTGTTAGGGCTTGGTGCCTAGTATCTTTTTTAGTGCTTTATGACTTTGTTGCGACTTGTTGTGCTTAATGCTTGTGACTAGGGCCCGAGTGCCATGATTTCAGATCTGAACTTATTATTGATTCATTATGATAGTATTGTTCTTGGTCTTATCTGCAAGTTGTATACACACGTTGTTGTCCGGCACCTATGGCCCCGAAGTGACAGAAATCGGGATAACCGGAAGGGAAGGCCTTGATGTGAGGATCACATGTGTTCATGGAGTGTTAATGCTTTGCTCCGGTGCTCTATTAAAAGGAGCACCTTAATTGCCAGTAGTTCCCTAGAGGCCCCGCTGCAACAGGCTGGCGGGACAAAAGATGGTGTGCAAGTTCTCATTGCGAGCACGTATGACTATATATAGAACACATGCCTAGGATTATCTAGTACTTGGGTGCTTTATCTTATTTATCTGCAATTGCCCTATGTTCTGATTGCTATGTGAATTGTCTTGTCCATGCAACGCCCGTCCATCCATCCTATGCCTACCGCACTCGAATCCCACTGTTTACTGCTTTTGTTACTACTGTCTTTGCTTTACTACTGCTGTTACTTTACTATTCCTACTACAAACTGTTGCTACTGATAAACTGATGTGAGCAAGATTGTTTCCAGGTGCAGCTGAATTGACAACTCAGTTGTTAAGGCTTATAAATATTCTTTGGCTCCCCTTGTGTCGAATCAATAAATTGGGTTTCACTTCCCTCTAAAATACTGCGATACACCCCCTATACTTGCGGGTCATCATGATGTAACTTATGCTTAAGCTTCTAGTGTGCTTGGGTTTTTGAAATGGAGTTCATTTGAGTGGTTTTCGAATAAGTGTGATCTATACATATGAACTACATTCAATTTTCAATTGTCGTTGAATTCAGTGTTTGAAACTTTTTGGGATGAAACAAAGTGGGCCTTGATACATCACTACTTGTACTAGCAAGGGGTGCAAAGAACCACAATTGTTTCTATTAAGATTTGAGTTCTAGGAACAGCCAAAGTAGGCTAGGTGATTTAAAATGGCAAAAGTGACCATTTGCTTATTTTTTTTTTTTTTATTTTTTTTATTTGTTTTTCTTTGGGATTTGCTTGGGATGATCTAGATGATGTTTAATTCACCTTAGAATCATTTACAACAACCAATGGATCACTCAAACATGGCAATTCAAAACAAATCCTAATTTAAATGCCCACACATATGAATGCTTAATGATTTTAATGGAAATGATTTTGTTAACCCTAAATTGGGTAGATTTGATCTTGATTAACCTTGGATTAAGTTTTGGGATGTTACAAACCTTCCCCCCTTAAACAAAATCTCGTCCCGAGATTTATGAAAGAAAGCTAGGAACTAAAGAGATTTGGGAACTCTGTCCTAATGTAATCTTCTCGCTCCCAAGTGGATTCCTCTTCGGTATGTTGCTAACTTTCCTTGTGGATGGCTGACATCTCTTCTGGCAGTTCCAGTTGATACAATACTTCTCCTCGACGATTCAGAATCTTAAAGGGCCCGATATATCTGGGGGCTAACTTTCCTTCAGACTAAAACGTTGGGTTCCCTTCAATGGCGAAACCTTGAGATACACAAAAATCTCTGACATTGAAAGTCAAGTCTCTCCTATTCTTGTCAGCATAACTACTTTCTGTCTAGATGGGCGGTCTTGAGGTGTTCACGGACTTTGTGAACCCTTTTCTTCGGCTTCCCGGAGCATGTCCGGTCCAAAGATCTGACTTTCTCCTACTTGCGACCAATTCAAAGGGTTACGGCACTTTCTTCCGTATAGGAACTCAAATGGTGCCATGTGCAACTGGCTTGGTAACTATTGTTATATGAGAATTCTCCAAAAGGCAGGCAGTCTTCCCATTTTGATCCATACTCTAACACACAAGCTCTCAACATATCCTCTAAGATCTGGTTGACTCTTTTAGTCTGTCCATCGGTTTGCGGGTGATAAGCGGTGCTGAAATTCAACTTGGTTCCTTATCCTTCTTGGACTTTCTGCCAAAATCTCGAGGTAAATTGGGTTCCTCAATATAATACTATGGTCTTGGGGGTTCCATGCAGACTAACAATTCTAGCAATGTACAACTCTGATAGGTAGTCTTGACAGGTATCAGATGAGCTACCTTGGACAGTCTATCAACGATGACCCAGATTGAGTCATTTCCCCTACTAGAAGTAGGCAACCGGTGATAAAGTCCATTCTGACGGAATCCCATTTCCATTCCAGAATCTGCAATGGTTGCAACAGTCCTGCGGGTCTCTGATGCTCTGCTTTGACTCTTTGACAGATGTCACACTTAGCGATGTAGCTCCCGATTTCTCTCTTCATTTTGTGCCACCAAAATTGCTCTTTCAAATCTTGATACATCTTCGTTCCTCCGGGTGGATAGAATAAAGAGTATCATGGGCTTCCTGCATGATAACTTGCTTCAGCTCCGAATCTGCTGGCACATAGATACGTCCTTTGTACCACAGAACTCCTTCTTCGTCTTTGGTGAATCCAGGTACCTTTCCCGTACCATACGATGTTTGATTCCGTCGATACTTTCATTTCCCTTCTGAGCTTCCTTGATTTGGCTAATCAAAGTGGGTTGAAGTTCAATGCTTGCTAGAAATCCTTGGCTAACTAGCTCAGTCCTAAACTTCTCCAACTCCTCATACAAACTTGGTTTGCTTCTCTGCTAAGAGCATTCGCTACCACATTGGCTTTGCCGGGGTGATAGTGAATGTCAAGGTCATAATCCTTGATTAACTCTATCTGTCTCCTTTGCCTCATATTCAGCTCCTTCTGAGTGAAAATATACTTCAAGCTCTTGTGATCTGAGTAAATCTCACAGCAATTACCCATACGATAATGACGCCGTGTCTTCAATGCCAAAACTACGGCTGCTAATTCAAGATTATGGGTCGGATAGTTATGCTCATGCTGCTTTAGTTGTCAGACAGATACGCGATGACTTTTCCTTCCTGCATCATACACATCCGAGACCAATCTTGGATGCATCACAATACACATCAGACGGCTTCTTGATGTCTGGCATGATCAATATTGGGGCTGAAATCAATCTCTCTCTTCAGTTCCTAGAAACTGGCTTCACATTTGTCAGTCCACCTCCTCGGTCCCCGCCGCTCTCTCTCTCTCTCTCTCCTCTCTGCGCTCTCTCCCCCTGCTACCCTACCTACCGGAGCATTCCCCACTCCTCGGTCCCCTCCGTGGAGCTGCGCCCCGCCGCCAGCTCCTCCCTGCGGCGCCCCGTCCCGGCGCCTCACCCTCCTCCCGGCTCCGGCCACAACCGCGCCGCCCCAGCTCCCCTCACCACCCTCTGTTCCTCGACCCCTATCGTGTCTCCTTCGCACCGCCGGCCTCCGGCCGCCCCGAGCCAGCCCCGCTCGCACCGCCGCCCTATCGACTCGCCTCGTCGCCTCCTTCCGCGTGAATCGCCTCCGGTCCGCTGGCCTGGCCCGCCACCGCGCCGCCGCGGCCCTTGCCTCGCCAACCATCTCCGCCGCCGTTGCTCTCCCTTCCCCCTCATGCTCCGGCCCACCGGCGCCGCTCCGACCCCTGCATCTCCCGGCTGTGCCGCCCCGAGCTCGAGCTCGACCCTCCTCCGCCGTCCTCACCCCGTGCCTCCTCGTGCTCCCCTCGCCTGTAGCAACCACCCCGCCACCACCGCCTCGCCTGTGGGTCCCTCATCGCCTCCTCACGGGACCCCAGCGTCGTCGTCGCCCCGAGCAAGATCTGCCACGGAACCAGTGTCCCGAGACCTGCTGGTCGCCGACCCTCGCGATGGAAGATGCTGGTTCCTCCTTCGTGTAGGTCCCCCTGACGACCACGCCCAGGCCGTGGCCATGTTAGTGCTCTGCTGTCCACCGTGAAGATGAGTATGTTCGAGTTCGGCGGGGTCAAGACCGGCTACCTTAGATCGATGTCTCCAGACCTGTCACGATCTCCTCGAAGAGAACGCCCTGAAGCTCTTCTTCTCTCGGACGTCAAGACCCCGATGCCGAACCAAGACCTTCCGGCGCTGAAAAAGCTCGCCACCACCGACCCCCAAACCGGAACGGCAAGTTCTCCTTCTCGGAACGCCAAGATCACCACCCCGACGCCAAGGTCGCCGACACGGAACGCCAAGTTCTTCTACTCAGATCCGAAGACCGAACCCTGGCGCGCCAAGTTCTTCGACCCCGAAGACCGATCCATCGGAACGCCAAGACCTCCGTCCGAACCCGAGTTCTTCGTCCCAGGCGTCAAGATCTCCTACACGGACCCGAAGACCACTGGTACCCGATCCATTCAAGTTCGCCATCGACGGCAAGATCGACCGCTGGGTACCCAAGTTCTTTGTCGCGACACGACAAGTTCTCCATCTTGTATCCGAACCTCGTCGTTCCGTCGAACCCTGAGACTGAACCCCGGACCCCGGGAACCCAAGATCTTTCGAACCTAGATGTGTGACCCTAAGCCCCTATTTTTATAATATGACATTATCAACTGTTGCATATAAATTGTTCATACCTCCTGCATACCTGTCTGTGGGTTGGGGGCATTATGCCGATTCACCTCATAATTAAATATGGAGTCTATATGCGGGATACTTTTTGTCTTATTCCGGGCTCCATTTAAATTTGTGTAGCAAACCGATGCCCTGTTTTGCCATGTTAATACAACATTTAATTGCGGGGTTGTTAATAACTTAAACATTTAATTAATTGTCGGGACCCCGGTTCCGCTTAATATTGCCTAATTGCATCTCATCTGTTCCATGCCATGCATCATATCATAATCATGTCGGATCTTCTGTCGTAGTATTAAATATTGCATCCGGTGTTTCTTCTAGTGTTTTCTTCTCACGGATTAGGCCGATGAGTTGATGCGTGTACCGACAAGTTCTCCAGATGTGATCTCCGGCAGTGTTTCCCAGGCGAGCATCTCTCCCCCTTTCTACCTATTTTGCATTTATAGTCTTTATTTACTCATGTTGATCTATTGCTATCCGTGTCGTGATGCTATAGTTTCCGTGCACCAGTTATATCCCGTGCGCCTCTATATGGCCTTGGACACCTCCTATTACCTGTGCTTGGTAGACAGCTAGCCTTGCGAGTCGTAGTTGCTTGCTCAGGTCGATCTCGTGTTGTCAAGTACCACAGTTGATGGAATGCTGGAAGGTGTTTAATGGTGGAGATGTTTATGGTGGAGATGATCATGACTTTAAATACAACTATTAAATTGCTAGGACAACTAATGAAAGAGGCACCGGTGGGCAATATATGCTATTTGGTTTTTATGTCCACTTGTGTCCCGTAGGCCCCGAGTACTTGATACCTGTTCCTTGACTATTCGCACTATCCACATCCGGGAGACCCTATGGGATCCCCTGAGCCAGAGCTTGATTCATTTCTATTTCTTGGGGCCACAAACTAGTTTGAGGTTTTATTACTATCCTGTACGTATGCCATGCTTTACCGCTTTATTTGCGATTGTGCCGGAGCGACCTGTACTGTTTAGGATCATGAGACGTTTTCGCTGTATCGACAAGCCCAGTCACACTTCAGGGTTCCCAGTCGTTTACAGCCGTCCACACAAACCCTGGGTCCGTTCCGGAGCCGGCCAACTTCGTTGCGGGTAGCTTAGTGGGGTGGCCCCCTGAAATATTTTGTGAATCCTATGATTGCCTTGTCATGAAAGCCTCGTTGGGTTTTGAGTTGGTTTTGCCAAGGTTGATCGAGTGTGTGTTGCTATTTGTGCACCCCTGCAGGGTAAAACTTTCTGAAAGCCGTGTCGCGGTTATGGACGACTTGGAGCACGGTATCTTGATCATAGACAAGCATAACTAAAGTAGTGTTATAAATTTGACTTAATATGTGACTAGTAATCAGCTTCACTACAATGGAATGGATAATAAAAATGCCAACAACTGGTGGATCTGTGGTGATCTGTGTCATGCTGTACCTGCCTAGTAAGTATTGCAACTCCAATGGAATGTGATAAAAGTGCCAACAATTGCTGGTTTTGGGATTCCTCAGGACAATTATATCTGACTAGTAAATGTTCCAACTACAACAGAATGGTGATTAAAACTACCCACTACTTATGTTATCAGGATGACTCATGCTATCTATATCTGACTAGTAAGTGCTTCAACCATAATCGAATGAATAAAACTGCCAACTGTGTGAGTTCCTCGGTTTGACTTCCTCGTTTGGTGTCGAGGGGGAATACCAGGATGGGTATGATTGGTGTTAGTCTCAGGTTGGAATCGAATAGGTCTTTCTTATCCCTCTCTAATAGCCGATAGTTGTATTGAGTCTCTATAGGTTGTTAGTGCATGCTTCGCTGCCGCTCAGTCCACCATACCTATGTAGGCGAGAGCCGCCGAATTCTAGCCTTGCCGTGTACTGGCCTCAGTACTGACGCTCCTATTTTTCCTTTGCCCTTTGTCGGCACCCTTTTTGTTTTAGCAGGTTTGAGATCAACGTCGTTAGCAGGGTTACCCTTCCGGCTTGGCCTGGGCAGGGTTATGGACGCCATTGGTTATTCTTCAGGGCTCTTAGCCCCATCTCATCTTGTCCGTACTCGGACGCTGTATCGTTTTCAAGGTGATTTGGATCTTTGTAGTGTATATTTGTAATCTTGACTCTTGGAGTCGTGTTGTATATTATCTGTTCTGTGGGTCCCCTCGAGGACTGTTGTGTAATGGTATTACTTCGTTTTCCACCCGCACGAAAGTTCTTGGTGGGCGTCCTTGAATCGTTTCTATGCGGGTTTGGCGGAAAGGGCTAAAACTTGCATAGGGCCGATTCAAGGGTGTTACAGAGTGGTATCAGAGCCCAGCAGTTGTGATACCCCACTGGTCCAGCCTGTAGGATAACCTAGCTACGGCCGATGTAGCGTGTCAAAACTATTTTGCAAATCGGTTCGATAAATCTCATTAGATCTGATTTTACTCCTTACCCTCTACTATTCTCCTCTTACCTCTTACCTCTGCGTGTTTTGATCTTCTCTCTTCCCTTTCTTCTAGTCCAGATTTCTCGTGGTTGGGTTTCGTCGTACCGTCAGGGTTTCGCTTCCTTCTTTGGTAACGGTACTACTACATCCGGTCTTCGTGCTATCTGAGAAATCCTTTATCTGTTGGACTTCTCGCTGTTTCTTGTTGTGCCTTCCAGTGTTTTCCGACGCGACGACATCATCTACGCCAGATCCGATGCAGAGCCTGCATCACCCCTTTGTTCCGCACCTCGCTTGTCGAGATCTTCAGTCTGATTCCGAGAGTTGGTTGTATAATTCTGCTATTCACGTACGGAGTAATATATGAGTGCGGAATGGAGTCGCGACCATACCACTACTCTTATCATTCCTTTTGTATATTGAATCGGTGGATCCAGCAATTTTACTCCGTCCACGGAAGCTAAAGTGGCTTTATTTGTTCATACCTCTACCTCGCCCTGTGTTCCCGGAGTGTTCTCTCGACGATCACGGACACGACCTCTTGTTAGTGGTGTCGTGAGGATTTAACGAAGCGAGAAGATTCTGATCGTCGGCCTTCTTCCCGGTACGATGAGGCGGATCTCGAGGGCGAGATCCCTTGTTGGTGGTGTCGAATTGTGGCACCCCGCTAAAACCACTACTAGAAAATCGCGGAGTTTTTGTGTGCATTGCATCATCATGACCGCATGCTCATGTCATCATGCCACATTGCATTTGAGCATCTTCATCATGCATCTGTTTGTCTAAAACTATTTTCGAAAAGTCTATTTTTTGTTTCTTAATACCCCCGCCTTTATTTCAAATCGAAACACCGGGCCTCTTCCGGGTATTTTGTTTTGTCTAAAAATAGTTTACAAAGGACTTTAAAATAAAAATATAATAAAATTATTTTTAGGACCGGGGAGGCAGTCCAGCCGTTAGGCCGGACCACCTACTACCCGGTCCAAAACCATCTAACCCTCTAAACCAAACCCTAACCTAAAAATCTGCCTAACACCTACCTACCCCGCCGCCACACTCACAGCCGCGCATGCCGCAGAGCCCTGCCCAGCCCATCCCGCAATGCAGCTTCTCCTCTCTCATGCCACACATCGTGCAGCACCCACTTCCCGGCCCCTGACCTTGTCACGTTGCAGCACCACACACGCACCCAACGCACATGCACTCCGCGCGCGCATGCGCAGCCCGCTCTGGCCCACCTCCTTTTTCTGGGGATTAGTTCGATAATGAACTCAATATCCTTCCGGGGGCATACCGGACAATTCATCTGGGAATACGCCGGGGTATTCACAGTACTACTCTGCCTTGGTCATATGGTGGGTAGGGCTAGACCTCTTGTTGCACTGGAATTGACGAGGTAAGGGTTTCCGATATAATGCTTCTAACACTGTGACTCCAGAGCTACGGGTCATGGTGAGAGTGCTTTCTTAGCACAGTCTATCAGCCCTTATGCTTTGACATCCAATCCATTCCTAGTACTACTTCTAATCCTTTGGTTCCAAGTACTATTAGATTAGCATAAAAATCTATCCCATGTATTCTGATAGGCACAGCTTTGCAATTTTTCTAGCTTTTGTAGTTGAACCGGGGATTTGAACTATCATGACATGCTTCAGTTGGTTGGGTGGATCTTACTAGTGCATGCAAATTCTTCGGTGACAAATGAATGCGATGCTTCCGAATCAAACAACACCCTTGCTAAAACTGAGTTGACAGAAAACATACCCAGCACTACATCTGGCGCTTCTTGGGATTCTTCGGCGTTCATGTGGAAGAGACGGCGTTGCGGTTGTGAGGGTTACCTGGGGAAAATATTCTTCCTAGTTGAACACGACGCTGTTGTTGGAGCTGGGGCATTCACATTGGCAGTGGCGGCAGTCTTCTTGGGCACACTCATTGGAATAGTGACCCTTCACTCCATACTCGAAACAAGTGATTTGAGACTTGTCTTTAGCTACGACGGACACAACATTACTTCCAGTTCTGGGTGCAGTGTTGTTGTTGTTTTGCTCTTGGGAGGTGCACGGTTGAAATTGCTGGTGTTGCCGGGGTAGTTGTTGTTTCCTCTGGACTTCACATTGCCTCCTGCAACGGTTGGGGTAGCTTGGGCGAGACATTGCGGGTCGGTTGTTTCTTGGTGCATACCCTGCAGACGGGTTGGGACGGTACTTCTAGTGATTGTTGGATCCAGCTTGGTGCATCATATGACGTTTGCGGTTTTCATTTGCCTGGTTAATCTTCCCTTCCATCTGAACGGCAGAGTCGACTAGCTCTTCGAGATCCTCGGAGCGGATGTTGACGAGGATAGTCAGCATCTCATCATGCAGTCTGTTCAGGAATCTCTCCTTCTTCTTGGCCTCCGTGTTGATCTCACCAGGTGCGTACCTAGCAAGTGACAGGAATTTGTACTCCACCATAGTCATTCTGCCTTGCTTCAACTCTCTGTCATCCCTCATTCTGGTGACTAGGCCCTGCGCCACGTGGGTGCGGCTAAACTTGATTTTGAGGCTTCCCATGTCATCACTTGACCATGGTTCATCAGCGGATGCAGTTCCACCAGGCTCTTGCATCTCCTGCCAGTGGTGGGTGGTAAAGAGAAACCTTTATCGTTGTCATCAACGTCTGGCTACTTCCAATTGTTCTCCATCATCTGCAACCAGTCATCAGCATCTAATGGGTTCGCCGAAGTAACTAAAGATTGGGGGATTGGTATTCTGGAAGTTTTTCAGTTTGGATCCTTGATGATCCTAATTTCCAGTCCTTGGTTGTTTTGGGCCAACTGGGCGATCTCTGTAGTGTTGCTAAGTTGGCCTGGCACTCTGCCCTGCTTGCTTCATGGTCTGCCACTACATCTGCATATCTGGCAGCACTTGGGTCATGCGATGAGGTGCTCCCGTCCTTGGTTTCCACGAGTCATCTGAGATTGAGGTAGATAAAGGGGTAAGAGGGGAAAGTTTCTAGCTAAGGTCATGGGCTTTGGTTTCAAAGCTAAAACTTTGAGTTTGACTGCAGGGTTTTGCAACTAACTACTTTTTCATATCAACAAGCAAGTCACGATACAAACAAACACCCACACCACAACACAGGCAGAAACAGATGGTTTTAGGAACCATTCCGCAAGCTACATACAATGGGACCGATACTCTCCTCACTCTATGATAGTTGCTCTAGTGCTTCTCCTCATCGTCGATGAGAAGTACGGAGTCGTCATCGTCGTTGTGGAAGTCCACGGCAGTCCTCCTCTAGAAAGTCATCATCATTGCTAAGGTAAGAGTCCAGATCTCCCTGAATGTCTTCACCTTCCTCTTCTTTCCTCCTTTGTTGCAAGTTGAGCTTCTTGCTCCTTGAGTGGCTTCTCGAGGTCGGCCACCTTCTTGGCGAAGACGGGCGATGGTGCGATCCTTCTTTCGCGCATGGCGGCAAAGAGACTGAGCGGTCCTTGACAAGCAGTGAGAAAGTCTGGGACTTCTGGGCGCAAGTGGCAAGGTTGTGGTTGGCAAACTCCATAGCATTGTCCAATTCCTTCAGGGCGGTCGTACAGTAGGAAGTCAAGGCTCTCCACTTGACCTCTTCAACTTCGGGTGACTTGGCATCTCCATTGGCATTCCCATGAAGTCACGCCTTGCATAGTGAACAAAAGCGGGTTCCTTGGATTTGGTTGACACTGAGGGGCACATAGACGTGCGAGAGCTTCTGCATTGCCCTGGCTAATCCATCTAGCCAGTTGTTCTCTCTTACGGAGACCTGGATTCTCCCGGACATGGTGCTTCTATACTCTTCCTCGAAGATCAGCGGTGACTAGCCATTGTAAATCTCCTCCTAGGGGTCCAGGAAGTTGAGCTCCAAGAACTCCGGATGTGGGCGTCCCAAGAGCTCAGACGGTGAATCTAGATCCCTCTCGAAGATCAGTTGGCCTCCGTTGCGC
Source organism: Avena eriantha (assembly GCA_910589775.1). Taxonomy (NCBI): domain Eukaryota; kingdom Viridiplantae; phylum Streptophyta; class Magnoliopsida; order Poales; family Poaceae; genus Avena; species Avena eriantha. The sequence goes on from OU342743.1 coordinate 374,182,709, forward strand.
CAACTGGTGAGAACGTGCTGAACCGAGTCTGCCATCATACAGAGATTTAGGATGAGGAAGTTAGTGAAGTGATCAGTGTGTCAATTTTTATGTAGTAATTAAGAATTGGAGGAACATGAATTATTTTGAGAAAGAATGAATTCCCAAGGGTATGAGAGGAATAGTTTTTCATAAATACTCACTATTTGGTTTGAAATTAAGTTTTTGTTCGGACGTCCATTCTACTAGGGTCTCCTATGGTCAGCATGCCTCTGATATCAACAGGTCCACACCCGATTTTTAATCACAGAGTGCCTGTTATGTCATACATCGCAATCCAGGATTACCATTTTTGCGAGACATAAGAGATTGGATATCACACAGTAACCCTCATCCATTTACAAACCAATAATAAGGTCTTACACGAATAAAGGATCTCATGATCCAGTCTTAATACAACAAGCAGTGGAATAAATAATAAGCATAGCGGTGGGGTCCATCTTCAGGGTCACAGGCAATTGCTGACGATGGAAGATAGTCCTAGTTATCATAGTCGTCCTGATTCCTTCAATCTTGGTAGTCTCCTTTATAGCTGGCCATAGGAATAGCCAGGGACAAGCCATGAGTACTCTTTAAGTACTCGCAAACTATCACTAACAAGTAAGGTAGTTCTAGTAGGATTGCTAAATCTAGGTTTATTTGTAAGTTAAGTGTGAAACCTAGGCTGAGTTCAGAAACAAAGAAAGATAAAATAAAGTTCCAGAATCACTTAAGTTGGGGAAGCTAGTGTCACAGTAACAACTCTGTGGTTGTAGCATCCGGCAATTGTCTAACAATTGTAATGCTACTTGTCCTAGTAAGATATTGGCTACGTCATATATAGTATTGTTGCAATCACAATTATATCATGCTCATGTCATCATGCCACCTTGCATTTGAGCATCATATAAAACTCTCTTTCTTTGGTTTTCTCTCATATGCATTATTAATTGTATTTGGCCTCTTGATATTGTATTTGGTATTGATATATTGTCCTAAATGCCCAAATTGAGTTGGGGGGGCATATCTTTTATTCACCTCCATTATCTTTTCTTCCACCACTTTATAATCCACCATCCTACTAGTTCATGAGCTTGTTGTCTTTATTTTGGTTTTATCGTAGCTCATGGGAAATAGGGTGGATCTAATCCTACTTATCCTTTGCTTGGCCTTTATTCCACTTATGGGAAATGCATAAGAATAATGCCATCCTATTATTATTGTTTTCACAAAATAAATCATGGCATTATTATTTTTGCATGGGCCATGCAAAAGTACCACCACCTTTAGCCATTTGGTTTTCTTTTGGATTTAGTGATTCTTTTCTTTGTGTAACATCACCATCTTTACCACTCTTTTACTCTCATCATCATCTATTACTCCAATTATCTTCATTCATGTTTATATGAAGGATTCTTCCCATACATCTTTCTTTCTCTTTTCATGATTATTTTCCTCCACTCATCTTAGCCTAAATCCAAGCCTTTCCTCTCACTCCCTAGCTAGCCCTGTTCCATATTCCATTATGCAAAAACTCTCAAAAAGATTAATTCTTGGGCTGGTTTAAATCTGAAACAAATCAAAATATAAATCAAAACAGATAATAAAACAAAAAGAAATAAAAAGGAGAGAACCTTACCTGCAGCGCAGCCAGCAGCCCACCAGTGGCCACGGCACAGTCGCGCCGCCCTCCTCCCGGCCCACCTCCCAGTCGTACCACTTCAGCGCCGACGCCCACCCTATTCCTCTTCTCCCCCGACTAACGCCGTCGCCTCTCTCTCTCAGCAGCAACGGAAAGCAGCGCGGGAGCAGGTGGCCGTCCCCCCACCGTCTGCCACGTTCAGCTACGCCTCCCGCACGTCAACCTCCGCCTTATCTTCGCGCCGTGTCGCTTCCCCCGAACCCTAGCTACCTGCCGTCCCTCTTTTCTCTCCTCCCTGCCGCCGCCAGTCTGAGGGGCCCGTCGCCGTTTGCCGCCTCAGCCAGTTGACCGGGGACACCAGCCGGGGAGCGCGGGCCGCAGTCCGTGTCGACGATTCCGCCAGCCAGGAGATCCAGGATTGCCCGCACCCCGTCACGACCGCGAGCCGTCCAGCAACGCCGCAGCAGCTCGGCCGTTCCCCTCCACTCCGGCCGTCCCTGCCTCCTCCGAATTCCGCGGGAATCGGACGAGGTGAGCTTTCCCCCCTCGCCCCTTTCGTTTCCCCCCTCTGCGAGCCTAGCGCCGCCGTAATTGGTCCCCGCCGGTGAGGTGCTCCGCCGGAGTGCAGGTTGAGAGTAGCGCTTCCCTCTGTTCGCCGACGAGCCCCGGCCAGCACAGTCCAGCCACCGCGACCCTCCCTAAACGAAATCGGTAGCCGAGACCCTCCCGCTGCAAGTTCCGTTTTGGCGGCCAGAGCTCTCCTCGCCGCGGACGCGACGGCCACCTTCGCCGGAAGTCGCACCGACGTCAAGTCATCGTTGAAGTTCAGAGAAACAGCCCAGATTCAGACAAAGCGCTCGCGCGATCGTTTTGCAAAAAGGACCCCCGCGCTATTTGGGATCACGCCCAGGTCCCCAGCAGCCCTAGTGTCCCCACCTGTCAGCCGCCTGGCAAACTTGCAGAAAACCCCCAGCAGACCCGGCTCTCAACCCGCGCTCCACTGCTGCCCCCGCCCACTTGGTCAGCCCACCGCTGCAACTGTCACGTGGGGCTCCGCGCTCTCGTTGGGGCCCGCACGTCAGCCCCGTGGCTAGCCTCTGCCCCCGGTGCAAAACGTTTTTCTCGCGCGCGTGGCCCCAGACCGCATTAGTCCCCACCCGTCAGCGTGTAGGCTAGGGTTACCTGTGTGTAAAATGTTTCCGTTGTCTGTTTTTAATTAAACCCTTTTCAAATTGATTTAAATTCAATTCAAATCAGATTCAAATAATTTTTAAAATACAAATCCAAATAATGGCAATAATATATGTTTTGGAATCAGAAAAATGTGAGGAATTCAAATATGCCCTTCAAATATGTTGAGATGACTGATGAGTTTATTAAGAATGTAAGAACACCCATGATGGGAGCGCTGCTAGAGTCTCCTTGAGAGGCGTACTATTAGACCCAAATTATCTCCTGCTGCTAAGTTTGCTGCTTCTCCCATAAACATTATAGATGAAGATTATGATTTCTTTCTCGATCTATCTTACATAGCTATTGTCGAGAAAGAACCTTTTGTGGGACTAAGAATGAAAGTGCGATAGCACATATGAATGAACTTTCTACCATGAGTGGCTTGTTTTCTGATAATATAAGATGCGTACTTACTTTGTTGCTAAGATTTTTCCCTTTTCACTGAAAAGAAGCTAAAACTTGGTTTAGTAATTTACCACCTGGATCTATTGATAGCCTTGAGTGCTTGATTAGTACTTTCTTGTAGAAATATTTTCCTCCTAGTGCTAGACATGCTATTTTGCAGGAACTTTTTATTTTAAACAGGGAGAAAAAGAGGTATTGCCTGAATCTTGGGCAAGGTTTTGTGCTTTGATTCATGCACAGGCTGGAAGTCCATTATCTAAGAATGAGCTTCTTGATATTTTTATAATGGACTAACTGAGGAATCTAGGACATACCTAGATAGTTGTGCTGATGTGTTTTTTCAGGAATAGGACTCCAAAGGAAGCTGAGGAATTATGGCTAAAATAAGCAAGAATTATGAAGATTGGACTCCTCCTAAACAAGCTATACCAGAAGTAATTGTACCTGAACCATCTACTCCTGTGCCTATTCCAACATCAAGAAGAGGGGAGTTATTGAATTAAATGATGAAGTGATGAAGGAAGCTAAGAAATGTCTTAAGGAGAAGGGATTAAAGCTGCAGATGTCAAGAATTTACCTCCTATAGAAGAATTATGTAAGCCTATTTCCCTACTCATCCACTATTGAGGTACACTCTCTCCACACTTTGATGAAGGTGATATCCCTGACTTGAAACCTCCTGATCAATGCTTAGAAGAATTTGATATCTTTATTGTTAAGCAAGATAACTTTAATAAAAGGGTGCAAAATCATCTAATGAAAAACACTAGAGCTATTGTTGAGTGAAAGATATTGTGGAAAGAACCTCTAAAGATATTGTGGAAAAACCCTGACCCCCCCACTAACTCTCTCCCCTACCACTTTCTTCTCTCTCCCGAGTAAGCTCCAGTTCATAGCTCAAAGTCGCGTTTTTTCTATGCTTGCTCTCGATTTCTTCGATCTCCTTGCTCAGCCCATCTTTCTTGCTGAAATTTGGAGCATTTGTTCCCTGGTATGTGACTCCCCCCTTGTCCAAGTAGATTTGTGTTTAGTGGATTATATGTTGAGTATTTTGTTGTTGTAGGTGACTGGTTTTGAGAGCTTGTAAGCTTGTTTGATGCTTAGAGATATAGTTTTGATGCAGTTTTTAGCCTCTTGCAAGTCCCTATGAGTAGAATCCTTTATTATATTTACTTTGCAATCACGTGTGTAATAGGTGTTTAAATTTCAGAATAGAAGATGAGTGAACACCACCTAAACCACATGAGCTTTGGTGCCTGAGGTCATGAAGGTCCACCAGGAGGAGGAGTTTTTCCCTCCATTTATCCATGCCCTGAGTTCATGAGAGCTGCAGGAATTCTACAAGATTTCCACACTTTGGTTTCTAATGCAGGGTTAGAGCCCTTTTTGGAAGATGAACCTTGTCAATTTGTGAAGCTAACCATGTCTGTGGTGCAGGATTTCCAATTTAGTCACTCTTTGCCTAACCCATGGTCCATTACAAAATCTACAATATTGCTGTCAACCTTTCTCTTGATGATTTTTGTGCAGCCATTAAGGTACCTCAATGGGGATCATGTAGGAAGATTAAAGAGAGACCTGAACCACTCATGGATTTATATGCAGAAATTTGCCAAGGGAGTAGCTTCTCGAAGGAGAGTGGAAAAATCCGTAACATTCATCTTCCCTCCATTCGCTACTTTGCCTACTTTATTACTAAGTGTGTTCTTGCTAGGAAAACTACCAATAAGTTATCTTTGTTGATTTAGCATTTATCTTTGTTGCTCTTAGACGAGATAGGTCTTACAACTTGGGTGCTTTGATAGCTTTCTGTCTCGCTGCTAACCGTGAGAAAGGTGGAATTTGTGGAGGCCTCATTGCTTCTCATTTACTAGCATTGCATGGTTTAGTGCCTCATCATCTAGACCTACAGTTTTCCCATAGAGAGGCTTGATTTTATTCCATGTTACAACATAAATTTATTTCCTCGTGGGCTAGTTTGAGTGAGTTGTCTTATGAAATAACCTTTCTCAAAGCTGGTTGGAGAAAGAGCAAGTCCGAGCGTGTTGTTCTTTTGCCTGCACCTGTCTTGTTTAACCTTGATAACAGGGAAGGATGGTCACTCACTAAGGAGGAGCTTAACACGTACTTGGGAGAGCTCTCCCAACAGGATCAGGACACTAGAAGGGAGGTCACGGATGATTCGGTCTAGCCCTTGAATGAGGGAGAGTCTTCATATCAGCAGCTCGCTTATATATTGGGGAGCTTCCTTTTCTTCTCATGGGCCCAGCTACGACCATTTTTACCAAGATTCGCCCAGCTTGGAACCCCTATTCATACATGGATTGATACCCACTTAGGACAAAAGCCTAAGCTTGGGGGAGGTACGCCGACACCGCACTAATCTCAATATCATGTTGCGTCGGTACTTTGTATATTCATGTTTTCGTTCTCTTTTTAGTTTTCATTCTTCTTTGCTTTTGCTTCTAAAAAACAAAAAGACCAAAATATTTTTGTTGTTTCTCTTTGTTTGCTTCTTCTTTTTTCCTTGGTTTGTTTTCTCCTTTTTGCTTTGTTTGAACTATTCGAAAAATCCAAAAAGATTTTGCTTTGTTTTTTCCCTTTTTGGTTCTTGTTTAAAATCGAAAACACCAAAATATGTGTCGTCTTCTTTGGTTTTTGAGTTTGCTACAGGGTTCCGCAGTTCTCAGTGGAATATTGGTTCATATTATTATTCAAGCCACACAAGTGAAGAGCAATGATGAGGATTAATGACAACTTGAGGCGTGGTAAGAGGCTGGTAACGAACTCTATTTGTTTTCATTTTTGTACATATACTCATCACTGTGGGCATGCTTAGTCCGTTCATGTAGAGTGTATGTTTTCTTTGGATGCTTAATAGTTCTTGCTTTCTTATGATTAGCTCCAGCTTGCTAATAGTTTTTAGCATGTCTCTTGAATGTTTGCTTGCATTACTCTATTCATAAATTGGTATGACACCGTGGTATCCTCCTCTGAATGTTTCATTTGAATTGACTTGGCACATGCTCATGCATGCACATGACTGTAATAATCAGTTAAGCCTCGATGAAATATTTTTCCTTGAGGATCTTGAATCACTTTCATGCCATGAGTAGTCTTGTTTTGTTGCAAGCATGATAATGACAGCTATTGCTCTCTCGTTGTCGCTCCCTTAGTATTGCTAGCCTTCACTTCCACTGAGTGTTTTACTCATGTTTCCAACTCCCTAAACCAAATATTTCCAAGTGTCCACCATACCTACCTATTAGCATCATTTGCTACTTTCGTGCATATTCAATATGCCTTGTTTTCTTCCGAATAAGATGTTTGCTTGTTATGGGAAAATTAGTTAGTAAAGCTCTCATGAACTTGATGGCACGCTTTTATTTTCCGCACTTAATAAACATGAACCATTGTGAACTCTCCATGAAAGTTATATGCTTGCAAATTATAGGCCGGGGATTAGCAGAACCGTGCTGTCACGGGGAACGCTTTCAACACTTGTAAATATATACCCAGTTGATACCTTGTTCTTTTGTTTGCGGATGTCATCGGTGTGAAATAAAGGGGATCTTGTAAGTCCATGGAGTTATGTATGTGTATTAGAGAAACGCCTGGGCCGCTGGTCTAATCCATCCTGACATTGTGGAAACCTGCAGCGTAACCATAATGATATCTATGAAGCATTCTTGTTATAAAAAAAGAGAGGTAGCTATTGAGAAAAAGAAAAATGGAGTTCTATGAAAAGAGGAAAGAGAGAAAAAAGCACCATTTTCCCATGGTAAATAAGAAGATTGCTGAGATACTCATTGTCTGCTTGCCTTGTCATTTGATATGGGATTCTTCTATATCATCAGGCAAGGGGTACCCCGTTGGCGGTTCTCAATGATACGCACATACTTATGATGACAAGAACTTACCGGTAACTAAAGTTGAGTAGCATGAGGAGCAACCCTCGTACTCAAGGGACTTGGGATTTCTAGTTTAGTCTGTCAAGCATATAACTTAGATTGGACCTCACTTTCACTTTAAACCACTTTAAAGATGCTTATGATAGGGGCAATGAGAGCTCAAAGCTAATGAGTACCATACTTTCAGCATTTGGAAGCCTTTCAAAATTATTCAAAACCTTTTCTTCTACTTGTTGAGTCTCCACATATTCTTTGAGCACCTTCTTGAGAGCATAGTTGTCATTCTTTATGTTTGTTCCATTACTTGATTATTTGTGTTATGACTTTGATGCTTGTACCTTTGATATCTTTACTTCTAGTCATCACTTGACCTTTAGAGGTGCCTTAGCATTCATAATCAAAGGCAAGCGAGATACCACTCTATCATACCTTTCTATGAGCATTGTAATGTTGCTTATGTTTATGCTTCATGCTACTTATTATTCTTGAGTTGGAATCTCTTCATAGCTTGCAATGACTATTAAGTAGACTCAGTTGCATACTCTTTAGTATGAATTGTCTAGGTAGTTGATCATATTGCTGAGAATATTTATATCATATGAAGCAAATGTGTTCGTGAAAGTTCTTTATCGCACTCAGTTTTCAACTAAATTGCTTGAGGACAAGCAATAAGCTAAGATTGGGGGGAGTTGATACGTCCAAAACGTATCTACTTTCCCGAACACTTTGCTATTGTTTCTCCTCTATACTTGTGTGATTTGAATGCAACTAATGCAAACTGACGTTGTTTTCAGCAGAATTGCCTTGGTGTCTACTTTTTGTGCATAAAATCAACTATCAGGAAAATCCCCCGGAAAATATGCCAAAAATCCTATTTCACTTGAAGACAACAGGAGCCAGAATACGAGACGGACAAGAGACCTGGGGTGGCCACACCACCTGGTGGCCGGGCCAGGCCAGGCCGCGCCAGGGGGTGGTGTGGGCCCCCAGGCACCGCCTCGGCCTCTCTCTTCGCCTATGAGGAGCCTTCTGACTAAAAACTTCGGGGGTTCAACGTTTTCCAGAAGGACTTCCGCTCTGCCGCCACCACCAGATTCCAGGAACAGCACCAGGAACTCCGTTCTAGCACCCTGCCGGGACGGGGATTGGAGGAGATCATCGCCATCATCATCACCATCGCTCCTCCATCGACCATCCATGTTTCCCCCATCTATGAGTGAGTAATCCCCCTCTATAGGCTATGGGATGGTAGGGATTGGATGAGATCGTTCATGTAATCACATCAGATCGTTAGGGCTTGGTGCCTAGTATCTTTTATTAGTGCTTTATGACTTTGTTGCGACTTGTTGTGCTTAATGCTTGTCACTACGGCCCGAGTGCCATGATTTCAGATCTGAACTTATTATTGATTCATTATGATAGTATTGTTCTTGGTCTTATCTACAAGTTGTATACATACGTTTGTTGTCCGAACCTATGGCCCCGAAGTGATAGAATCGGGATAACCGGAAGGGAAAGGCTTTGATGTGAGGATCACATGTGTTCACGAAGTGTTAATGCTTTGCTCCGGTGCTCTATTAAAGGAGTACCTTAATTGCCAGTATTTCCTAGAGGCCCCGCTACAAACGGGCTGGCAGGACAAAAGATGTTGTGCAAGTTCTCATTGCAGCATGTATGACTATATATGGAACACATGCCTAGGATTATCTAGTACTTGGTGCTTTATCTTATTTATCTGCAATTGCCCTATGTTCTGATTGCTATGTAAATGTCTTGTCCATGCAACCCCCGTCCATCCATCCCTATGCCTACCGCACTCGAATCCCACGGTTTAACTGCTTTTGTTACTACTGTCTTTGCTTTACTACTGTTGTTACTTTACTATTCCTACTACAAAACTGTTGCTACTGATAAACTACTGTGAGCAAGATTATTTCCAGGTGCAGCTGAATTGACAACTCAGTTGTTAAGGCTATAAATATTCTTTGGCTCCCCTTGTGTCGAATCAATAAATTGGGTTTCACTTCCCTCGAAATACTACGATACACCCCCTATACTTGTGGGTCATCAAGACTATTTTCTAGCGCTGTTGCCACGGAGCATAGCTTTATTTATCAAGTTCATTGGATTCTCTATTGTTCGCTGCTATCCATCCATCATGGGTAAGTCTCGTGATGGCAAGGTTCCTATTTTACCATCCAATACAAGAAGAGGTACGGTTCTAAACCCTCTGTTGCTCTTGATTCACCATCTGTTATAAGTAAGCTCGTTACACCACCACATACACATGCTACACACACTGCTACTACTGCTATCTGAAACTTCTGATGCTTATGATGTTGTTTCTACTGTGCTTGATAAGAGTGTTTCATTAGGTCCTTTCCTAGATGCTACAATTGCTAGAACTATAGCTGGAATACCGAAACTCCTAATGAAGACACTACCACACCTGTTAGCTCACCTGAGTCTAGTGAGAGTTATGATACTGAAGAAGATTATTTTGAGATGACTGATGAGTTTATTAAAGATGTAAGAACACCCATGATAGGAGAGATGCTAAGAGTCTCCTTGAGAGGCGTACTATAGACCCAAATTATCTCCTGCTGCTAAGTTTGTTGCTTCTCCCATAAACATTATAGATGAAGATTATGATTTCTCTCTCGATCTATCTTACATAGCTATTGTCGAGAAAGAACCTTTTTGTGGACTAAGAATGAAAGTGCGGTAGCACATATGAATGAACTTTCTACCATGAGTGGCTTGTTTTCTGATGATATTAAGATGCCTACTTACTTTGTTCCTACCTAAATTTTTCCCTTTTCATCTGAAGGAGAAGCTAAAACTTGGTTAGTAATTTACCTCTGATCTATTGATAGCCCTGAGTGCTTGATTAGTACTTTCCTACAAAAATATTTTCCTCCTAGTGCTAGACATGCTATTTTGCAGGAACTTTTTGATTTTAAACAGGGAGAAAAAGAGGTATTGCCTGAATCTTGGGCAAGGTTTTGTGCTTTGATTCATGCACAGGCTGGAAGTCCATTACCTAAGAATGAGCTTCTTGATATATTTTATAATGGACTAACTGAGGAATCTAGGACATACCTAGATAGTTGTGCTGATTGTGTTTTCAGGAATAGGACTCCAAAGGAGCTGAGGAATTAATGGCTAAAATAAGCAAGAATTATGAAGATTGGACTCCTCCTAAACAAGCTATACCTGAAGTAATTGCACATGGACCATCTATTCGTGTGCCTATTCCAACATCAAAGAAGAGGGGATTATTGAATTAAATGATGAAGTGATGAAGGAGCTAAAATGTCTTAAGGAGAAGGGAATTAAAGCTGCATATGTCAAGAATTTACCTCCTATAGAAGAATTATGTAAGCCTATTCCCTACTCATCCACTATTGAGGGACACTCTCTCCACACTTTGATGAAGGTGATATCCCTGACTTGAAACCTCCTGATCAATGCTTAGAAGAATTTGATATCTTTATTGTTAAGCAAGATAACTTTAATAAAGGGTGCAAAATCATCTAATGAAAAACCCTAGAGCTATTGTTGAGTTGAAAGATATTGTGGAAAGAACCTCTAATGATGTTAAAATGATTGTTAAACACTTTCAAATGGTTCAAACTCAAATAGATCAACTCGTTAAGTTCAAAACGACTTTCAACTTAATGCTGCTAAAGAAAAACATGCTTATGAAATTAGAACTAGAAGTGGAGTTGCGACCCAGGATCCTCTATATCCTGAGGGCATCCCAAAAGAATGAGCAGGATTCTCAACAAGCTGAAAATAGTGGTTCTACTCGTAAGAAAAGGAAAAATAAACATAAAGCTGTTGTAGAACCCTCTGAACCGGCTATAGATCCTAATAGTATATCTATCTCTATGCTGAAACTGAAAGTGGTAATGAAGAAGATTTTGTTCCTAATGAAGAAAAAGTTGAAGAAGAACCTGAAAACCATACTAAGAATACTAAATACACCAAAGAAGATTTTATTGCTAAGAAACATGGTAGTGAAAGAGAACCTTGGGTCCAAAACCTATGCCTTTCCCTGATAAGAAACACAAGTCAAAGGAAGATGAACACTATAATCAGTTTTGTGAGTGGATGAAGCCTTTATTCTTGCAAATTCCTTTGACTGATGCTATTAATTGCCTCCTTACTCAAAGTATATGAAGGACATTGTCTCGAATAAAAGAAAGATCCCTAATGAAGAAATTTCTACTTTGCTGCTAATTATCCTTCAATGGTAAGTTCCTAAGAAACTTGGAGACCCAGGGATTCCAACTATCCCTTGCTCTATTAAGAACAGTTATGTTAGAACTGCTTTGTGTGATTTGGGAGCTAGAGTAGTGTTATGCCTTTCTCTCTCTATAAGAGGCTTCAACTTGAAAAATTAATACAACTGATATATATTTGCAAATGGCTGATAAATCTACCACTATTCTTTTGTGGGTATATGTGACGATGTACATGTTCAGGTGGCTCATAATTGCTTGATACTAACTGATTTTGTTGTGCTTGAAATGCCTGAAGATGATAATATGTCTATTATTCTTGGGAGACCTTTTCTTAATACTGCAGGAGCTGTTATTAATTGTAATCAAGGAAGGTGACCTTCAATGTTAATGACAAGGAACATACTGTCTATTTCCCCAAGAAGATTGAAAGGACTTCTGGTCTGAATTCAATTGAAAATGTTGAAGGCATTCAAGTTGGAGAAATATATTGTCCCATACCAAGAGAAAAATTTGAAACTATTATGATTGGGACATTGCTATCAAGGTTACGGTAACATAATAATTAGTGGAGTACAAAGTTTTGTCTCATATGCAATTGTTTTGGTAGTAAGACTTGATCCTTGATAACAAAGGATTCCATTGAACAAACTATTTCCATTATGATTATCTCTGTTTATTTATATCCGTTGCATTTTAGTTTTTGCTTTCGTTTAGTTTTTATTTGTGTTGTTAGTTGCTTGCATGCTAGAACTTCTGTAGTTCTAGCCTTGTTTTGTCCTTGCATCATGTTTCAAAGAAAAAAAAATATGTCTGTCAGAAAAATCACTCTTCTATTTCTGAAAATTGCCCAAAAATAAGTGTCTCGAAAAATTCCAGAAATTCATATTAAATTTTTACATGAAAAGGGGCAGAGGAGTACCTGGTAGGTACCAAGGGGGGCCCATAGGCAGGCACACCATGTGGTGGCGCGGCCAGCCCTGGTGGCGCCATGCCCTGGTGTGGCCACCCCCCCCCCCCCCCCACTACTCTCTCCCCTGCCACTTTCTTCTCTCTCCCGAGTAAGCTCCAGTTCATAGCTCAAATCGCGTTTTTTCTGTGCTTGCTTCGATTTCTTCGATCTCCTTGCTCAGCCCATCTTTCTTGTTGAAATTTTGAGCATTTGTTCCCTGGTATGTGACTCCTCCCCTTGTCCAATTAGATTTGTGTTTAGTGGATTATATGTTGAGTATTTTGCTGCTGTAGGTGACTGGTTTTGAGAGCTTGTAAGCTTGTTTGATGCTTAGAGATAAGTTTTGATGCATGTTTAGGCCTCTTGCAAGTCCCTATGAGTAGAATCCTTCATTATATTTACTTTGCAATCACTTGTGTAATAGGTGTTTAAATTTCAGAATAGAATGAGTGAACACCACCAAACCAACATGAGCTTTGGGTGCCTGAGGTCCCACCTAAACCAACATGAGCTTTGGGTGCCTGAGGTCATGAGGTCCACCGGGAGGACGAAGTTTTTTCCCTCCATTTATCAATGCCCTGAGTTCATAGAGCTGCGGGAATTCTACAAGATTTCCACACTTTGGTTTCTAATGCAGGGTTAGAGCACTTTTTGGAAGATGAACCTTGTCAATTTGTGAAGCTAACCATGTTTGTGGTGCAGGATTTCCAATTTAGTCACTCTTTGCCTAACCCCATGGTCCATTACAAAATCTACAATATTGTTGTCAACCTTTCTCTTGATAATTTTTGTGCAGCCATTAAGGTACCTCAATTGGGATCATGTAGGAAGATTAAAGAGAGACCTGAACCACTCATGGATTTTATATGCAGAAATTTGGCCAAGGGAGTAGCTTCTCAAAGGAGTGGAAAAAATCCGTAACACATCATCTTCCCTCCATTCGCTACTTTGCCTACTTTTATTACTAAGTGTGTTCTTTTTAAGAAAACTACCAATAAGTTATCTTTGTTTGATTTACATTTATCTTTGTTGCTCTTAGACGAGATAGGTCTTACAACTTGGGTGCTTTGATAGCTTTCTGTCTCGCTGCTAACCGTGAGAAAGTGGAATTTGTGGAGGCCTCATGGCTTCTCATTTACTAGCATTGCATGGTTTAGTGCTCATCATCTAGACCTACAGTTTCCCATAGAGAGGCTTGATTTTAATTCCATGTTACAGTCATCAATTTTTTTCCCCGTGGGCTAGTTTGAGTGAGTTGTCTTATGACATAACCTTTCTCTAAGCTGGTTGGAGAAAGAGCAAGTCCGAGCGTGTTGTTCTTTTGCATGCACCTGTCTTGTTTAACCTTGATAACAGGGAAGGATGGTCCCTCACTGAGGAGGAGCTTGACACGTACTTGGGAGAGCTCTCCCAACAGGAGCAGGACACTAGAGGGAGGTCACGGATGAATCGGTCCAGCCTTGAATGAGGGAGAGTCCTTCATATCAGCAGCCCGCTTATGATGGGGAGCTTCCTCTTCTTCTCATGGCCCAGCTACGACTATTCTTACCAGAACCGTCCGCTTGGAACCCTATTCGTACATGGATTGATACCCCCTTACGCCAAAAGCCTAAGCTTGGGGGGAGGTACACCGACGCCGCACTCATCTCCATATCATGTTGTGTCGGTACTTTGTATATTCATGTTTTCGTTCTCTTTTATTTTCGTTCTTCTTTGCTTTTGCTTTTCTACAAACACAAAAGGACCAAAAATATTTTTGTTGTTTCTCTTTGGTTTGCTTCTTCTTTTGCCTTTGTTTGTTTTTTCCCTTTTTGCTTTGTTTGACTTATTCGAAAAATCCAAAACATTTTGCTTTGTTTTTTCCCTTTTTGGTTCTTGTTAAAAATCGAAAACACCAAAAATATTTGTCGTTCTCTTTGGTTTTTGGAGTTTGCTACAGGGTTCGGCAGTTCTCAGTGGAATATTGGTTTCATATTATTATTCAAGCCCACCAGTGAAGAGCATGATTGAGGATTAATGACAACTTGAGGCGTGGTAAGAGGCTGGTAACGAACTCTCTTGTTTTCATTTTGTACATATACTCATCACTGTCGGCATGCTTAGTCCGTCATGTAGAGTGTATGTTTTCTTTTGATGCTTAATAGTTCTTTGCTTCTTATGATTAGCTCCAGCTCGCTAATAGTTTGTAGCATGTCTCTTGAATGTTTGCTTGCATTACTCTATTCATAAATTGGTATGACACCGTGGTATCCTCCTCTGAATGTTTCATTTGAATTGACTTGGCACATGCTCATGCATGCACATGACTGTAATAATCAGTTAAGCCTCGATGAATATTTTGCCTTGAGGATCTTGAATCACTTTCATCCATGAGTAGTCTTGTTTTGTTGCAAGCTAGATAATGACAGCTATTGCTCTCTCTTCGTTTGTCGCTCCCTTACTATTGCTAGCCTTCACTTCCACTGAGTGTTTAACTCATGTTTCCAACTCCCTAAACCAAATATTTCCAAAGTGTCCACCATACCTACCTATTAGCATCATTTGCTACTTTCGTGCATATTCAATATGCCTTGTTTCTTCCGAATAAATGTTTGCTTGTTATGGGAAAAATTAGTTAGTAAAGCTCTCACGAACTTGATGGCACACTTTATTTTCCCCGCACTTATAAACCTGAACCATTGTTAACTCTCCATGAAAGTTATATGCTTGCAAATTATAGGCTGGGGATTAGCAGAGAACCGTGCTGTCACGGGGAACGCTTTCACACTTGTAAATATATACCCACTTGATACCTTGTTCTTTTGTTTGCGGATGTCGTCGGTGTGAAATAAAAGGAGAGTTTGTAAGTCCATGGAGTTATGTATGTGTGATAGAGAAACGCCTGGGCCGCTGGTCTAATCCATGCTGACATGGTGGAAACTGCAGCGTAACCATAATGATATCTATGAAGCATTCTTCTTATAAAAAATGAGAGACATAGCTATTGAGAAAAGAAAAATGGAGTTCTATGAAAAGAGGAAAGGCGAAAAAAAGCACCATTTTCCCTGGTAAATAAGAAGATTGCTGAGATACTCATTGTCTGCTTGCCTTGTCATTTGATATGGGGATTCTTCTGTATCATCTGGCAAGGGGTACACCCCGTTGGCGGTTCTCAATGATACCACATACTTCCGATGACAAGACTTACCGGTAACTAAAGTTGAGTAGCATGAGGAGCGACCCTCGTACTGAAGGGGACTTGGGATTTCCAGTTTATAGTCTGTCAAGCATATAACTACTCAGATTGGACCTCACTTTCACTTTAACCACTTTAAAGATGCTTATGATTAGGGGCAATGAGTGGGCTCCGCGCTCTCGTTGGGCCCGCACGTCAGCCCCTTGGCTAGCCTCTGCCCCGGTGCAAAACGTTTTTCTCGCGCGCGTGGCCCCAGACCGCATTGTCCCCACCCGTCAGCGTGTAGGCTAGGGTTACCTGTGGTGTAAAATGTTTTCCGTTGTCTGTTTTTAATTAAACCCTTTTCAAATTGATTTAAATTCAAATTCAAATCAGATTCAAATAATTTTTAAAATACAAATCCAAATAATGCAAATAATATATGTTTGGAATCAGAAAAATGTGAGGAATTCAAATATGCCCTTCAAAATATGTTTTGAACACTTTAAATTTTCGAGATGATTAAAATTACAAAAAATGCCCTTTTCCTTAATTAATTAATAACTTTTGTTCTATAACTCCAAATTTGACAAATAATATGTCTAAATCGATCAGCGCGATGAGCCCGTTCTATCTATGCAGTCCTTGTTCTGAATTGAAGCATGCATCATGTTGTTATTAAAAATCTGAACTGTTTATGACAATAAAACTTGGTTAAATAAATAACAAAAAGCTTTATTTCTTGTATCCACACCTCACCTTTGCCATGCTACTTTAATGCCATGCAAATTGTGCATCATTCTTCATGGCATGCTTGTTTGCTTGTCGCATCTTAATTCATATGCTTGTGTACTTTATTTATGTTGGCCCTTGTTTGTTTGGTTCTTCTTCGAATAGACGCCCAGCAGGAGAATTACCAGGAATCACAGGAGTACTACCCAGATCCATCTCTCGCTTCAACTGAGCTGCCAGGCAAGCACTACCACATGCTTGCATACATACAGTACCTATTGCCTCTATCTTATTCTTGCATCATTGATTCCGATTGCATTAAATTGAATCCCAAGTACTGCATAGCCTTTACTTTTAAACCCCACCGAAGCTTGTTCCTCCATCCCATGAGCCATTACTACAGGAGTTGTTTGGGCCATGCGAGTCGTAGAAAAGCATGTGTAGGGTATGTGAGTGTCTGATGAATAAGAGGTACCTAAACAACCTAACCTGAGTAGTAATGGGATAACTAATGAAAGAGGCACCGGTGAGCAATATCTGCTATTTAGTTTTTCATGCTCACTTGTGTCCCGTAGGACCCCGAGTACTTGATTCCTGTTCCTTGACTATTCGCACTATCCACATCCGGGAGGCCTTATGGACCCCCCTGAGCCAGAGCTTGATTCATTCTTATTTCTTGGGGCCACAATTAGTTTGGGGCTTTATTACTATCCTGTACTTATGCCATGTTACTGTTTTATTTAAGATTGTGCGAGGAGCACCTGTACTGTTTAAGAATTGCGGAGTGTTTTCGCGGTATCGACAAGCCCAGTCACAATTTTGGGTTCCCAGTCGTTTACAGCCATTGGCGCAAACCTTGGGTCCGTCTCGGAGCCGGCCAACTTCGTTGCGGGTAGCTTAATGGGGTGGCCCCCTGAAATATTTCTGAATCCTGTGATTGCTTTGTCGTGAATGCCTCGTTGGGTTTTGATTTGGTTTTTCCGAGGTTGATCGAGTCTGTGTTGCTATTCATGCACCCCTGCAGGGTAAATCTTTCTGAAAGCCGTGTCCGTGGTTATCGACGACTTGGAGCACAGTTTCTCGATCATAGACAAGTATAACTAATGTACCGCTTTTGAATTGACTAAGTACTTGACTAGTAAATAGTGCAATACTCATGGAATGATTAATAAAACTGCCAACGGATGATGGGGGTTGTTCGTCCGCTTCCTCGTTGGTAAGCGAGGAGGATGGATCTGTTAATTAAACAGTTATAACTGTTGTTCTTAATTCACGGACATCCGTCTATCTTTGGTTAGGCAGATGGTTAGCGAGTATCTATAGAATTGTTAGGTATTATCTTTTGCTGCAATTGCGTCACCCCAGGTTGTGTCCCCTTTAGCGGCATAAAGACTTGCTGAGTACCCCTAGGGTCTCACACGATAAATTGTTTGATTCAGATGAACAGGTGTACCCGCAAGATGGATACTGGGTGGAAGAGACAGATGATGTTGGCAACGATCATTCGGTGTAGAGATTCCGGGAACGGGGATCCGTGAGATCTGTGGGCGGGATGTGTTTTTATGGGGCATCTTATGCCAATTTGCTTCTTATCCGTACTCGGATCTTGTTTTCCGCTTCCGCCTGATACTCTGATGTGTGATGTATGAGGAGCTATCCTAAATTATTATATCTATCTAGGACATTTGGATCTTGCCGTATGGCGTTGCTATATTTCTATTTCTTTTAGATGGAATGGCTCTGAGGACTGTTGTATGTGGCTTGCATACATACTCATCTGTGTATGTAGTTGATCCCTTCGCCTGCCGATTACGCCGCTTGTTCTTGTCCCGTTGTCTGAAAGTGGTTAGGACGGCCGAAAGGTCTACCGTGAGTGGCCCTGGGCCCCACCGTACTATTTTAACCACTTTTGTTCATCCAGGCATTAACTAAGAGCGTAATTCACCGAGGTAGTTACAGTGGTGGTCAAGTCAAGATTCATCATTCATTTCATAAATCATTTTGAAAACATCTGACAACGGAATAGTATGGCCACTCCAACTGTCCATAACTGCGAACGTGGCTATTAGAATAATTTGACACTCTATAGAGGTGGTACACTTTCACCACAAGATTCGATACATCTGTCAGGGATAACCCTGAATCATCATACTTAGTATGCAGATAATCAAACATAACATTTCCTTTACACACCCTAGTATAAGCACCTCTCCTATGAGTATGGCCTCCCAACCATGACCATCTGTCATCTTGGGCACTGCATAGGTGGACAATATTGAGAGGTAGCCTCAGCTCAAACCTCTCCCGCGAGGGAACTAATACTAATGCATATAAACTTCTGGCTAAGCCTTACCCAATTCAGGTATTGTGGTTGTACGGTAAAATTGGAATGGTATCGCTTCTGAACCCAACCATTAGTTTTGTAAAAAGGGCTAAGGCTCATGCCTCAACATTTTCATCATCATAAACCATTTGTGTTTCTCAACACATGTCAAAACATCTCAACAGAATGACTCATCATTCCAAGGTTTTCACAAGTCATTTTCACCAAGTGCTCCCATCTAAAGTGACTCAAGTGCTAGTTTAGCTCTAAACTACTAAGTTAAGAGTGTTTACTAATAGGGGATGCTAAGATCAATCTCATGCCATAGAATGACATCTAAATCTAACTAGATAGGTCAAGTTTTATAGTTTTTATGCTACCTTTAAACAAGTAAAGGACTTTAATAAAGTAAGGAAAGTAAAGCTTGGAAATAAAACTTGGGGTAGGTAATATTCAAAGTGGTATAACCCAAAGCATGCCTAATGCATCTCGCTTAGGTTATCTAACTTTCAAGGGTTAGCTTGCATTGTTAATGATGGCTTGCCTTGGTTGGTGCAGTGGTTGAAGTTTTCTTCCTCCTCCTCTTGGTAGAACTCCTCCTCCTCGAAAGCTTGGTCGGTACTATCATCTATAAATACACACGGGATACACAATCACCAAACAATACTTAACTAGTCTACTTAGCACACTAAGGCACACATTTGATGATGTATTATCATCACAAGCATCACAAGGTTTAATTCACTAGCTTCATTCTTTTTATTTGAGAAAAGTAATTTCTACTCATTGAAATTAACTAAGATTTAATATTCTCCAATTAAAATATGGGATCATATGGACACATGTCATCACCACATATTCTAACATATGGGAATGTGATTTAAAGGTTGGATCTCATTTTAATAAGTTTAAGTAAATTTAATGATTTAAAGTGACTAGAAATGCCTATATAGCATTATTTTGGTACTAGTCCAAAGTCACTGCATGTAAACCTTAATATTATTACTTATTCAGATATGTATGGTTAAATGTGATTTTTGAGAGTTGGAATCAACTCAAAAGCTATTATGGTTGATTTTATAAAAATGTTTGAATGTGCATATGCTTATGTCTTATTATTTTTACTAGGAGAGATCTCTAACTCTAAATGAATTAAATCCAATGGGCTTGGATAGATCTTTCCAGAAGCTTTCCAACAAAATTGGAATAACTCAATTTGGACTTGCACAACTCTCTGAATTGATTTTTGAACTAAGGGACAGAATTGAATTTAAACTTAAATAGAAAAACCTATATTTGAATTAACTGGGTCGCGCGGGAAAGCTAACGGGCCGGCCCAATGATGCTCAGTGGCGCAGAGGGCGGCTGACAGGTTGGTCCCGCTTGTCAGCGAGACTTAAAACCCGAAACGGTATCAAGCGATCTGGGCCACACGATTAGAACGTGGATCAATGGCTCACAGTCATTGTCGCCGGCGAGACCGAACCCTAAACAGACGGTGGGGGTCTACTGGGGACGTACCAGGGCTCCAGCTAGTGTGGTGAGGCGGGCGATCAAACTGGACGGCGACGGCGGGCTCAGGCAAGGTCGTGGTAGGGGCTGAGGTGGACAGAATCGACGGCGGCGTCTCCTCCTCTGATGCGGCTGCCTCCGGTGAAATTCTGGCGGCCTGCTGCTCGAGCTGCTCCGGCGAGAGGTGGGGAAGGACTGGTGGAGAGAGGGGAGTCAAATGGTGTGGTGATTGAGGCTGGGGAAGACCTCCTTATATAGGCTCGAGGAGGGGACCGAGGGGGCGATGGCGAGCTCGTCGGTGACGATGATACATGGTGCTATCGGCATGGGTGGTGTAGGCGGACGGTGGCTTGCCTCCTGGCGCTGCTCTACGGCTTAATGGCGAAGCTAGGGGCGGTGGATTGTGGTCAGGAGCGTCTCGCGCTCTAAGGGACAGAGGCGGTGCTCGACGCGGCTCCCGGCGATTGTGGGTCACGTGGCGGTGCACGTCCATTTCTGGCGGGGTGCTGGTGTCGAGGCGAAGCAGCGTGCGCGGTATGGGGTCAAGGCGCGGTCTGCTGCGTGCTGGCGGTAATCGCGCTCTGGCGCGCTCTGGCTTGCTCGTAGAGAGAAAGGGCGGCGCTGCTGGGGAGTGGTCCAGGGGTTAGGGTTGATCGAGGGGTGGACCGTGGGCGGCGGTAGGGTTGGGCGGAGCTAGTGGGCATGCTGGTTTGGCACGGCGTGGTCCCTGGCATGCTGTCCACGTCTGGCCGGCAATGACCTCAAACGGGCGGTGCTACACTCGTGCTGCGGCGAAGGGGGAAGCTGGTTGGGGACTTGGTTGGACTCAGGGGGATAGAGGAGAGTAGAGAGGGTGCAATGGGGGACAATGGCTTAACTAGAAATAGTAATAGTTAGGCAGTTTGATCTCTGTCTGCCACATGTTCGATCAAATGGCCGCAAGAACAAAATGTTTGAATTTTGAGCTGAATTTTGGTGGAGTGATGTAACTTATGCTTAATCCTCTGGGTGTGCTTGGGTTTTTGAAATGGAGTTCATTTGAGTGGTTTTTGAATAAGTGTGATCTATACATATGAACTACATTCAATATTCAATTATCATTTGAATTGAGTGTTTGAAAGTTTTTGGGATGGAACAAAGTGGGCCAGGTACATCACTACTTGTACTAGCAAAGGGTGCAAAGAACCACAATTGTTTCTGTTAAGATTTGAGTTCTAGGAATAGCCAAAGTAGGCTAGGTGATTAAAATGGCAAAAGTGACCATTTTCTTATTTTATTCTTTTTGATTTTTTTTTCTTTGGGATTTGCTTGGGGATGATCTTGATGATGTTTAATTCACCTTTGAATCATTTTACAACCAATGGATCACTCAAACATGGCAATTCAAAACAACTCCTAATTTAAATGCCCACACATATGAATGCTTAATGATTTTAAATGGAAATGTTTTTGTTAACCCTAAATTGGGTAGATTTGATCTTGATTAACCTTGGATTAAGTTTTGGGATGTTACAGTACCTAAACAACTTAAACTGTCTAGTAATGGGATAACTAAAGCAAGAGGCACCGGTGGGCAATATTTGAGATATGTATTTTATCCGCTCACTTGTGTTCAACTAGGACCCGAGTACTTGATGTGTGTTCCTTTACTATCGCACTATCTACATATGGGAGACATTATAGATCACCCTTCGTCTGAGCTTGATTCACATCTTATTTCTTGGGGCCACAAATAGTTTTTACTACTATCATGTACTTATACCATGCTTTACCGTTTTATTTACTATTGTTGCTCGAGGAGCGTTTACATGTACAGTTGTGGATCATGGCACGATTATGCTATTTGTATAAGTCCAGTCATACTTTCGGGTTCCCAGTCTTTCTCAGCCATTCTCGCAAATGCCTTGGGCCCTCTCGGATCCCGACTGACTTCATAGCGGGTAGCTTAGTGGGGTGGCCCCTTGAAATTATTTTTGAATCTAGTGAATGATTTGTCGTGATGCCTCATTGCTTTTCATTTGGTTTTTTCTAGGGTTGATCGTGCATGTGTTGCTATTTGTGCATCCCTACAGGGTAAATCTTTCTGAAAGACGTGTCCACGGTTATGGACGAATTGGAGCACAGTTTCTTTGATCATAGATAACTATAACTAAAGTACCATGTTTAACTTGACTAAACATGACTAGTAATTAGTGCAATACTCATGTATTGGTTAATAAAATTTCCAACATATGGGGTATTCATTCGCCTTCTCGTTGGTAAGCAAACAGGAAGATGGGATATATTTACTTTATGTTGCTTATATAAATACTGGTTTCTAATTAAGGAGTATCCGTCTATATCTAGTTAGGCAGATGTTGTAGTGTGTATCTATAGAATTATTTAGATATTTTATATTTTGCTACAATCGCGTCAACGAAGGTTATCCCTTTAGTTGCATAAAAACTTGCTGAGTGTGCCCCTAGGGTCTCACACTCTATTGATCAGATTGTCAGGTATATCCATATGGAGGTTACTATGTCGATGAGGCCGGTGATGGAGGCACCTACCCTCTTGCGTAGAGATTCCGGGATGGAGATCTCTGAGATCTAAGGGCGGGAATGTGCTTATTTCCATGGTATCTTATGCTGATTTGATTCTTAATCCATACTCGGATCTGTGTTTTCCGCTTCAACTTGATGATTTATTAAGTGATGTATGAGGATATAATCCTAAAATATTTTACTATTATTTATATATATTTGGTTCTTGTTGTAATGGCGTTACAATATATTTCTATTTATTTTAGATGGAATTGCTCTGTTGTACTCGTGTATGACGGTGAAATACATACTCATTTGTGTATGTTAGACTCACGGACTAGCCGATCATGTTTCTCGCACATGAAGCTATAACCATGAAAGTGGGTGAGACTGTTGGCTAGTACCGCGCCCTGCTCCGTTTTGGCAGGCCTACTTGTGGGTGGCCTATGGCCTCCACAGTAGTACATCCTCCATCCATATTTGGGTTATACCGTCTTGTGATTTAGAGCGTGAGGTCTGGGGCATTACAATATATGTGTATATTTACTTAATAAGGAAAAAGTATGGAATATTTGAAACATGTTCAAATAGTTTCAAGATGAAGTGGACAATCATTGTAACAATAAAATAAAGATTTTTTGATTGGATCATAAAGGAAGATATTTGAGTTACAAATTTTAGAAAACACCTAAGATTTGAGAAATCTTTCCATTGATTTGCATTTACCGAAACACTTTAGGAGTATGGAGTGTTCGAGAGATGTGATCAAACCTTGTTTGACATGGTAAGTGTTGGGGATAGGCTAAATGGGTACCACCATAGCACGTCTCTAATCCGGCTAACCCAGGTGGCCCATAGTTGGTAGCATGGCCCATGGCCTGCTGGGCGGCTCAGTTAGACGGATCTAGAATGGAGGCACATGCCGGATATAGGAAGGCTACATAGGAGTCACCGACATACTCGGAGCCTTGGAGTATAAGACATGAAGACTATTTAGTATTAGTATAGGACTTTGTAACTTGTCCGGCAAGGTCCTTTTCCTGTAACCCTAGGTTCTAGTGCCTTTATAAGCCGAACCTATGGGAGCCTTTAGGGCACAACGTACAACGATACACAACACCCTCGCATAGCGAACCGATCTTTGTACCTCGATGTATTGCCATTATAGTGATTTATAGCAGGAGTAGAGTTACAACACCGTTGTGGGACTTGAACCTGTGTAAGTTGTGTTACCTCATACCCACCAACTCTCCGCCTTACCCCACGTCCCTAAACACGCTCTGTGAGGATCCCTCCATGGCGTACTCGTTGGCAATACCACGACAATTGGCGCCCACCGTGGGGCAAGAGGTGCTTCGAGCTCTACACCGGGCGAGGTCCAGGCTCTTCACGGGAATCGGCGACACCGTAGCCATCGGGCATGTCCTCTTTTCCGACAACGCCCCAATCATCCCTCCCGACGAGTTCTGGGTCCTGGTGAAAACGAACCCTACCCGCTGCTCCGTCATCCCAGTCGGAGACATCCACATCTTTATCAGCGAAACTGATTTGGGTCCTAGCTCCCAAGAAGTCGGAAACTCGTCAAGACCCGCACGAACCGCCTATGGGAAGGACACGTTCGCGGAGGAATCTGGGCCATATCTCTCTCTAGAGTATGAAAACTTAGGTCAGGAAAATTCAAGGCCCACCCAAACCTTCCCTATGCAGGATATAATGGTGGAAGGACCCTGCAGATCCGCTTGGCTTCCCCGAGCATTAGAGATGCGAAGGTCACACTTTGTTGGCGTTCTCACCATCTTCGATCTAGCCAGATGCATTCAGAGGGAGGGAGAATCTCCCTATGAATACCTTGTCGCACGGATGAGGGTAAGGGAAACCCTAGAAGGTGCCCGTGCTGAAGAACTCATCTACCACTTTGTCGAAGGGCTCATGCCCGGAACACTCCTCTGGCGTACACTCCGAAGATGGCAGGACACCGGTCCGCTCACCCTCGGTGAGATGGTCACAATCGTCAACGACTATGCGGACGCCGAGGAGAACACTTAGGCCATGCCTGGGCCTAAAGCCGGAGGAAGCGGCACAATGGCCCTCCACCATCCCCCTCCACCTTCACCATCGACAACACCGAAGCCAACTCTGACTCAGTGCTTGACGCATTATACGCCGACATCAACATGGATGGCGGCGGCTCATACGCTAACTCGGAGGAATAGGATGCTTCTATGAGGGAGATTGAGCTGGAAATCAAGAGGGGGAGCTCACCAAGAAAGCTACCACTTCCCGTCAGGTGCTAGTCGCCATTGGGAACGTGATAGAAGAAGATGGCCAGGAACCGGTGTTGGGTTCGCAGCATAGAAAACAAAAAAATTCCTACGATGGGAACCATACGCCAAGATCTATCTACTAGATACAAGCAACGGGTGGATATACATCCATAGAGAACTTACCCTCAAAGAAGACAAACCTTTGTTAACGAGATGGAACTCGTGGATGATGTAGTCGTACACTTGCCGATCTCAAGATCTTGATAAAATCCTCCAGGTCCAGCAGTTCCAGCACCATCAAGTCTAGCACCGCAAAGTAGCGGTGTATCCGTGATCGCACACACATCCGGTCCGCCGAACAACCTCCGTCTCCTCGCTCCAGGGATGCAGCAGAAGCAGCAACTCCTTTCCAGATAAAGCCACCGGGAACATGTATCTCGCTAATCCGAGACCATGGGGAATAACTAGAGGGCACAGAGAACCTTCACGAGGAGGTGGGGCAAGAGGAGAGGAGCCATGGGGATCCTTTTATAGGGGAGGGAGCGCATCCCCAAGGCCATGGATGGCCGGCCATGGTGGGTGCCCCCACCTCTCCCTCATTCATGTGGGTGGAGCTTCCACTAAGCCCACTCACATCAATTTCAACTCCACTCACTTTGCATTTAATGTCCACCAAATTAAATGCATTTTCTCTTTAAATAAAACACTTTTATTTATTTTATTCAGAATTTTTTTAATTACTTTAATTAACAAACATTTACATAAAACTCCCTGCAACATTTCAATATCACATGCAGAACTAGTTTTAGCAATTTCACCCGAAACAATTCCGGTTTTCATCGAAATGATTCCAGTGCTTCCTTAATCTTTATCTGAAACATATTTGCTCCTAAATGGTGTCAGTATCCCTTAAGTGTGTCACCATACAGTTCGTGAATAATGCAGACATGATCGAGACCCCTCTCCGATCAATAATCGGCAGCGGGACCTGGAGATCCGTACTGACTCCCACATATTCAACGATGACTCTTGTGATCATGTGAAACTTTAACATCGTAACTAAATCCCTTTGTCTCGCGATATATTACATGTCCGCGATTCGATCATCGGCATCTAAATACCTAGTTTGATCTCGTTACCGACATGCACTCTTTTCTCGTTCCCGTGATATAACATTCTAGTGATCACATCACTTGCATGCAAGCTATCTTAATGTGATATCACCGAGAGGGACCAGAGTATATCTATCTGTCATCGGGATTGACAAATTCCACTCTTGATCCATGAGCCTCAACATAACACCTTCGGAGTATCTGAACCCACCTTTATAGTCACCCTTTTATGGTGTGACGTTTGATGTTATCAAGTTACTCTTTCGATTATAGCAATTAATATGATCTCATGGTCTAAGGACTAAGATTACTTCCTATGATGTTATAGACTATAAACATAATGACTTTGATCGTAATGCTATACTTCAGATGAATGTTCATCACATCATTCCACCAATGTTGTGACCTTGTTATTAACAACATCCAATGTCCATGATCAGGAAACATTGATCATCTTGTTAATCAACGAGCTAGTTTATATGAGAGGCATTACCAGGAACTTTGTATTTTGTTTATTAAACACACGTGTATTAATGTTTCCAATTAATACAATTATAGCATGCAAAATAAACATTTATCATAAACATGGAATAAGATAATAACCACTTTATTATTGCCTCTCAGGCATATTCCCTTCAACCAGAACCTGAAAGAGCTCTGCCCACGCCTGCGGTCACCAGAGCGACAGTAGCAAAAAAGGCCGTAGATCCTCCGGGTCTGCCCAAAGTCGTGCCTCCTCCGGTTGTCCCACCGTAGCAGGTGCAAGAACTCGCCATAGGCCCCAATACCGCCAAGCAAAAAAATTCCACCACAGGCATCGACGTATGCAGTTGGCAATCCCTTGGTTACTCCCATCGACAAGGTGATGTACGACCCACTCCTCATCAATCCTATCATCGTCGCCCATATACGAAATGTTATGGAGCTTGACAAGAAGCGTGCAGAAATCCTCGCGGAAGCCAAGTGCATCGCGGATCAGGGCACCCAGCTCGACAAAGATTTGGCCAAGGCGCAACAATCAATTAAGGTGGCAAGAGCATTGGAGGCTAAGTACAAGCAACTGATGTTAAAGCACAAGGCTAAGAAGGCTCCAGCGCGCATCATCAAAGACCCCGTCATTCGATGCAGGTTAGGGTGGGAAGCCTCCAAGCCGGCCAAAGCAACCCCATACATTGATTCTAAGGGGAAGCAAGTAATGCCACCACCCGCCTTGAACATGGTCGTCGCCAAGACCCTCCTTGAATAGGACAGGTCGTCAGAAGAAGTTGATCAGGTTTATGACCTCGTTGCCAAGGCATGAAAGCAACAGGAAAAGGCCACCTTGTAGAGGCTCGAGTCTAACCTAGAGCTTTGCCAGTCAACCCTAAACAACCGCCAAAGGCCAAGATCTCCCCACGACGAGGGGTCCCACACGGGCTCCATGGAGCGAAGGCGGAGGGATGCGCGTAACAAGGCTGACGCCATACCTATATTTTCCAACAAGGGAGATAAGGCTTACCCTCGCAGATTGCTGCCACCTCCACCATCCCGGTGTCACGAGGACCAACAGTCGCGCCAGCGCACAAGCATGCAACCTCCTAGGAATCCCCAGGTCAGTATTGTTATACGTGACTAGGGCGAGCAGCCCCAGCATGATGGAGAGCGCAGTGGCAATGAAGGACACAGGAACAGATCCCACAAGGAAGCACCACGTCCAACAAGCAAAGTGACAGGCATGAGGACTCGCATGAAGGGAGCAGCAAGAAGGCTAACCCACCGCCGCCACCACCACCGTCACCACCTAGCAGCCATCATGGCGGAGGACATGGCGGGTCCAATAGATCGCACCACAACTCCCCTCCCCATGACAGAAAGGGGAAGCAACCACAGTCGTACAATGCACGTTCACGGTTGGACAAGATCCAAGAAGCACATGAGCTCCCATACCTAGAGCCACGTTGTTTTGGACTGGTAATACGAGCCACAACTTATCCCAAGGGTCTCCGGATTGACAAAGCCATCAAGCCCTATGACGACACCGCCAGGCCAGCTTCATGGTTGCAGGACTACAGCGAAGCGATTCACATCGTCGGGGCTAATGTCGCCATCAAGTACCTCCCACTAATGCTCACCGGCACCGCCTGACAATGGATTGACGACTTGCTAGAGAAATCAATCTACAATTGGTTGGACATGCATGAAGCGTTCACCAAGAACTTCGAGGGTACGTACAAGCGTCCCTGCACCGTCGGTGACCTATAGTGGTGCGTGCAAGAAAAGGACGAATCCTCTCGTGCTTACCTATCCCGCTGGATTGACATGAAATATTCATGCGCGGGGGTGCACGAACAAACCGCTATGGCCGCCTTCATCGATGGCATGGAGAAGGGATCATTGCTTTGGCATACGCCGAAGCATCGTCAAGACAACAATGACCTCAACCTCAACGCGATGATTGGCATGGCTAGCAAATTCGCTGTCGCTAACTATGACGCTCGTGGCTCGTTGCCGGCAATTGCCATCCCTACCCAGGCCAAGAAGAACAATAGCAATAAGCGGAAATCTCTGCCAGAAGAAAAGCAAGCAGCCGACATGGTCGCCACTACATTCGCTGGCAGAGGCAGAAGCGGACAGCGTGGTCGTGGCCGGGGGCTAGCCATGGACAACAAAGGAGTGATTCAACACCTTCTGCGCCCCGCGTTCCCCAAACATACGAAGAGTACCGCGATATGCCATGTTTCGTCCACCTCGACGCAAACGGAAAGGCCACCCACACCAACCGACAATGCAAGTTCGTCAACAACCTCAAGGAAGACCCTGAGTTCGCCTACAAGCAAAGTCGGAAGAACAGACCCCGCGGAAAAGGAAAAGGGAATAAGAAGGAGGAGGAATACAAGGAATCAAGTGATAATAAAGATGTGAACCCAAGTCCGCCGACAAGGGCGATGGAAAGGGAAAGAACCCCTTCGAAAAGAAGGCCCAAGTCTACCACACTTTCCTTGGCACCCCTACCGTCTGGGTCCAGAAAACCTCACTGAGGATACTAATGGCTACCCTTCCTCCGGTTCCCCAATATGTCAGGTGGTCGGAGATTACAATCACTTGGAACAGGCAAGATCATCTAGACCTCATCCCAACAGAAAATCAGTATGCCATGGTTATCAACCCATTAATTGACGGCAGAGAGTTCACCAAGTGCATCGTGGACAGTGGAAGCAACATCAACATTATGTACCTGGATACATTGCACATGTAACACCCTCGCCTTATAAGGCTGAGTTCCTGTGTATAGTATCAATCACTAGATTGGTTCACTAGCACACACAGTATAGATGAATATCACATAATATAACAGTGCATCATTATTACATCGAATGATCCAGAATTTGTAATTATTACATAATACTTAGCTCAAAGCTAGCTCAAATATTGAGTAGCATACGGAAGCATAAATATATAACAAGCTCCATCTTCAATTATGCCACATGCGAACAACTGTTGAGTGGAGGGTTGCAACCTATAAGATCACTCAGAACAATCGTAACAATAACCTGCAACATGAAAGGTTGCAGCCAACAAGTAGTCAATACTTTGAATGTATTGGCAAGTGGAACTATGAGAGAAAAAAAGACTAATATCTACATACATATTTGGCTTGTGGGGTTGAGGGTTAGTTGCAGCAGCAAAATAAGTTCATCCTACCATTTGTAAATCATTTATAAAGCATTTAGTCATCATCACACAATCCCAATTAAGTTTCAACCACAAGTTTTATCAATTACAAAGTTAGAATGAACAAGAACATGTCATAGCACCCATAATTCAGCAACTCAATCATTTGTTACCGGGGACACAACTAAGTACTTAGTTTTACACCCTGTAAGGGTTGTACACTTTACGCATATGGCCTGGTCGACCTGCTCGTAACATGACACATATTTTGAGTCATGATAGGGAGAAGTCCAAGAAAAGACAATTCAGGAAGTAGTTCCTTAAGCCCATCCACGCACCATACCAACCTACCACAATTCACTATATCTCTGGATACGAAGAGCTCGGTTCACCACGACCTACTAAGTCCATCCAACCACCCATAACTCACTGGCATATGACTGTATACGTAAGCTACCAAACAAAGACATTAATCATTTTTTTGAAACCTGGGTGGCCATCCACAAGTGAGATACTCGGGTAAACCATAGACATTGGCCCGGTATTCACGAACCAAGCATTTACCAATTCCACCCAGAGATTTCATTAATTAAGTTGTTTTTCAAATTTTCCAATAAACACATCCTTTCAAAATATTCTTTATCATTATCATGGTGTAACCCACCCTCGTCTACATAAGCACGTCTAAGCACATCTACTTACGATGGCTCACCTACCAAGAAAGACTAGGACCATAATAAGATATATCATAGCAATAAATATTCCTATACGTGTAGCTACAAAAATAAAGCTATAATGCATATAGAAAATAAATATGATTTTTATGAAGCTCCACTTGCCTTGGTAGTTGTCAGAGTCAAACACAGTCCTGAAAATAACAGGGCTACAATCCTCAAAATCTACACGAAGCAATACAACCAAATAAACAACAATACATAGAGGTCAAACAAGTTATTACAAATGCATGCATGATAGTTTATAAAAGTTTCAGTAGCTTATTAATGTTCTCTGATCAATATATCTAATGATGGCATGCATGGAACACCTTCAATGCATTGAACACAATGTATGCAATTTAGATAATTAGTTATTAAGCTTTTAATCAAAACATTGAGCCTATGTTGTTAACAGTGTTGCAAAATCTTTGAAAAATTCTACTGGATAGATATATCAATTTATAGACAGGGGCACAAAGAATCACGCCAAAAGGACTTACAGATCCTTTTAAATAATTAAAATACTACAGAATGCATTTAAACCTACATTTTTATTACAGAATAGGTTCTACACCTTTTTGTGATTCCAGGGGTAGGTCATTTGTAATTTTCTGACACGTAGTTTATTTTCTATAAATTAATTGCTCCACAAATGGTATGAAACCAATTAAATAATCACGATAAATAGTTACAGTAAATATCAAACCCAATTATAGACTAAAATTCTGCGCAAAATTATGAATCCAATGATATAGTATATGCCATTTTTGGATCTGTAAATCTTTTTCTGTAATTTTTACAGGTTTTTGACATTTCGTGCATATTTTAATTCGAAAATCTATTTATTAGTTTGACTACTGACTATGCAATTGACTGTTGACTGCAAGTTGACTATGCTGCCACGCGGTGCAACGCTACTGGCTATACCAGCTCGGTCCAGATTTAATCTAGCGCGTACAAAAGAGATCGGATGGCTAGGGCGAGTTCGGGCGTTACCACACACGACGACGATCGCGGCTCGGACGGTTGTGTTCGACGGCGTTTCGGCGGTCCTCCAGCGTGGTGAAGCCGTAGACGAGGTGCGCCTGCTCGCGGGAGTCCTCTTCGTGTCCTTGATCGCGGCCTTCTCCTCCTCGGACGGGCGCTAGACTCGGCTGATTGTCACGGACTCCGATCCAACTCCGGCGAGAAATTCCCGGTGATTTGATGCTCTGATGATGGGTAAAACAATGTGGGAAGATGAATAAGTACAAGGGAACCACGATGGATGAAATTTGAGAGACTAGGGTGGTCTGAGTCGACAGAGGCCTCGACCTCGTGAAACTCCACGACAGCTTTAATGGTGAGATCGAAAACGGCAGCGATTTTGACAGCCTAGGGCAGAAATGACTGGATTTCTTTTCAGGAGAAACGGGGAGGGGGTAAGTAGATTAGACGGGTGGAATTTCGTGGGCATGGGGCACGTATTCATGCTGAATCGGGAGATTTTCTCGGTCTGTTACCGAACAGAGACGAGCTCGTGTTCGATCAGGAATCTAGCTGAGCTAGGAGATTGACGTGGTGGGCTCCACTTGGCAGGGAAGAGAAAAATAAAAACACAGGAAAGGAAAGAAGAAGGGAGAGAGCAGCGTCGCTGTACGTACACGCACTCGTGTTAGGTCTAGGATGGGCAGGCCGGCTCCGTTAGGTTAGGTTTTTATTTTTCTCTGTTTTGTTTTTATTCTTTTTGTATTTTTTTTCATATCTTTTTCATTCTTACTCCAAATGAGTTCATTTTTGTCTCTAAAATTTTCAAAAAAAGGGGATCATTTTAGGGTCATTTTTATCAATAATTTGACTATATAAATAGTGATTTCATAAAACCAAGTATAATCCTTTTGTAGGAGCGTTTTAGTGGTTCGATTTAGGGTTTGAAAATGGGGTTTTGCAATTCAATTTTTTCATGAATGTAAATGATGCCATGTCAATGCAATGCAAATGCAAAATTTTATTATAACCCAAATTTCTAAAATCTTAGGATGTGACAGCACAAGATGAACTTGACGGAGACCCAGCTAAGGAATAGCAACACCGTGTTCCATGGTATCGTTCCTGGATGGCAAGCAAACTCACTTGGCTGCATCACCCTTCTGGTCGCCTTGTGTGATGTCAACAACTATCGCCAAGAGCGCATGACCTTTGAAGTGGTGCCTTTCAAGAGCGTGTACTACGTCATCTTCGGACGCGACATCTTCCACTCCTTCCTCGTCGGGCCATGTTTTGTCTACAACAAGCTCAAGATTTCAAGAACAAACGGCATCATCACCATTGACGAAAGCCTCACCAAGGCAAGGGAGTGCGAGCTGAGCGAAGTCGCCTTTGTCGAAGCCGTCCTCTACGGTGAAGAATTCAAGGAGATCCAGAACTAGGTCGATGCCTTAGAGATGGTGGCTTTGAAGAAGCAAATCACTGTTGCCGAACCCGCATTCAAGGCCGCCATCAAGACCAAACAAGTGGAGCTTGTTG
This sequence comes from Avena eriantha, assembly GCA_910589775.1. Classification (NCBI taxonomy): domain Eukaryota; kingdom Viridiplantae; phylum Streptophyta; class Magnoliopsida; order Poales; family Poaceae; genus Avena; species Avena eriantha. Next base: position 374,215,608 of record OU342743.1, read on the forward strand.
AAGGACATTCCTCCAAGACCACTGCCATTGGCACAGACCTGGATCCCAAATAGGAAAGCGTGCTCGTCGAGTTCCTCCGTGAGAACAAGGACATCTTCGCCTAGCAACCTACCAACATGAAAGGTGTACCTAGGGAACTTGCCGAGCACAGCTTGAATATTGACCTAAGGCCAAACCGGTGAAGCAGCCTCTACGACGTTTTGGTGATGAAAGACGGAGAGCTATAGGCAAAGAGATAGCTAGGTTACTTAAGGTTAGTTTTACCGAGAAGTCATTCACACCCATTGGGTAGCAAATCTTGTACTTGTCCCCAAAAAGGGAACCAGAGAATTAAGAATGTGCGTTGATTACACCGGCTTAAACAAAGCGTGCCTGAAGGATCCGTTTGCTTTGCCTTGCATTGACCAAGTCATTGACTCCACAGCTGGCTCGGAACTTTTGTGTTTTCTCGATGCATACTCAGGATACCACCAAATTAAGATGCGAAAGTCGGACCAATTGGCCACTTTGTTCACCACACCATATGGCAGATACTGCTACGTCACGATGCCCTTTGGGTTGAACAACGCTAGTGCTACCTACCAGCGGATGATGTAGCGTTGCCTACATGACCAGATAGGTCACAACATACACGCTTACATGGACGGCATCGCGGTGATGTCAAAGAAATCAAACGATCTCATCACCAACCTGCAGGAAACCTTAGACAATCTTCGGAAGTACAACATGATGCTTAAACCCAAGAAGTGTGTCTTCGGGGTACCATCCGGCAAATTGTTGGGCTTCATCGTTTTGCACCGTGAAATTGAGGTCAACCCAGAGAAGATCAAGGCCATCCTTGATATCAAACGCCCGACATGCTTAAAGGACATACAAAGGCTCTGATGTCTGCAAGTGCATAGATCGTTTGTAGCTAGTTTCAAAGTATAGATATTGATCCCACAGGGAGCCCAAAGGTAAGTGTTTATGGGTGAAGTCTCTGTCACACCCAAAGTTGTCACAGGTCTTCGAGTAAATTGACTGTAAGTGTTGAAGTAGGAATTGGTTTTGTTTAAATGAGATGTAGTTAAATAGAAGTAAAATGTGAACTTCAGAAATATAAAGCATAAAAGTAAAGAACGACTTGATTGTTTGTTGTTTCCTGCAGATGGCAAAAGAAGGCGCGGGGAGATTCACTTCATGGTGATAGTGACTGTGCCAGGTGGATGAATGGTAAATGTAACAATTATAATCTTATAAATATATGTGTAGGCGAGCAACACATAATTAGCTCGAACTCCTCTTGGTAGATTTCATCCCAACTTCAATAATTCTACTAGCCTGTTACCAAAACTATGGTTAGACACTAGACGATTAAGACCCTTCAGGTCGCTTAGCGATTAAGCTCCTTGGATCGGACTAATGCAATAAGGATAGTGGTTCCTTGTTATCCTCGAGTCTACTAGTTTTCCATTGATATCCCCGTGTCACCTAGGGGTCGCCGATCCACTAGCGAACAAGATCTTATCTATGTTGAACAAAGCATCATGTTGTTTGGGACCTTAATTAGACAACAAGCATTAGGCATCCCACAGATAGTCAAGCACACATAATATAGTAATTAGAATCAATCACAAAATAATGGAAAATATATGAAGGCACATCACATCTCACCAATCCCCTACATCTCTCACGCCCAAAGGAATTACTCACACATGAGAGAAGAACAGATCATAAATATAATCAAATAAAGGGAATTCGTCTTGGTATTACCATGGAGATCCACAATAAGAATAGAAAAATATCCAACACAATTCAATATGGGAAGAAACAATCTCAAACCCTAGTCTTGCAAGGTGGAGATCCCTCTCTCTCTCTCTCTCTCAAGTACAAGTAGTGCCTATGGAGGTGTATTGGCTAGGAGGTTGAAGATCGTGGAGCGAGATGAAGAACATCTTCTCCTTCTTCTTTGGATCTCTTCTTTCTCCCTTCTAGATGGTGTGGTGGCGGTTGCGTTGTGTTTTCGACCTCGGTCCCTTCACGGAAGTTGTCCCTTTTGACAAGACAGAGGCGGCGGCAACTATACGGTGGGAACTATACGGCCGGAAAAATATTCACGTTGTATAGTTGCTCGTTAAAGCTTTTGTATGCTCCCCTCAAGTGCTTCCAAAGCGAGACTTGCTTGTTTTCTCTAGAATATTGTGTTTCTCTAGTTAAATCCTTCTGTTGACATTCAGAACCCGAAACACACATTAAAAACCAAGTTTTCTTCTCTACCAAAGTATTAGTGTTAGGTAAGGCTCGAAAACGATCAAATCCGAGAGAAAACCATCAATAAAAGCCATCAAAAATGTGTCGAGTCTCAGAGCTATCAACTCCCCCAAGCTTAGATGTTTCTCGCCCTCGAATGACAAGGAAATAAGGAAGAATATCAGAGATACGAGACTGAAAATAAAGGAAATCACAAGGTTGAATTGGTGTCAAATTCTTTTATTCACAATCCTTGCAATCTTAAATATGATCATACAAGTATTCACAAGATTGCACCGAGTCCACTTCCTAACCACGTATATCTTGTTAGCAAATAAATCATGTGCCCAAGCGAGTGTCGAAAGTTTTAGCTAGGAGAGTGAGACAACTTCTTTTGGTGTCTCTCTTTGTTGACAGATGAAAACTTTTTATTCTTGTTTGTTTAATCAATTAAGAGTACTCAAGTTGGCATCAAAACATTTAATTAAACAACTCATCTACTCTCATGTCAAAATTTCAAGACTCTCAAAGCACATTTTTCTTTCTTTTGTCTTTTTAAAACTTCAGCTCTTTCATAGAGAAATCATGCCACTATTTTTAACATGTTAATTGGGGCTGTGTTGTGCACTCGTGACCATGCCAATAAATAATTGTTGAGTAATAATGGGCCAGAGGCGTACTACAACTTCACTTGGAACGTGAAACCATGAGGAGACTAAAGAATTTACATGTCATAACATTGTTGCTACAGACGTTTACATAACTCAATAGCCAAAATCAAGTGGTTTCCCACATTTAGATCGTTCATTGGCCAGCGGAGTTAATAGTTTCCCATGGAGCATGACAGAGTTGTAATGACACGTGTAAAGGAATATCTTACGGTAATTGTTAAAAAAAGTAGTGACATAATTTCTACTACTTCAAAGCATCCATTTAATCAAACAATTTCAATCAAGGGTACTACCGAGTCTTTTTATATTAAGCTCAAATGGGATGGAGTAGTTCTAAAATCAAATTCTTTGAGCTAAGCATGGACTCAAGTCATATTTTAGATGCTTTCTCTTGTTGTAAAAATGTAGGAAGTATTTTTAACCAAGTTCATTGCTCATTGTTTCAAAGCTAAAAAGGAGACACTAGCAAACGAATAGAGTTTGTAGGATAACAATCTAGGTGGGGAGTGACTCCAGTGCAAGCAAGTAAATAATTGTAGGATCAATTTAAGGTTGCAAAGAAAGTGATGAAAGGAATGTGATACCTACTCTTACTTACTTCATTCTCGTATTTGATTCGGACCTCTCCTGTATTTCCAAATTGCCAAATCACCTGAAATTAAGCAATCTTTGAGAGAAACAAAGAAACGAACTTGCAAATAAAGCTACAACTATTTTTTTGTATTTTTGGTTTAGGAATGCAAAACTGAAAATAAACATGCAAATTTCAATAAAATAAATCAAAAGAAGAAATAAAAAAATGAATGCAAAGTTTGGAGGTTTTCAAACATCCCCCAAGCTTAGGCTATTGCCATGCTCAGTTGTTGCTGTCATTTGGCGGCTGGTGCGGATACTACTGGTAGTAGTAAGGGAAATGGGTCATGAAGTGATTGAAGTGAGTCAGAGTATTCACATCTTCATTCACTTCCTAAAGAGTGTGGTCGATCTCCCCAACGCGTTGGTTGAGCTGCTAGAATTCCTCATAGGGGACGTAGTCGTACCCCTGCTGTGGTTGGTTGGGCCACGGGTCCCAGGTTCCCCCTTGCTGCTGCTGTTGTTGTCCCTCCCAAGCAGGGTTATGTCCTTGCTCTTCCTCCTGCTCCTGCTCCTGCTCCTCCTCATCCTGTTGCCCTCCTTCTTCACCTTCCTCTTCATCAGGCTGGAGCTCGGCCATGATCTCCATCACTTGGTCCTTGGTGAGGATCCAAGCGTCCTTATCCACAATCGTGAAGGCTTGGGGGCATGGAAACTGAACCTGCTCACCCTTTGCATCATCAAAATAACTAAATTGATATGCTCGGAGCCTCCAGTTAGCATGGTAGACACCAAGGAAGCCACAAGCAGTCAAATACTTGATGTCCATGAGTTTGGAGCTGTCAACAGGTTCCATAACAGGTAGTATAATATTTAATGCATATGCAAGGTGGGTTACCAATCCACCAATGTGAATATCACCTTTGGTCTTGTTTCTTTGGTGGCAAAAGTGCTGGATGAGTAGAGCTGCAGGATTGGGGCTTTGCGGTGAAGTGGGGAAGAGAGCCTTGGTGATCATTGCATGTCCGTGTTGGCCATGGAACCGGTGTAACCTCTTCCTAGTAGTGTGTTAGCGAGGAACAAAGCATAGTAGCGGATGGTTGGGTTCTGAATGGTGGACATTTCTTTTGGTAAAATTGCTTGCCACCATTAACAGAAATAACCTCTCAAGTCTATCCACTTGTGATGTTATAGATGTTAGTAACAATATGCTCCCCAACATGAGGGAAGCTGAAAGCATTGCAAAATTGTTCGAAATTTATTTCATAGTGCTGCCGGTTCATGGTGAAGCTTACCGTGCACATATTACCTTTCTCCCTATGGTCGTCATAGAATGAGGCAAGGAACTCATGGGTAATCTCGGTGTAGGTATCGTGGCTTGCAAAGCCAAGTATCGCCAACCCTGACCTATTGCACATGAGGTTGAAGTCCGCCTTCAACCCTGCCGCGGTGAGAAAGTTGTGGTCGGCCCAACGACTGGGCAGCACCCTCCTCGATGAGACAATGTCCAACTTGGAGTTGCACGAGGCTTGGGTACCCGAGCTCGAGCCCTCACCCCATTGGCGCTTGCTCGAATGAAAGAGGTTACCGATCTTGTTCATCGTGATGCATGATGGCTCAGTGTTGATGTAGAGCTTGTTGGGAACCCCAAGAGGAAGGTATGATGAGCATAGCAACAAGTTTCCCTCAGTTATGAAACAAAGGTTTAATCGAACCAGTAGGAGCAAGGAAACACCCCAAAGGTGTTGCTAGCTGAGCCTTGGCAGGGCGCACTACCGGTGCTAGTAGCAACGTGGAGACCTGCACAACACAACCACAAAACTCTCTCTCCAACTTGCGATGAGGTTGTCAATCTCACTGTGTTTTGCTGAAAACAAAGGATTAAATGTATCGAATGGAAGGGAGTAATAGTTTGCAGAAAGTAAAAACAAAGAAGTAACAGTTTGTAGATTGTATGTAAAGAAAAAGGACCGGGATCCATAGTTCACTAGAGGTGGCTCTCCTTAAGATAGATAACATGCTGGGTGAACAAATTACAGCGGGACAATTGACAAATATCGAGAAAGCAATGCATGCATATACTAATCATCTTGACTCCTTTGGAACTTGATTGGGCATTACAACATTATACATAGACCGCCATCCAACTGCATCTATGACTAATAATCCACCTTCAGGTTATCATCCGAACCCCCTCTAGTATTAAGTTCCAAGCAACAGATTATTGCTTTACGAATTGCGTGTAATGTAAACAATACGATTGTTCTATGAACAAAGGATTGTTGTTTTCTCTCTATTAGCAACAACACATCTAGTACCTTAGAGATTTCTGTCACTTCCCCAGATTACCAGAGGCATGAACCCACTATCGAGCATAAATACTAACTCTTTGAGTTGCTAGCATCTACTTGGCCAAGATAGATACTAACAATGGAAAGCATGCAAGATCATAAATAACAAAGATATGATAGAATCAATAATCAATCTGAAATAGCATCTCAATATCCATCGGATCCCCGCAAACACAACATGCAGAATTACAAATAGATGATCTTGATCATGAACAGAGCTCACAAGATCTAGACATGCAAGCACAAAGGAGGAGAACCAGCCATCTAGCTACTACATGGATCCATAGTCCAAGGATGAACTACTCACGCATCACACCGGAGGCTTGCATGATGATGAAGAAGGCCTCCAGGGTGAATTCCCCTCTCCGGCAGGGTACCGTGAAGAGCTTCAGATCCCTCCCGATCTAGGGATGGAGATGACGGCGGCTACAGACTCTTTCATGGATTTTTGATCAGGTACTTAGGGTTTTCGTCCCGAGGGCAATATATAGGCGGAAGGAGAGGCCGAGGGGGTGCCTGGGCTGGCCACACCACCCCCTGGCGCAGGCCAAGCCTGGCCGCGCGGCCAGGTGGTGTGGCCGCCCTCTAGCCCTTCTCCGTGTCGTATTCTAGCATCTGATGACTTCCGAAAAAATAGGCACTTTGGCTTTTGTCCCGTCCAATTCCGAGAATATTCATTTTCTGACTTCCTGGAACCAAAAATAGCAGAAAACAGGCGCTGGCATTGTGGCTCTTGTTAATAGGTTAGTCCAAGAAATCATATGAAAAGTACTCCAAAGTGTGGACAAAACACAAGAAAGTGGATAAAACCAAGCATGGAACATCAAAAATTATAGATACATTTGCAATGTATCAACATCTCCAAGCTTAACTCCTGCTCGTCCTCGAGTAGGTAAGTGATAAAAAGAAAGAATAATTTTTGAGGTGACATGCACCATCAAAGACTTGATCAAAGTATTTGTAAAACATTCAAAGCTGCGATCATAGTACTTCAATCATAACATGAAAGACAAAGTTCTAGCAATAAGACAAAGAAACTATGATGCAACATGAAAAGGCACAAACAAAAGATTCATGAATAACAATTCTTTGCAAGACGTTTGTTTGTTTCACATAAAGAAAACATGGCATAATAGTATTCAGCTTGTCCCTCGAAGAGTAGCAAATATAAATGCATAGGAAACCTTCAAAGTTCATAAGAGTGACTAGATACAAATAGTTTAAAACAAGCAATATCAAGGTATGCATCAATCAACTAGTCTTGGGACAATGCACATAGAACTAAGAATGGCCACTATGCTCTCAAAGTAGGTGCATAAAGGTAGAAGATGGAGACTCAATATAATGGTGGAAGAAAGGCCTTTATAAAAGGAAGTAGGGATTCAAGTCTCATAAAGAGCTTCCAAAAATTATGGTACTTGTTAGCTTTCAGCTCTCATTGCCCCTATCATAAGCATCTTGAAGGTGATTAAGGTTAAAGTGACACAACTAAGAGGATATGCTTGACAAGTTATAAACCAAAATCTCATGCCCCTTACTTACGAAGACCAAACCTCATGGTACTCAACTTTAGTCACGAGTAAGCTCTTGTCATTGTAAGTACATGTGTATCATAAAGAACCGCCAACGGGGTACCCCTTGCACATGATACAGGAGCTATCCCATAATCAAAATGACAAGGCAAGCAGACAATGAGCATCTCAGCAATCTTTTTATTTGCTATTTTCATACGTTTTTATTGAGGATGCTTCATAGAGTGCTCATTATGGTGATGCTGCAAGTTTCCACCATGATTAGGCATGGCTTAGGCTAGCGGCTCAGGCGTTTCTCTAACACACATACAAACTCCATGATCTTACAAGTTCCACTTTTATTTCACACTATCGGGATCTGTAAGCAAAAGAACATGATATCAACGGGGTACAAAGTACAAGTGCAATGTTGAAAGCGTTCCCCATGATACATGGTTCTGCTAATTTCAACTTATAAAGCGCAAGAATATACGCAACAAAGAAGGACCCAATGGTTCAAGTTTATTAGATGCAAAAAAGTAAAGTGTGCCATCAAGTTCGTGAGAGCTTTAATCACAAGTTTTCTCATAACAAGTTTAATTTGGAAGGTAAACAAAAGCATGAATATACTTGGAATATCATAAGCTAGTAGGTAGGTATGGTGGCCTCTTTGGAATAACTTGGTTTAGGGAGTTGGATGCATGAGTGGAACTCATACTTGGTTGTGGAGGCTAGCAAAAGACTGGGAGCGACAAACTAAGAGAGTAATAATGGCCATAATCATGCAGAGCAACAAAACATCATTGATCAAAGCATAAAGTGATACTAAAATTTGAAAACTAAAGGATCATAAAGGCTATGGTGACTTGAGATAGTCATAACATGGTGTGAGCATGCGCCAAGTCAACCCAAATAAAGCATCAAAGGAGAATACCACTATACTATGCTTTAATATGCTAAAACAGCGCATGATTCATCCAAGGCACATTAAGCAATCTCAATTGTTTATAACAAGTCATGCTACAGCAAAAAATACTAAGCATAAAGCCAAAACAATATCAAGCATGGCATGACGAAGCATAGGCCACAGTCAAAAACGAGCTCTTTTTACCACATAAGCATGAACTTTCCTACTCTTTTCCAAACCAAACCAAACTATTTGCAAACCAAAGTATGAAAGAGGGGGTCCAACCAATTTATTCAGCAAACTAAGCAAACAAAGCAAACGGAAAACCAAAACAAAAACGAAAAAGAAGACACTCCAAGAACAACACAATTGTGCATGAAACAATAAAAATGAAGTGTTTGGAAGAAACCTGAGATTTTTATTGATGAAGAGGGGGATGCCTTGGGCATCCCCAAGCTTTGACTCTTGTACTTCTTGGATATTTCTTGGAGTGACACGCGTGGCATCCCCAAGCTTGAGCTTTAGTCCATCCTTCATCTCATTACTCATTCCTTCCATACACCTGAAATTTTTCCTTCATACAAAACTTCACACAATCTTTATTAGCAACATTAGTGCACTCAAGATAAAAGGTCTTAAGGTTTAGTTCTAACACCAAATAAACTTCCATTAGAACACTAGCTACTGTAGCACTTCCCTCAAAAATCTCAATTCCCCAAAAGAAGTCAAAAAGGAACGAACAAGAAGCAAATGCAAAAAATGACAGAAATCTGTCAAAACTGACCAGTAGGTAAAGACGAATTTTTTAGAAGACCTTCTGTTGCTCAAATAAAAAAGTGTTGAACTAACTAAAGTTAGATAACAACCTGGGGCAGAAGCAAAAAAATTCACGCCTCAAAACGACGTAAAGAGATTTTACACGAATTTTTATGGTGAAGCACAGAAATCTGTTTCGGGACAGCAACTTTCCCAATCATTACTTCTCTCTCATTAGAGGTTACTCTTGGCACAAAAAGAAAATAAAAAGGATAAGGAGCATTTATTACTGAAGTAATAACTTTCAAGACTCATCTAAAACTTTTGGGTTATCTCCCAATAAGTACTTTTCTTTAACGCCTTTAAGTTAGGCATAAGAAGCAAGAAAAAGAATCAAGTATTCTCAAATGAAGAAGCATTAAGACCAAATTTTGTTTTCGTAGGAGAAGCAAAAGAAATCTTCTCTCTCTTCTTACGGAAGTGTTTTATACCTTTTTTGAGTGGGAGTTGATATTTAATGGTGCCTTCTTTCATATCAATAATGGCACCAACAGTTCTAAGAAAAGGTCTTCCCAAAGTAATAGGACAAGAAGCATTGCATTCAACATCCAAAACATAGAAATCAACGGGGACATAGGCATTGTTAACCATAATAAGAACATCATTAAGACTCCCCATGAGTTTCTTTTTAGCATTATCATCAAGTGGGACATTCAAATAACAATCTTCAAGTGGAGGCAAATCAAGCATATCATAAATCCTTCTAGGCATAATAGAAACACTACTATCAAGATCACATAAAGCTTTAAAATCAAAGTCATTCACTTTCATATTAATGATGGGTTCCCAACCATCTTCTTATTTTATAGGAATAGAAGCTTTATGTTTCATCTTTTCTTCTTTAATCTTTATGAGAGCATCAGTAATGTGTTTTGTAAAGGCCATGTTCATAGCACTAGCATTAGGACTTTTAACAAGCTTTTGTAGGAACTTAATAACTTCAGATATATTGCAACCATCAAGATCGAAATCAAATTTATCATCTAAAGTAGTAGAACTATTACTAGCCTCAACACTAGTGGTGGTAATAGTAGAAACACTAATGTTTCTAGCAATTTCATCTTCTCTTTCCCACTTAGCATGTAATTCAGCTAATAGTCTAACATTTTCAACAATTCTTACTTGTATAGCATTAGTAGCTGCAAAGGTATTATCATTAGTTTCAGGTTTAGCAGCCATTTTATTCAAAGAAGATTGAGCTTCAGCCAAAGATGCTATATTTCTTTCAGCATTAGAGAGTTTTTCCTCAATAGTTTTATTGAAAGCAGTTTGTGTACTAATAAAGTCTTTAAGCATAACTTCAAGTTCAGAGGGAGCACTCCTATTATTTTTGTAGGAACTTCCATAAGCATTACCATTGTTGGGAGGATATGGCTTATAATTGTTGTTACCAAAATTATTCCTATAAGCATTATTGCCAAAATTGTTATTTCTTATGAAGTTCACATCAACTTGCTCTTCTTGAGCAACCAAAGAGGCTAAAGGAACATTATTTGGATCAATATGTGCTTTCCTATTCACAAGCATAGACATAATAATATCAATCTTATCACTCAAGGAGGAGGTTTCCTCAACAGAATTTACCTGCCTACCTTGTGGAGCTCTCTCAGTATGCCATTCAGAATAATTAACCATCATATTGTCCAAAAGTTTTATTGCAGCACCCAAAGTGATGGTCATAAAGGTTCCTCCAGCAGCAGAATCCAATAGGTTCCTTGAAGAATAGTTCAATCGTGCATAAAAAGTTTGGATGATCATCCAAGCAGTCAGTGCATGAGTGGGACAATTCTTTACCAAAGATTTCATTCTTTCCCAAGCTTGAGCAACATGTTCATTTTCAGATTGTTTAAACTTCATCATTTCACTTCTCATAGATATAATCTTAGCAGGAGGATAGTATTTTCCAATAAAAGCATATTTGCACTTAGTCCAAGAATCAATATTATTCTTAGTTAAGGAGTTCAACCATTCTTTAGCTTTTCCTCTCAAAGAGAAAGGAAACAATTTCAGCTTAATAATATCACCATCTATATCCCTATGATTTTGCATCTCACAAAGTTCAACAAAGTTATTTAGATGGGCAGTAGCATCTTCATTACCAATACCAGAATTTTTTTCTCTCATAACAAGATTGAGTAAAGCAGATTTTATCTCAAAGAAAGTATCTTCAGGCACAGGTGGAGCAATAGGTGTGCTCATAAAATCATTGTTGTTGGTGCTAGTGAAGTCACACAACTTAGTGTTTTCAAGAGTAGTCATTTTTTTGTGTTTTCAAATAAGAAAGCAAACTAGTAAATCTAATTTTTTTGTGTTTTTGATAACAAAGCAAGCAAACAAAGCAAAAAGAAACTAAGCAAAACAAAAATAACAAATTAAAGAGATTGGTTATGAGAGACTCCCCTTGTGAAGATGTCCTTGACTCCCCGGCAATGGCGCCAGAAAAATGCTTGATGGCTCAGTGTTGATGTAGAGCTCGTTGGGAACCCCAAGAGGAAGGTATGATGAGCACAACAGGAAGTTTCCCTCAGTTATGAAACCAAGGTTTAATCAAACCAGTAGATGCAAGGAAACACCCCAAAGGTGTTGCTAGCTGAGCCTTGGCAGGGCGCACTACCGGTGCTAGTAGCAACGTGGAGACCTACACAACACAACCACAAAACTCTGTCTCCAACTTGCGATGAGGTTGTCAATCTCACCGTGTTTTGCTAAAAACAAAGGATTAAACGTATCGAATGGAAGGAAGTAATAGTTTGCAGAAAGTAAACAAAAAGAAGTAAACAGTTTGTAGATTGTATGTAAAGAAAAAGGACCGGGATCCATAGTTCACTAGAGGTGGCTCTCCTTAAGATAGATAACATGTTGGGTGAACAAATTACAGCGGGGCAATTGACAAACATCGAGAAAGCAATACATGCATATACTAATCATCTTGACTCCTTTGGAACTTGATTGGGCATTACAACATTATACATAGACCGCCATCCAACTGCATCTATGACTAATAATCCACCTTCAGGTTATCATCCGAACCCCCTCCAGTATTAAGTTGCAAGCAACAGATTATTGCTTTACAAATTGCGTGTAATGTAAACAATACGATTGTTCTATGAACAAAGGATTGTTGTTTTCTCCCTAGTAGCAACAGCACATCTAGTACCTTAGAGATTTCTGTCACTTCCCTAGATTACTAGAGGCATGAACCCACTATCGAGCATAAATACTAACTCTTGGAGTTGCTAGCATCTACTTGGCCAAGATAGATACTAACAACAGAAAGCATGCAAGATCATAAATAACAAAGACATGATAGAATCAATAATCAATCTGAAATAGCATCTCAATATCCATCGGATCCCCGCAAACACAACATGCAGAATTACAAATAGATGATCTTGATCATGAACAGAGCTCACAAGATCTAGACATGAAAGCACAAAGGAGGAGAACTAGCCATCTAGCTACTACATGGATCCGTAGGCCAAGGATGAACTACTCACGCATCACACCGGAGGCTTGCATGATGATGAAGAAGGCCTCCAGGGTGAATTCCCCTCTCCGGCAGGGTGCCGGGAAGAGCTTCAAATCCCTCCCGATCTAGGGTTGGAGATGACGGCGGCTACAGACTCTTTCGTGGATTTTTGATCAGGTACTTAGGGTTTTCGTCCCGAGGGCAATATATAGGCGGAAGGAGAGGCCGAGGGGGTGCCTTGGCTAGCCACACCACCCCCTGGCGCGGGTCAAGCCTGGTCGCGCGGCCAAGTAGTGTGGCCGCCCTCTGGCCCTTCTCCGTCTCGTATTCTAGCATTTGAGGACTTCCGGAAAAATAGGCACTTTGGCTTTTGTCCCGTCCAATTCCGAGAATATTCATTTTCTGACTTCCTAGAACCAAAAACAGCAGAAAATAGGCAGCTGGCACTTTGGCTCTTGTTAATAGGTTAGTCCAAGAAATCATATGAAAAGTACTCCAAAGTGTGGACAAAACACAAGAAAGTGGATAAAACCAAGCATGGAACATCAAAAATTATAGATACATTTGCAATGTATCGGTGCACTGAAAAATTTCACCATAAAACCTTAGGCATATAGTTTGTACATGATATATGAACGATCCTACGTGGAAAAAATCAATCCTAACGTGAGAATTAATAGGTAAAACAAAATAATCTTAAGTTCATCCATTAGATCAATGTGAGAGTTTCAACCATGGATATCTAAAAATAAAGCATGGATAGGGAGAGAAGCATACGAATCTATTGATTCCGCCACTCAAACGAACGAAATCTGTGAAGAATCAAAAGTTCTAGGTGGATTTTGAGAGGTTTGGAGAGAGAATATGAGAGAAATAATGAGGAGGGGAGGAAGAACTAGCCGCCCTAGTGCGATTTTGTGGTGGCACCAAACTATACGACCAGAACTATACGGACGGGTGATATTGCTTCGCCCGTATAGTTGTGGCGGAGCCGCCAACTAGGGTTTCTTTATGCAGAAAACAACTATACGGACACAACTATATGGCCGGATCGCAATGATCCCGTTGTATAGTTGGTCGTTAAAACCGTCTGTCCCTCGAGATAAATTTCTAAAACTAGCATCGATATCTATGTGACTGGAACTATACGGCTGGAATTTTTATTCCCTCTGTATAGTTGGTTGTTAAACTCCCAGTACCTTGGGAAGGATTTTGTATGAAGGTATTGATATCTATATGACCGGGACTATACGGCCAGAATTTTTATTCCCGCTGTATAGTTGGTCGTTAAACTCCCAGTTCTTTTCAAAGAATTTTGTATGAAGGCATTGATGTCGATATGACCAGAGCTATATGGCCGGAATATTTATTCCCGCCGTATAGTTGGTCGTTAAACTCTCTGTGCCTTCGAAGAAAATTTGTTCACGATAAATATATCTATACGGCCGAAATTTTTATTCTCGTCGTATAGTTGGTCGTTAAACCATCAGTAATCATCAAAAAAAAATCTATTTCTTTGAGAATACCTTCTTATCCCAAAACTTAGTGAAATACCTTATTTTGGACAGAAAATGAATGGTAGAAACTGTCGACCAACATTGGCTTATTAAAAGCAAAATTTTAGCATCTTTAGATGAAAAACTACAAACTTAAATATTTATTCTTATTCTAAACTCATTCATCGATGTTTCTACCACTTTTTGACAGTTGCATCTTCACGGGCACGCTTCCGCAAGAATGTCTGTGAAAAAAGTGGTAGGAATACGCTGAACCTTTTATTCTCTAATCTATTTTATTGACGAGATGGGTTGACTCCCATTAAGATTTTATTAGGAATGGTTGAGTAACTCAACCTTTTTTCTGTTCTCGAATTCTTACCTTGGGTTGCCCCTTATCAAAGGCACTTACCTCATGAACTCGTTTTGTTGGTGGAATATATCTTTCTCCTGCTTCTAACTTCTTTGGAAAACACCGGATGATTTCAGCATCATAAACATTGAAGATTATCTTTCCTTCGGCACAATCTATTGATGCCCCTATAGTACTAAGGAAAGGTCTTCCAAGTAATATGGATAATCTTTCATCTTTTGGCATTTCAAGAATAATAAAATCAGTGGGAATAACATGCTCATCTATTCTAAGTAAAACATCCTCAATCATACCAACGGGTTGCTTAGTGGACCTGTCAGCCATCTGTAAAGTGATAGTAGTAGGAGAATACTCCCCTAATCCTAACCTTTTATAAAGAGAATATGGCATTACACTTGAAGGGAATATGCCCTGAGAGGCAATAATAAAGTTGTTATTATACATATTCCAAGTATATGATAGATGTTTATTTTACATGCTATAATTGTATTAATTTGGAAACATTAATACATGTGTGTTTAATAAACAAAAGGGAAGTTCCTAGTTATGCCTCTCTTATAAACTAGCTCATTGATTAACAAGATGATCAAGGTTTCCTGATCCTGGACATTGGATGTTGTTAATAACGAGGTCACAACATTAGTGGAATGATGTGATGAACATTCATCCGAAGTATAGCATTACGATCAAAGTCATTGTTTTTATATTGCTATAACATCTAACAAAGTAATCCTAGTCCTTAGACCATGAGATCATGTTAATCACTAACACTAGAAGAGTATCTTAATAACATCAAACGTCGCACCATGAAAGGGTGATTATAAAGGTGGGTACAGTCATACGAAAGTGTTATGTAGAGGCTCATGGATCAAGAGTGGGATTTGTCCATCCCGATGACGGATAGATATACTCTGGTCCCTCTCGGTGATATCACATTTGTTAGCTTGCAAGCAAGTGATAAGATCACTAGAATGTTATATCACGGGAACAAGAAAAGAGTACATGTCGGTAACGAGATCAAACTAGGTATGGAGATACCGATGATCAAATCTCGGACATGTAATATATCGCGAGACAAAGGGATTTAGTTACTAGCGTTAAAGGTTCTCACGATCACAGAAGTCATCGTAGAATGTGTAGGAGCCAGTATGGATCTCCTGGTCCCGCTTCTGATTATTGATCTGAGAGGGGTCTCGATCATGTATGCATTATTCACGAACAGTAGGGTGACACACTTAAGGGACACCAACACCATTTGGAGCAACTATGTTTCAGACGAATGAATTGCAAAGCGCTGGAATTATTTCAATAGACACCGAAACTGTTTCGGGTGAAATTGCGGAAATTGGTTCTGCATGTAATATTGAAATGTTGCAGGGATTTTATGTGAATGTTTGTTAATTAAAGTAATTAACAAAATTCTGAATAAATTTAATAAAAGAGTTTTATTAAATGAGAGAGCATTAAATTTGGAGAAATTTAATGCATTTAAAGTGGAGACTTTAAAAGAGAATGTTAAGGGTCACTTTTATGTGGAGGGGGTTACCACCACATGAATGGGGGAGGTGAGGGGTCATCCCCCCATGGGGCGTCGGCCATGGGGAGGGGTACCCCCCTCCTCCTATAAAAGGCCACCCCTCTCACCCTTCTTCCTCACACCTCCTCGTGAAGGATCTCTCTCCCCCTCTAGAATTATTCCCCCATGGTCTCGGATTAGCGAGATACATGTTCTCAGTGGCATTTCGTCTGGAAGGAGTTGCTACTTCCGCTGCACCGCTGGAGCGAGGAGGCGGAGGTTGTTCAATGGCCTGAACGTGTGTGCGAGTGCAGATGCGATGCTGGTTTGCGGCGCTAGGACTTCCACACGATCTTGAGATCGGCAAGCGAATGACTACATCATCCACGAGTTCCTACTAGTTAACAAAACTTTGTTGTCTTCGAGGGTAAGTTCTCTATGGATGTATATCCACCTGTTGCTTGTACCTAGTAGATGGATCTTGGCGTATAGTTCCCAACATAGGAATTTTTTTGTTTTCTATGCTGCGAACCCTTCAGTGGTATCATAGCCTGATCTATGTGTAGGTGCTTTGCACGGGTGGAACACATAAGAGTATTTGGGCGGTGATGATCATGTTATTGCTTCTTATATGTGCTTTGGATATTGGTGGCATAGTGGGATGAAGCGGCCCGGACCAACCTTAGATGTCATCGCACATGAGACCGGTTCCACGACTGACATGCAACTAGTTTTGCATAAGTGGCTGGCAGGTGTCTGTCTCTCCAACTATAGTCAATATCTAATTTACAACGAGTTGCTAATAATTTGTTTATCATCATTGTGGTTCCATGTTCGTAAGTAAGAACGGTTCTATCTTTGAAAGCTCTAAGCCACGTAAAACTTAGAATTGATAAATTAGAGACGTCTAGTTTAGATCGTTGATGGGCTTGTGTCATGATATGGTAATGTTGTAAGTTGATGTATAGTTGATACTCTTACAACACACCCAACGTGTAAGTTCCATAGACCTTGGCCTTACACACAAAGGAATGATAAAGATCATACCACGATGCATATGATAGTGATCAAATGCAAGAACCATATCATTTTACTTTACACATATGATGTTTGCATCTTATATTGCTTGTTTGACGTTTTAGTAGCATTATAAGATGGTCCCTCATTTAAATATCAAGATAAAAATGTGTTCTTCCTTAAGTATGCACCGTTCTATGGATCGTGTTTCGAGACATCACGTGATGATCGGGTGTACTTGACTCTGTGCTTTCATACAACGGGTGTAAGACAGTTTTACACACGCGAGTACTAAGGATCTTACTTGGCGAGCCTAGCATGTACAGACATGGCCTCGGAACACGGACCGAAAGTTTAAACATGAGTCATATAGTTGATATGATGCCCATATAGATGCTCGCCTTTGAAGATACACCAACTCACGTGATGATCGAACTTGGTGTAGTGAATTTGGTTCATGTAATCACCAAAAAGACACGAGGGATGTTGTTTTTGAGTGGGATTTTAGTTGAACTCAATCTATCATAAACTTAGTCTAAATAAACTTTACAAATTATGTTGTAGATGGCACCACCTACTTTTAATTTCAATGTGTTCATGGAGAAAGAGAAACTTGCTGCGAATGGTAGCAACTTCACCAACTGGGCTATGAATTTGAGGATTCTCCTCTCTGCTGCACAAAAGCAATATGTGCTAGAAGCGCCTCTAGCCCCACCACCATCTCCTGATGCCCCTGACGAGGAAAAGAATGTCTATATAACTTGTCAGGAGGATCACAACTTAGTTCATTGCGGCATACTGTATGGGCTAGAGCCAGAACTTCGAAAGCGTTTCGAAAATGGCAATGCCTTTGATACCATGGGTGAATTGAAAATGATTTTCGATACCCATGCTGCCGTAGAGAGTTATAATGCTTCAGAAATGTTCTTTAGCTGCATGATGGAAGAGAACATTTTCGTAAGTGAGCACGTACTCAAAATTTCTAGGTATGTCGATAAGCTTGTGTCCTTGGGAATAACGATTCCCATTGACTTAGGTATACATCGTGTTCTCCAATCTCTTCCACCTAGCTACAAGAGCTTTGTAATGAACTATAACATGCAGGGCATGAAGAAGACTCTCCCCGAGCTTATGTCAATGCTTAAGACTTCATAAGTGGATATTAGGAAAGAACATCAAGTGTTGATGGTCAATAGAACCACTGGTTTCAAGAAAGACAAGAAGGGTAAACAGAAGGGAAAGAAGGGCGACAAATCTGTTGCTACGCCTGAAAAGAAATCCTGGGCTGGCCCTATGTCTGATACCGAGTGCTACTATTGCAACGGGACTGGCCATTGGAAGCGCAACTCCCCCAAGTGTTTGGCGGACAAGAAGGCCAGCAAGGCAAACAAAGGTATATGTGATATAAATGTTATTGATGTGTACTTGACTAGTACTCGAAGTAGCACCTGGGTATTTGATACCGGATCTATTGCTAATATATGAAACTCGATACAGGGAATGCAGAACAAGCAACAACTAGCAAGGGATGAGGTCACGATGCGTGTCGGCAATGGATCAAGAGTTGATGTGATCTCCGTCGGAATGCTGCCTCTCCATATGCCATCGAGATTAGTGATAAACTTAAATAATTGTTATTTCGTGCTTGCGCTGAGCATGAACATTGTATCCGGATCGTGTTTATTGCAAAGCGGTTAATCGTTTAAATCAGAAAACAATGGTTGTTCGATTTATATGGATAATATCTTTTATGCTCATGCACCTGTGATGAATGGTTTATTTCTGTTGAATCTCGATAGTACTCATACGCACATCCATAATGTTGATGCTAAAAGAATTAAACTTAATGATGATATATCTGCATATATGTGGCACTGCCGTCTAGGTCATATTGGCGTTAAATGCATGAAGAAACTCCATTCTGATGGACTTTTGGAATCACTTGATTTTGAATCATTTGATACATGTGAGCCATGCCTTATGGGCAAGATGACTAGAACGTCGTTTTCCGGTTCAATGGAACGAGCGACAAATTTATTGGAAAACACACATACTGATGTATGCGGTCCAATGAGTGTGTCAGCGTGAGGTGGATATCATTATTTTGTTACTTTCACGGATGATTTGAGTAGATATGGGTATATCCATTTGATGAAACACAAATCTAAAACCTTTGAAAAGTTCAAATAATTTCAGAATGAAGTGGAAAATCATCATAATAGAAAGATCAAATGTCTACGATCCGACCATGGAGGTGAGTATCTAAGTTACGAGTTTAGCACACACATGAAAGAGTGTGGAATAGTTTCACAGCTCACGCCTGCCGGAACACCACAACGTAATGGTGTGTCAGAATGTCGTAATCGTACTCTATTGGATATGGTTCGAGCTATGATGTCTCTGACTGACTTGCCACTGTCATTTTGGGGTTATGCACTAGAAACCGCTGCATTCACTTTGAATCGGGCACCGTCTAAATCCGTTGAAACAACCCCATATGAATTATGGTTTGGAAACAAACCTAAGCTATCATTTCTTAAAGTTTGGGGATGCGATGTTTATGTGAAGAAACTTCAGCCTGATAAACTCGAGGTTGGCCTAGATTGTTTTCTTCCCATGTTTTTCCTAGGATTCTGGTTGAAAAGGGAAAGTTCCTCTAAATTTCCTTTGGTGTATTCCTATAAATCAAACGCTGCTACAGTACAAATTCCTATAGGAATTGGAATCCTATACTTTTCCTACAAGAATCCTATGAATCAAAGGAGGCCTAAGTCTGTAGCTCACTCCATTGTACCAGAGAATGGAGTCTTAGTCATTTTTCCCATTAGACATGCTTCGCATCTTTCAAGTGATTCAAAATCAAGTGATTCAAGAAGTCCATCTGAATGGAGTTTCTTCATACGCTTCACTCCAATGTGACCAAGACGACAGTGCCACATGTATGTAGAATTATCATTCAATTTTATTCGTTTAGCATCTATGTTGTGAACATGTGTATCACTACTATCGAGATTCAACAAGAATAAACCATTCATCTCAGGTGCATTACCATAAAAGATATTACTCATATAAATCGAACAACCTTTATTCTTAGACTTAAAAGAGTAACCGTCTCGCAATAAACAAGATCCAGATATAATGTTCATGCTTAACGCAGGCACCAAATAACAATTATTCAAATTTAAAACTAATCCCGAAGGTAGATGTAGAGGGAGCGTGCCGACGGCGATCACATCAACCTTGGAGCCATTTCCAATGCGCATCGTCACCTCGTCTCTTGCCAGTCTTCGTTTATTCCGCAGCTCCTGTTTCGAGTTACAAATATGAGCAACCGAACCAGTATCAAATACCGAGGCACTACTACGATTACTAGTAAGATACACATCAATAACACATATATCAAATATAACTTTCTTCTTGATGTTGCCGTTCTTCAGATCCGCCAAGTACTTGGGGCAGTTACGCTTCCAGTGACCAGCACCCTTGTAGTAGAAGCACTCAGTTTCAGGCTTAGGACCAGCCTTGGGCTTCTTAGCAGGTGCGGCAGCTTTCTTGCCGTCCTTCTTGAAGTTGCCCTTGTTCTTAGGCTTGCCCTGTCTCTTGAAATTGGTGGTCTTATTGACCATCAACACTTGGTGCTCCTTCTTGATCTCCACTTCAGCAGTTTTCAGCATGGATGATAGTTCAGGTAACGTCTTGTTCATGCAGTGCATATTGTAGTTCATCACAAAGTTCTTGTAACTTGGTGGCAGTGACTGGAGAAGACGGTGAATCCCCAACTCATTAGGAATCGAAATCCCCAACTCTTGGAGCTTGTTTGCGTACCTAGACATGGTGAGCACGTGCTCACTAACGGAGCTTCCCTCTTCCATCTTACAGTTAAAGAACTTTTCGGAGGCCTCATAGCTCTCCATGGCCGCGCGAGTCTCAAAAATTAGCCTGGGCTCCTTAATGATCTCGAACGGGTCGTGGTGCTCAAAACGCTTTTGGAGCTCCGCTTCTAAACCGTACAGGATGGCACACTGAACTGTGGAGTAATGATTTTTCCGAGTGGCGTAAACATTCTTTACGTCATCGGTGGCATCATCTGCAGGTGGGTCACCTAGCGGTGCATCGAGCACATAGGTCAACTGACCAGCCCTGAGGACGATCTTCAGTCCACGGAACCAGTCCTTGAAATTGCTTCCATTGTTCTTAAGCTTTTCTTTCTCTAGGAACGCATTGAAATTGATGGAGGGGGTCGCCATAATCTACAACAAATTTGCAAGTAGTTTAGACTAAGTTTATGATAAATTAAGTTCAAATTTAATTCTTAAATTAACTAGGTGAACTCCCACTCAAAACAACATCCCTCACATTGTCTTAGTGATTACACGAACCAAGTCCACTACACCAAGTCCGATCTTCACGAGAGAAGATGTAGTTTCATCGGCGAACAGTCTTCATGTTCATCATATCATTTATATGACTCATGCTCTACCTTTCGGTATTCCGTGTTCTGAGACCATGTCTGTACATGCTAGGCTCGTCAAGATAACCTTAGTTTCCGCATGTGCAAATCTGGTTTGCACCCGTTGTATGCACACGTAGAATCTATCACATCTGATCATCACGAGATGCTTCGAAACGACGAGTCTTAGCAACGGTGCCAACTAAGGGTGAACACTTTATTACTAGATATTTAGTGAGAGGGATCATCTTATAATGCTACCGTCGCGATCTAAGCAATACAAGATGCATAAAGGATTAACATCACAGGCAATTCATAATAAGTGTGATATGATATGGCCCTTTCTTCTTGCGCCTTTGATCTCCATCTCCAAAGCACGGACATGATCTTCATCATCACCAGCATTGCGTCAAGGTCAGTGGCGCCGCTTCATGGTTGTCCATCATCACTAGCAACTATTACAACTACTTGGAATAAAGCTATTACAAGATGAATAGACACGCAGGTCTTAACAGAATTAAAGACAACCATTAGGCTCCTTCCGGTTGCCATATTACAACAAGGATCATTGCATACATCAAATATAATCACAATCACATGATGGCCATATCACATCACAAAACCCCTGCAAAAACAAGTTAGACGCCTCTAATTTTCTTTGCATGTTTTACGTGGTTTGGGGCTTTCGAACAAGAACGGATCTTACCTACGAAACTGAACCACAACGTTGATACAAGTGCTATCAAGTGCAAAATGTAAATTGGATCTATACTATGGTGGGAGAGACAGACACCCGCAAAGCCACTTGTGCAAAGCAAGTTACACGTCAAGCGTGGAGCAAGTCTCATGTGCGATGACATGTAAGGTTAGCCCGAGCCGCTTCATCCCACCATGCCGCAAGATGCAAAGTACACAAAGCAAAAGACGGCACAAGCACCAACGCCCACAACACCATTGTGTTCTACTCGTGCAACAGATCTACGCATAGACATGGCTCTGATACCACTGATGGGTTCGTAGCATGGAAAACAAAAAAATTCTACTGCAAAACGAACAAAAACCCAGATCTAATCTAGATAAAAGCCAAGATCTAATCTATTAGACATGTGCAACGAGATAGATCTGTACTAACCCTTGTAGACACAAAAGCGTTACGAGATTAGATCTCATGGTTGATGTAGTCGATCACTTGCCGATCTCAAGATCGAGTGGACGATCCTTCCAGCGCCGCGTTCCGGCAGCGCTTCCGCAGTCGGTCACATGTGCGGAGTCGAAGCAGACCTTCCTCTCCTCGTTCCACCGAGCAGCGGAGGTAGTAGATCTCTCCACGGAATTCCAGCAGCACGACGGCGTGGTGGTGGTGGTGGAGTGGAGAATTCTGTAGGGCTTCGCCTAAGCCTGAGCAGAAAGAAGGAGGAGAGAGGCGGCTTGGGGCAAGAGTGGAGGATCAAGGGGGTGGCGCCTCCACCCCTCTATATATAGAGGAAGGGGTGCGGCCTAGGGTTCCCACCCCTAGGCCCACCCCTTAGGGCCGGCGCACCAAGGAGGTGGGGGGAGGAGTCCCCCCCCAAGTCTCCTCTTTAAATTTCCCTTATCTTATCTTATCTTATCTTGGTTTTCAAATAAACTCCAAAATATCTTCTAGAACCTTCCGGAACATTCCGAAACCTTCTAGAATCCCCATACAAACACTCCGGAACATTTCCTAACTCAGAAAAAGATCCCCATTATATGAATCTTACTCCCCAGACAATTCCGGAGCTCCTCGTGATGTCCCGAATCCAATCTGAGACTCCGAATAACATTCGGTCTCCAACGCACATTCCATATCTACTTAAAACAACTTCGAACCTTAAGTGTGTCACCCTACGGTTCGTGAATATGTAGACATGACGGAGACACCTCTCCGATCAATAACCATCAGCGGGATCTGGAGATCCATAACGGCTCCCACATACTCAACGATGACTTCGTGATCGATTGATATATTAACATACGAAACCAATTCCCTTTGTCTCGTGATACTCTACTTATCCGAGGTTTGATCATCAGTATCTCCATACCTAGTTCTACCTCATTACTGACAAGTACTCTTTACTCGTTTTGTGATATGTCATCCCTTGTGACCCAGTCACATGCTTGCAAGCTAACTAGATGACATTCCACCGAGGGGGCCCAGAGCATATCTATCCATCATATGGATGGACAAATCCCAATCTTGGTCCATGCGCTTCAACACATACTTTCAGAATACCCAATGACACCTTTATAACCACCCAGTTACGAAGCGGCGTTTGATGTCATCAAAGTACCCATCCGGTGATGGTGATTAACACAACCTCATGGTCGAAGGATTAGGTTACTATGCATTTAAAAGCTTATAGCAATACGAACTTAATGACTTGATCTTTATGCTATGCTTACTATGGGTGTGTGTCCATCACATCATTCTCCTAATGATATAACCTTGTTATTAATCACATCTAATGTCCATGATCAGGAAACCATTATCATCAATCAATCAACAAGCTAGTTCAACAAGAGGCTTACTAGGGACTCTTTTATGTTTACAAAACACACATGTATTAGTGTTTCCTAATAATACAATTATAGCATGGGATGTAAACATTCATCATAAACACAAAGATATAATAATAACCACTTCTATTATTGCCTCTTGGGCATATCTCCAACACGCAGGCCGTCGCCGTCCACCCCGCTTCCCCCGCGCTCTCCGCCTCCGCTCGCGATTCCGCCGCCATGGGACGCCCTCATCTCCGGCCCCCCTCCTCTCGGTCCTCCTCTCCACCTCGGCCACCTCGCCGTCGTCCCCGCCGCCAGCAACCGCTGCGCGCCTCCGCCTCGGGCCTCCTCCACTTCGGTCGATCCCGGCCACCTCGTCGCCGCCTCACCATTCCCTCCGCTGCACGCCGAAACCCGGGCCCCGCTCATCCTCTCCGAGCTCATCGGTCTTCCGCCGCCCACCATCGGTCCGTCCTCGCCTCCCCTCCGGCTGGCCGCTGCTACTCCGGCCACCTCTCCCCTCCACTGGGCCGGCCCTGGCCGCCCCTAGCGCCGCCTCCCTCCGCCTCCACGACCTACGCCACCGTCGTCGGTCCTCCACCGCCTCGTCCCCGCCGCGCTTCCTCGCGCTGCCCCTGCCTCGCTCGCTTCCGGAGCACCCTACCAGCAAGCTCGACCTCGCCATCTTCCTCCACCTCGGCCTCGACCTCCAGGAACCAGCGCCTGCAACCCGTCAGCCTTCCTCACGCCTGCGCATGTCGCCTCTACTTCCCCTGCAGTGTCGCGTGCCTCCTCCGCTGTAGTGCTAGGCGGTCAAACCCGGCTTCCGTTTTCCTCTGGCAGGCGACCGCGTCCTTTTTCCTGCCGCTTGGAGTTGAAGACAGACACCGTGTGGCTATGTGTTGGAGTTTGTTGGTGTGCTGCTTTGAGGGCTCTGATCTTCTGTGCGTGCAGTGGTGCATGCCCGTGAGTTGGTTCTGTTAGAAGCCATCAGAGCGCGCTTGGTGGTCCGCGTTCAATCCCCGCCGCATAAGGCCAAGACCCGTCTCGGAACCAGAAACGACAAGGACCCGGAGATCTCCTTGGAACGCCAAGTCCCCTTCACGGTACCCGAAGACCGATCCCGTCGACAAGATCGATGCCAAATTCCAAGACCTTCTACACGAATCCGAACATCGAACCCCCGGTACGACAAGACCGTCGACATGGACCCGAAGACCGCGGATGCAAGTGGATCTACCTCTCGTTTGTCTGAAGACCGATCCCGCCGACCCTGTCGAACCCCGGACCCCGGCACCCCAAGACCTTTGACCCCTAACATGTGTGACCCTAAGCCCCTATTTTTTATAATATGACATTACCATCCGTCGCATATTAATTGTTCATGCATGCATACTTGTCTGTGGTTTGGGGGCATTATGCTGATTCACCGCATGATTAAATATTAAGTGTTTATGCGGGATATCTTTGTCTTATTCCGGACTCCATTTAAATTGGTGTAGCGAAACGATGCCATGTTTTGCCGTGTTCATACAACATTTAATTTGCGGGGTTTTAAATAACTTGAACCATTTAATAAATTGTCGGGACCCCAGTTCCGCTTAATAATGCCTAATTGCACCGCATCTGCATCATATCATAAACATGCCGATTCTTCTGCCTTAGCATTAAATGTTGTATCCGGTGTTTCTTCTAGTGTTTGCTTCTTCGCGGATTAGGCCGATGAGTTGATGCGAGTGTCGACAAGTTCTCCGGATATGATCCTTCGGCAGTATTTCCCAGGCAAGCATCTCTCCCCCTTCTACCTATTTTGCATTTATAGTCTTTATTTCCTCCTGTTGATCTATTGTTATCCGTGTCGCACTGCTTTAGTTTCCGTGCACCAGTTATATCCCGTGTAGCCTCTATATTGCCTTGGACACCTCCTATTACCTGTGTTTGGTAGATAGCTGGCCTTGCGAGTCGTAGTTGCCTGCTCAGGTGCGATCTCATGTTGTCGAGTACCACAGTTGTTGGTATGCTGGCAGATGGTGATTTGTGGAGATGCTTATTGGTGGAAGACAATCATGACTTTAAATACAACTATTAAAATGCTAGATATAACTAATGCAGAGGCATCGGTGGGCAATAGATGTTATTTGGTTCTTCCACGCACACTTGTGTCCCGTAGGACCCCGAGTACTTGATACCTGTTCCTTGATTTTTCGCACTATCCACATCCGGAAGGCCTTATGGACCCCCCTGAGCCAGAGCTTGATTCATTTCTATTTCTTGGGGCCACAAAGTAGTTTGGGGCTTTATTACTATCCTGTACCCATGCCATGCTTTACTGCTTTATTTAAGATTGTGCGTGGAGCACCTGTACTGTTTAGGATTGCGGAGTGTTTTTGCGGTATCGACAAGCCCAGTCACACTTTCGGGTTCCCAGTCGTTTACAGCCATTGGCGCAAACCTTGGGTCCGTCTCGGAGTCGGCCAACTTCGTTGCGGGTAGCTTAATGGGGTGGCCCCCCGAAATATTTATGAATCCTGTGATCGCTTTGTCGTGAATGCCTCGTTGAGTTTTGAGTTGGTTTTTCCGAGGTTGATCGAGTGTGTGTTTCTATTTGTGCACCCCTACAGGGTAAAACTTTCTGAAAGCCGTGTCCGCGGTTATGGACGACTTGGAGCACAGTATCTCGATCATAGACAAGCATAACTAAAGTAGTGCTATAAATTTGACTTAATATGTGACTAGTAATCACCTCAAGTATAACGGAATGGATATTAAAAATGCCAACAGCTGGTGGATCTGGGTTGTTTTGTGACATGCTATATGCCTAGTAAGTATTACCACTCCAATGGAATGTGATAAAAGTGCCAACAAATGCTGGGTTTTGGGATTCCTCGGGACAATTATATCTGACTAGTAAATGTTCCAACTACAACGGAATGGTGATTAAAACTGCCCACTACTTATGCTTTAGGATTCCTCATGCTATCTATATCTGTTTAGTAATTGCTGCAACTACAATGGAATGAGTAAAATTGCCAACTGTGTGAGTTACTTGGTCCGACTTCCTCGTTTGGTCTCGAGGGGGAAATACCAGGAAGGGTTTGTTTGGTGTTAGCTTCAGGTTGGATCCGAATAGGTCTTTCTTATCCCTCTCTGATAACCGCAGTTGTATCGAGCCTATGTAGGTTGTTTAGTGCCGTTGCGCTGCCGCTTCAGCCCACCATACCTATGTAGGCGAGAGCCGCCGAATTCTAGCCTCTCCATGTACTGGCCTCAGTACTAACGCTCCTCTTTTTCCTTTGCCCTTTGTCGGCACCCCTTTTGTTTTAGCAGGTTTGAGTTCGGCGTCGTTAGCAGGGTTACCCTTCCGGCTTGGCCTGGGCAGGGTTATGGACGCCATTGGTTATTCTTCAGGGCTCTTAGCCCCATTTGCATCTTGTCCGTAGTCGGACGCCCTATCGATTTCCAGGTGAATTGGATCTTTGTATTGTATATCTGTATTCTTGACTCGTGGAGTCGTGTTGTATAAATATTTGTTCTGTGGGTCCCATCGAGGACTGTTGTGTAATGGTATTACTTCGTTTTCCACCCGCACGAAAGTGCATGGTGGGCGTCCTTGAATCGTTTCTATGCGGGTTTGGCGGAAAGGGCTAAAACTTGCATAGGGCCGATTCGAGGGTGTTACATCTTAGTCATCTCTTGCAAGTTGTAGTTCATCACAGAGCTCTTATAGCTAGGGGTAGTGAGTGCAGCACCCTATCAATTGCGAGCTCCTCTGGGATTTTGCAATCCAGGGTGTTGAAGCGCTTAACGTAGCCAGACATTTTGACCACGTGCTCACTAATACTGATGTGCTCTTCCATTTTAGCAGAGAAGAAGAGCTCGGAAGCATCATACCTCTCTGCACGATCCTGTGGAGCAAAGACGGCCTTGAGATCCTCAATGATCTCAAAGGCATTCATCTTCTCAAAATGCATTTGAAGCTCCGGCTCCATGGCATAGAGCATTCCACTCTGGATGAGGGAGAAATCGTCCGCCTTGGACTACCAGACATTCTTTTCGTCCTGGGAGGCGGAATCTGCAGGCTTAGCCGGAAGCTCAGCCTCGATGACATAAGTCAACTTGTAGGGGACTAGGAGGATCCTAAGATTGCGGAACCATGCGGTGAAGTTGGTTCCATAAGTTTTTAGCTTGTTCTTCTTGAGGAAAGTGCTAAGGTTGAAGGTGGGTGGGCGAGACATCTACAAAGGATTTGCAAAGTGTTTAGACTATGTTCATAATAATGAGTTCAAGTATTATTAGAACTCCCACTTAAACGAACATCCCTCTACTCGTTTAGTGATCACATGATCCCAATCCCCTGCACCTCCCTCGGTTAAACACAACCATCAGTGCAGTATCAAGGGTGGACATTCCCAAATGTCAATCACATCAACTATGTGATTCATGCTCGACCTTTCGGTCTCTTGTATTCCGAGGCCACGTCTCTGTAACGTGTTAGGCTCTCCAGTTCTAACTCGTGTATATTTGCAGTGCAACATGGCTTACACGTACTGTATGCAAACGTTGATATGTCTGACCCCTACTCACCACAGGGCGCCCCATACCGAAGAACTTTCTTGGTGGTGCACACACAAGGGGAATACGATAACTGGAATACTACAAGGGATTATCTTATTATGCTACCGTCTAGTAAGTATACTAGCATAATAAGTAGTACTTCAAAAGTAAAGTGTTATGACGACATGGTTATAGCTTCACGATCATCATCAATAGCCTTAATGAGAGTTTCACAAACCTGTCATTGCCATGTTATAATACTTGCCCCTATGCAATAATGAAGATAGATGCTTCTATATTAACTATTGCATGTTTTATGCGGCTTTAGGGCTTTCGCAGTAGAACCCCTTCCCACCTACGAATGTCGAGCCACAACATGGATTCAATGATTGCCGTTCTTCTTCCCTTTTCAGGGCCCTCCAGTGTCAATGCCATATCAACTACCCATAGACCCGCTTTGATACCACTCTGATACCATAGACCCGCTATGATACCACTGTTGGGTTCCGTACCAGAAAACAAAAAAATTATATCTACTCGAACACTAATACCAGGATCTATACTATGTAAACATAAATAACGGAGAAGGGATTCAATATTCATACCTTTGAAGACCGAGGCACGCCTTACGCAGGAAGGCATATATTGATGAAAACGAGCAACACCCCAAGTGTGGTGCCTCCAAAGTTCGTCACATGTCCGGTGTACGAGACGTCAACCGGACTCCGATCTAGCCGAGCAGCGGAAGAAGTAGATGCCGGATCGTAGATCACACGACGGTAGTGTGAAGGTGGAGAACTCACCCACGAGGTCCTCCCCAATATTACGGAGAAGTTCTCAGTGGATGAGAGAGAATGAGAGGGAATGGGGTGATCCCAAAGGGGAGGGAGACCCCTATATATAGTGGGGGCGCACCACCCAGGGGCCAGGCGGTGTGGGACTAAACCCCACACCCGCCGGCCACCTAGGGGCAGTCGCTGGCCCTAGGTAGGCCCCATTGGGGCGGCCCACCAAGCCCAGGCCGGCTGGCCCCCACTCCCTAGGCGCCTTGCCCTATTGGGCCTCTCTTCGGGTGAGGCCCATTAGCATTAAGGAGCCTTTAAAAATAAAATAAAATATATATCTAATATTAATTCTCCAATTAACATTCAAATACACATATTATATTATTTCTTCACTCTGGAACACCTTCCGGACCCCATCCGATCTCCATCGGATGTTACCCGAAACTATTCCGGTTTCTCTCTCTCTCTATTTCTCTTACGATACCTCATCTACCCTAAGCGTCCCTACCCTTAAGCGTGACATCCTTCGGTTCGGAAACACTCCAGACATGATTGAGACCACTCTCGCATCAATGATCAACAGAGGGACCTAGATGGCCATGTGACCCCCGTGCGTTTCACGAATACAATCGCTCGAACCGTGAGACAACCGTTCCCCGTTCCCTTTGTCATTTGATACCTAATTCATCTGAGACTTGATCTTCGGTATCTCCATACCTTAGTTTGATCTCATTACCGATGAACTTGTTTTCTCGCTCTCATGTCGTTGCATACCGTGACCTAGTCACATGCTTGCAAGTTTTATTAATGCAACGTCACCAAGATGGCCACATGTATCTGTCCGTTACATGGACTAGACAAATCCTGGTCTTGATATGTACTCCTCTACGCATCCCTTCGGAAAACCTGATGGCACCTTTTTGATCACCCTATTACGAGTTTATTCTTGATAACTATCTAAGCTTCTTCCGGAATGGTGATTTGCATTACCTCACAGTCAAAGGATCAGGTTGCGAGGTTCTCTGTGTTTTATCATCAATGGTGAACTTCGTAACTAGATCTCATTAAGATATAACGGTCGGATGTTTGTCTATCATGTTATTCAACTAATAACATGACCTCATTGTCAGTTGGCATAAATGCCCATGATCTTGAAACACAGACCATCCTCATGACCAATGAACTAGTTCACTAGAGGTAACTAGAGACACGGTTTGTTTACATACTACACGTGTATTAACGTTTCGTATTAACACAGTTATAGCACAGTATAAAATGTATTATGAACATATAGGAGATATATTAAATAATACACTTTATTATTTGCCTCTAGGGCATAACTCCTTCAAACAGCACCTTGTGGTTTTACACATCTGCTAGTAGAAGTGGATAAGTTCACAAAATGGATTGAAGCTAAACCCATTAGAAAGCTCGATGGGGCAATAACCCTAAAATTTGTCCGGGGTCTAGCGGTGAGATTTGGTCTCC
This sequence comes from Avena eriantha, assembly GCA_910589775.1. Classification (NCBI taxonomy): domain Eukaryota; kingdom Viridiplantae; phylum Streptophyta; class Magnoliopsida; order Poales; family Poaceae; genus Avena; species Avena eriantha. The sequence goes on from OU342743.1 coordinate 374,246,337, forward strand.
CACACAGCATCATCACCGACAACGGCAGAAATTTGTCTCTAGGAGAAGTTGAGGAGTATTGTCATGAAAAAGGCATCCGCCTTGACCTAGCGTCTCTGGCACATCCACAGTCAAATGGGCAAGTTGAATGGGTCAATAGACTAATCCTGCAAAGAATCAAGCCACGCTTAGAAGCACCGCTACATAGAGCAGCTGGAGCCTGGGCGGAGGAGTTGTCATCTGTGTTGTGGAGTTTACGAAGAACACCCAACAGATTTACCAGTTTGACCCCTTTCTTCATGGTTTATGTAGCGAAAGCTGTCCTACCATCCAACATCCTCCACGATGCACCAAGAGTGTCGCATATGATGAAGATGACGCTGAATAATCCAGACCCTTATCCGTGGACCTACTCGAGGAGGAGCACGTACTGGCATGCCAGAGATCCGCCATCTACTAGCAGAAGCTGCGTGGCTACCATAGTCACTGCGTTAAGCATTGCTTGTTTAAAGAGAGGATCTGGTGCTTAGACTCAAGCAGGAAAAATCACACAAATTATCCCCACCTTGGGAAGGACCGTCATAATCAAAGCATTGCTCAATGGTTCCTATTACCTTGTTGATATTCGCGAGTTGAAAGATAGGCCAAAAAAAATGCAAACGCAAGCAACGTGACTCCGATGATGATTTCCCGGAGACAGATCGGCCATAGAACATAGCACAGCTACGTCCCTTTTACACTTAACATATTTATATTAAGTAATAAGTACCTTATATGATCAATGAAATAAAGCATTTGGTTCACTCATATTTTCTGAGTCTTTTACCTCCTTTAGTTGTTCATTTTTGGATCATATAAACTCTTTATGCACAAGTTTGCATTTGCACTTGTGCAAATTCCGCCTACGGGCATTAGCTTAAGTTTTCTAGTCTACACGTTTTCTGAAGTTCTTATGTGGATTCCGGGGTAGTGACTTTTCGGCACTCAAAACCGGCGATTTTGCTCTTAGGTTCTTGACGATGCTATTAAGCATCATCGCCTAAGAGCATAAATCTATGCTACGAGTCTTCCGTCTCATGAAAGGTCAAGCATACGAACCAGAATAATGGATAAGCTAGCACTTGCTTAAAAAATATATACACGCTGGAAATAGATAAGTAGCAGGAAACTTGAGTACAAGTTGTCCGCCTTAGTTCTACAAGTTTTTTCCGCATACACATTACAGAGATACATTTAATACAAATAGTGTTTTTATGGCTCTATTGCAGGGGACTTCGTGGCTGCATCATCGGCAGCAGGAGAGCCAGACCTAGAGAGTTCATCAAACTCGGAAGGACCAGAGCTATACTCATAAGACGCCAGGTCATCATCCATCTCCATGGCAGGCACATAGACGTCCGCCTTGACCATATTGGCAACCTTGGTGTCATAGCCAGCAAGGGAATTCCAAATAGCATCGCTATCAATCTCATTCCCTTCCTCATCAAGCTTCGGCATGCCGGAGGTTACCTGATCAATGTCGACGTTGTCGTAGTGCGCCTTGACCAAGGATAAGGTCATCCTTGCACCAGCCCGGACGCAAGAGGCTTTCCAGTCCTTGACTTTCTTGGGGGCTCGGTGCAGGATTTCCGAGTACTTGACCACCGATTTTTCTGCCTTGATATTGATGCCCATGGGTTGTGCTATATCCTTGGCCTAGGCAATGGCAGTGTTGATGAAGTTGCCGGCAATAATCATGCATTCATTTGGATCCGGAGCACCTTCACCCATATTGGTTAAGCCAATGGGAGTTGTGTTTTCGTTAGAGACAAAGGGAATGAGTATAACAAGTACAAATGTTCACCTTATAGAATTGACAAGTATGGAGGAAAGTTACCAAAGATGCTCGTCTCCGCTTGCTTGCAGATCTCGGCCAAGATGTCATGCTCCTGTTGGACTTTCTTGTACACCTCAAGGTTCCGATCATTCTTCTCTTTGGTAGCTTGGTTTTGACCTTTGAGCTGTTCAATATCATCCTTCAAACACTGCATCTCGGCGTCGGCATACTCTTGCATAGCCTTCATCGCATGTTCATGGCCCTTGACAGCATCAGCCAGGTCTTTCTTCAAGACTTTATTTTCATCATCGAGCTCCTAAATATGCTTGGACTGCTCAACGATGCTCTTGGCTTTGGCAATGGCTTCTATAAGATGGAACATAAACAATATTGTGAGAGTTCGAAAGAAATGGACCCATGAGAAAGATACAAAGTTGGTAAAAGAAAACAGACGCTTGCTATTTTTGATATGTTCCTTCAAGAAGGCTATTTTACCCTGTTCAAGGTCTAGTTCCTTCCGCAAGTTGGCAAACCTCTCATTGGCGGCCTTTCTCCGGCTATTCTCATTCTGCAAAGAAAATAAAATGCTCAGTTTCTCTAGAGCATTTAGGTGGAACTATCCAGTTTCAAAAAAACGCTCAGGGGCTACAGTATCAGATAATCAACAAGTGTTCTCTCTTAGAGTGTCTAGTCGGAATTATCATTCTAAACTAGAAACTCGGGGGCTACACTGACAAGTTCTTCACTTAGTTCTTTGGAGCACTCAGGCCAAAAGACAATGATTTTCCGCCTAAGAGCTCAGGGGCTATAGTGGGATATATTACAAAGTAAAAGAAGTGAAGTTCAGAAACTTACAATGACAATAACCTTCAGATTGTTTGCCAGATGAGCATATGCATTATGGAAGGTTCGGGAATTGTTGTACACAACATCTGCCTGCTTAATGAGATCATCCAGGCACAAAGTCAGAGGAGTCGAAGCCAGAGGAGTTGTCGAAGCCGGAGGCATGGATGAAGCCCTGGCCACATGTTGTGTTATAATGGCAGTTGATGGCTCAAGGGCTCCCGCCTCGTCCGTTGCTATGGCCGCCTCTGCCTCCGCTCCCTCCATCGCTTGTTTCCCTTTCTTGGTGGAATCCTTAGTAGAAGCTTCAACCATTTTAGAGGAGGTACTCTCCTATGTGGCCTAGCCACTGGGCGCAATATCCATGTCGGCAGAACCTGAGACATCCACCACCGGATCAACGTCAATCTCCACGATGGAGGTCTCAGGGATGACGGGGGATGAAGGCCCAGTGGGACCTATTATAGGCTTGGTGGCAGGGGTCAGGGGAGCAGCAGTGGGAGATGACTTAGAAAACATGTCGCGAATAGTTTTGGAACCCCCAACATCTTTGGAGGTCCGCTTCAAACCAACACTAGACTTCTTCCTGAAACGTACACAATATAAGTACAGGAATTGAAGGTGCAATGAAAATTAAAGTCGGAGCATGAGTATGCTTACACTACAGTAGATGACCTAGCTAAGGGTATGTTGGTGGACTTCTTCTTCTCCGCCTCTAAGGCGGCAGTGGATTTTTTGGAGACTCCACTCTCCGTTTTCTTTTTCTTCTTGCCCTCGGCAGCAGCGTCAGAGGTGGAGCTCTTCCGCTTTCATGCTGCCGGATCCAGATGATGCTTGGAGGCATCATCGTCGGACACCACCTGGATATCCTTTAGCTTGGGATCATAGACCTGGGAGGCCATTTGATCCGCTGCCAAGGTCGCTAGCTGTATGACAAAGGAATGTTAGTTCGATGAATTCAAGACGGAAAAGCTTTAGCGTATATGTAACGAGCAATAAAGGAAACAGAAGCTACCTCTAGGCACTTACCGCATTCAAACATGTCAAAGATGATCTTGAAACCACGCTTATTGTCTTTCACCTTGACCATGTACTTAAGCCTGAGCTAGATGGAGTCGTTGGAGAAGTTGTCCCGCGAAATTCGCATGGGATATTTTCTATCCTTGGAGTACATGCACATCAGCTCGGTGCGGTGCTACAGAAGTTGGATCTGCCTAGTGAACTAACACATGGCTAGGTCCAACCCGGTCAGACCTCCACCTACGAGCCATTCGATCCACCTAACGGCACGATTGGCTTCTTCGTCGGATGGGAGGGGCTTGGGACCTCCAGGTGGAAGCTTCGGAGGCATCCCCATCGACAAAGTCAGGATACGTGTCTTGGCAGTTGGGCAGAGGAATGTTTGGGCCATAAAAATATGTGCGCTGCCAGTTCTTGCAAGACTCGTGGCCCACAATATCAGGGAAGCGCTGGCTAGGCCGGATATTAAAGCTAATGGTTCCGCAAATCCGCAACTCATCCTTGGATTCTACGGACTCTCTCTTGATGGTAAAGAAATAGATAAACAGGTCTAACCTAGGTTTAATTCCTAGGTATCCTTCGCACAAAACTTCGAAGTTGCTGAGTACGAGGATGTTGTTGGGAGAGAGATTGTGGGGAAGTAATAAAGGACGTCCAGGAAGAAGTCGAAGACTGGTAGGCTTACGCCATGTACCAGCTGATCTTTGAGGTACACCTTCTCTCCGTCTTGGTGGGAAGGAGTCACCTCGCCGGCCGGCATCGGCCGCCAGGCCAAGCACTCCGTCGCAGGGAGATACCCCTCAGTGATGAGCTCTTGCAAATCTTCGGCGGAGAGGTCGGAACCCCTCCACACTCCCTTGTGAGAGTTGCCATCTTCTTCTACAGCGTCTGGCGCCACCCGTTTTGGTCCTCGCTGGTGTATTCCACCATGGCGGAGACAGGAACGATGACCCCCTCTGGTGGGACGGTTACTCCCTGGGATGGCTCGTTGAAGCCTCGGGGGTCGCCGCTGTTGAGGGAGCACTGCTGCTGGAGGACATTGCGCATGTGGAAGGACATGGCAAGGAGAGAAGGCTCTGGTTAGGGTTTTCCATTGAAGAGCTCAAACAGTCGCATGGCTAGAGGAAGAAGAAGGCTCAAGGGAGAATGCGGGTAAAGAAAATATTCCAAACGCAGTTAAAATATATAGACCCCAGCGTCAAGATTCGTGCAAAAACAATCTGACGGGTGCAGAGTTGCCGGCGTGGAGATGAGCATGCGTGGTAATTTCGCCACGTCCTCCATCTTTGCCACTTTAACGTTTCGGATTTTGCACGCGTAAAAATAGCTAATGATTAATTCACTGCCTTCGGTGAGTTTCGAGGTAGTGTAGGATGCGGGCTACGTCATCTTCTGACCGTTGTAGTGGAGTAGTCACATCTGAATATTCCATCGAAGACGGATTATATCCGACTCTAGAAATGAAGACTTACAGAATCTCTGGCTACATTGCAAAGACGGAGAGGACTACAGGGTTCTTTGGAAGACATTCGAGATATTGCTTGACGAATTGTCGGCATCGCTTAGACAGAGTATTCAAGATTGAAGGGCAAGATGTCGCAAGATCTCAAAGTTCTCCGGGGGCTACTGTTGAGGATATGCTAAATGGGTACCACCATAGCACGTCTCTAATCCGGCTAACCTGGGTGACACAATTGGTAGCACGGCCCCTGGCCTGCTGGACGGCCCAGTTAGAAAAATCCAGAAGGGAGGTCCATGCCGGATATAGGAAGCCTACGTAGGAGTCACCGACATACTCGGAGCCTTGGAGTATAAGACATGAAAACTAATTAGTATTAGTATAGGACTTTGTAACTTGTACGGCAAGGTCCTTTTCCTATAACCCTAGGTTCTGATGCCTTTATAAGCCGGACCTATGGGAGCCTTGGGGCACAACGTACAATGATACACAACACCCTCGCACAGCGAACTGATCTTTGTAACTCGACGTATTGCTATTATAATGATTTATAGCAGGAGTAGAGTTTCATCACTTTTGTGGGACTTGAACCTGGGTAAGTTGTGTTACCTCGTACCCACAAACTCTCCGCCTTACCCCACATCTCTAAACACCCTCTATGAGGACCCCTTCATGGCGTACTTGTCGGAAATACCACGATGGTAAGATCAAAGGTGTAATCTTTAAAACTGCCATTTTATTATGAATAATAAGGAGACTATCGCTTTTACACTAAAAAGAACACCATTGTGATCCATTGAATTGACTTCATGTGATTAATGACTTGGGATAAAACCCAAGTTGTCTTCTCTTAAATTTTGGTATGCTAGGCATAATTAATTTACAACTAAAGTCAGATAAGCACGTCGTTGTAGGTTATCCCAAAGCAATTGTTGTGTATCCCTCCATAACACTGAAGACAAAAGTGTTTGTCGATTAGAATATCAAGTTTCTTTAGAAGGATTTTTTTCGTGGAAAGTTAAGTTGGAGGACAAAGAACTTTGATTAGCTAGGTGAACCCAAGCAACATATGTTCAGTAGTGCAACACTGGAACATGTCTCGGAGGCATCCACAATTCTCATGGCTCTCGTACCTCAAAGGCTGGTCACGGAGATCTAAGTTCCTATTGAACCGCGTATGTCAGGTAAATAATTAAATACTAAGATTTGAGATTTAATCTTGTTTGACAATGATGAACCAAGTACATACAAATAAGCAATGGTGGCCCTGACTCTGTCAAATGGCTAGAAGCCATAAAATCCATGATAGTTTTATACACGAGAAACCAAGTTTCTAAACTTAGAAGGCATGAAGCCTATCAACGGTATTTGGATTTATAAAGAAAAAACATAGATGTTTCACATCTATGAAATGGTCGACATGTCGTAAAAGAGTTTTCGATAATGTTGAAGGAGTTGACTACGACAAGATTCGATCTTTCATAACGATATTTAGTCTGGATGGATTAGTGTCGCAACCACTACATATGTATATGGTAGTTGAATAAACAAAACAATATTCTTATAATAGAATAGTTATCTAGGACGTGTACGTGACACAGTCTAAAAGGTTTTGTTAATTCAAAGACTTCTAAATGGGCATGCAAACTTTATTTGTTGAAGTAAACATCACAGAGTTAGAATCTTCGCTATGATAAAAACTGTTAAAAGGTTTAGTTCCATCAGAGACAATCGAGATGTTTACATTTACAAGAAATTAAGTGAGAGTGCTAAGACACATTTCTAATGCATTATGTAGAAGACATCTTGTTGATTAGAAATGATGCATCTTTTATTGACAAAGGTTAAGAATTTCATTAAAATTAAGATTTCAATGAAATAATTAGGCAAAACCAGAATATTAGACATTATTTCGGGTCAAATTGCTGAAATTGGTTTCAGATGTGATATCGAAATAATGGAAGGAGTTTTATGCAAATGTTTGCTAGTTAAAGTAATTAACAATTTCTGAATAAAAGAAATAAAAAAGTGTTTTTATTTATGAGAGAATACATTTAATTTAGTGCACATTAAATGTAAGTGAGTGGAGAGGGGAATTATGTGAGTGGAGTATCCACCCACATGAATGAGGGAGAGGTGGGGGCACCCACCATGGTCGGCCAGCCATGGCCTTGGGGCTGCGCCCCTCCCCTATAAAAGGAGCCCATTCACTCCTCTCCATTTTCACCACCTCCTCGTGAAGGTTCTCTTCCCCCCTCTAGCATTTTCCATGGCTTCGAATTAGCAAGTACATGTTCTGGTGGTTTCTCTGGAGAAAGATATGTTGCTTCCGTTGATCTACTAGAGTGTGGGCGTGGTGGTTGTCGGGTGCCAGATGTGTGCCCGAGCACGGATGCACTAGTGGTTTGCACCTCTTCAACTCGATCTTGAGATCGGCAAGTGATCGACTACATCAATAACGAAATCAATTTTCATAAAAAGCTTTTGGTCTTCGAGGGTTAGTTTTTTTGGTTACCCTCTTAATCGTTACTAGCATCTACTAGATTAGGTCTTGGCGTAATTAGGCGTTCATATCGTAGGATTTTTTTCTATGATGCGAACCCTTCGAAACTAGCAGAAGGGTTTCGTTCCTCACCACTATGAAGATCCTTGGAGGCCTATACACCATTCACATCATCAACCGGTGCATCTCCATCGTCATCACCATCCCCTACATCTCATTTACATTCATCTTGTTGTAATTCCAAAACCCTATTGTGGATTTGCACAAGTACTTATCTATCCATGTGTATTCCATTCATAATATTATGATGATGTTGATTGTCTCCATGTGTGAGTAGTTTTCCTTGTGCTTATGGAGATGGATAAACACTAGTAATATTATGTATTGAAATAATAATGATATATAACTTTGGGTTATGAGTATGTATTAGTCCATTCTCTTCTTGTTATGTGAATGTTGACCATATAACATTTATCTTTTGGATTTGAGAGGGAACTACCGTTGGATATATGGTGGTGTTGAAAGTGTTAAGTGATATTCACTCTGGATCATCATTCATGTGGTCAAGGAGGATAAGAGAGGACTCACAAAGCTAAGTCCATGACCATGTGTTAACCCTTAATTGCGGAGATCAGGGTGACTGACCTTTGATCACCGCTATGATTATGAGAGATGAAACAACATATGTCTGGTCTGTGATCATCTTATTTAGAACTTTTCCCATACATATACATGAAGAAAGACATAGATATATTCTAACCATGATTAATCCAATTGCTAGTCGTGGATCCAACACTCTCGAAGAACTCTTTAGGCTTATTATAGTTTCATACTATTTACATTGTGTTTGTTTCTCTCCGTTTACATTCATTAGATTAATATTGTTTTCTTCACACTCATAAATACTCTTAAACACCCTTACTTGAAATCAAAGATAACTTCTAAACACTCTTTGGTGAATAATAAAGAGTAGTATTAAGGCCTTTACCTCTATGGTTTGATACACTTATTTTCAAACTAGCTACATATGAACTGTACACTTGTAGTTATCAGTTGCGCGTGTGGATCTTCAAACGACAGTGCAAGATTTTGCCGTAGCCACGAGAAATCGACGGATGGAGGCAATGGTACGGACATCGACGCGGGGAGCGGACGGGAGATTCTGGCCAGTTCGTGGCCTGTATAATGGTCTCGAAACAGTAGACATAAAGGGCAGAGACTCACGTTTTTGGTGACCCATAAAATGTTTACATCCGTGGACTTTTACCACCTCTGTTCTGTAAAAAAAATTTGCTCAAAATCGTAAATCCATTGGAAGTTTAAGGTTAAAATACACCGTGGAGAAGAGGGAATTGCAAATAACACCAATTGTTGGGGTATTTGTTGCAATAAACCACAACCCTAGCTTTTTTTGCACATAAAACCAACAATTAGGGTAATTGGTTGCAAAAAACACAGATCTTGTAATTAGCCCGTTTGATAGATACTTAATTACTTAGGCCCACGGAAAAAAACATGTGCTACACTAAGATTGTTACTTTTGTATATGTGAAGTGAGACTAGCTAATTTTGGATGAACATGTGTTACCTTGTCAAGCCGCCTCTGTTTTGGACGGATATTGACTGAATTCGTATGATTATGCCAATATATGGTGATATAAGTATGTTCAAAATCCGTATATCACGTTTCTCTTCTCAAAATTTCAAATCTAGCCTCTGATTTGTAGCTGCCGATGCTACCATCGTATATTGTATTAATGAAATACATGATGTCCATCTTTGAGTAATAGAAAAGAAAGAACTTGCATCGTGGATGCATCTTACCTTATGGAACTAAGTAATTAAGTATCTATCAAAGCAGTTAATTATAAGATATACTATATTTTTTTGAATTTTGTACTTTATATGTTTTGTGAAACCAATCTATACCTAATAATAAAAAAAAGAGTGTTTCTCGTCGTTCCTACACTTTTTGAACGGTTTTATCCTCTCACCAAACCTCATATTACCACCAATGTCACCAGAAAAAACTCATCGTTAAAAAAACATAACACCCGAGGTCTCCCCATCTAAGTACAACTCGTCGTTTGGCGTGGGTTGTTTTGTTTTGTTTCGTTCGTCCTATATTTTATCTATACCAGAGTCGTTCTGCAATCGCCTTCTCGGAGTCACGAGCAATCTCCTCGACTGCCGCCCCGATGGTCTTGAGAGCAGTTGGCACACGACCATCCCAGTAGGCGACGCGTTCTTGTACTAGATCTACTAGCACAATGCCCGCGCGTTGCTGCGAAAGATTAAGTTTGTTCCCCAATCATATCCCTATTTGTTACTGAGTGAATAACTTTTCTATTTGAAAGAAGAAACCTATTTCTTCTTATTATTTCAAGTCTAAAAGACTGAAAATAATTTTAAAAGAGAACATAAATAATAATTAAAGAAAATTGTTTTAAGGGAGAACAAAATAATTAGCCAGGGCCACCAGGCCCAATAGCCTAGCCCACGTCTCCCCACCTGCTCCTCACCCTGTCGCCGGACACACACTAACACAATGAACGTATCGCTCCTCGCAATCCCCCTCCGATATACGTGGTCTACTCTCTGTCCAGTCCTACCAACTCTTGTCTCTCGTTAGTAACCCTTTCCATCACGAACTCCGCCTGGTTCCCTCGCCCTTTACCTCCACCATGTCTCCTATGTCCTGCAAGGAAACCACAACCAGCCACCGCCTGACTATGGCTCTCTCCCGCTGCTCAAGCTCAACGTCGCCCTCTCTCTCTATCCGATCCCACCAACTCCCGTCGCTGGTCAGGAATCCTTTCCATCACGAGCTCCACCCGGTCACCTCGCCCTTTACCTCCATCACGTCTCCTATGACCTGCAAGGCAACCACAACCAGCCACCGCCTGACTATGGCTCTCTCCCGCTGCTCAAGCTCAGCATTGCCCTTCATCCATCACGAGCTCCTCTTGATTCCCTCTCTCTGCCCCTCTCCTCTGGCCTGCAAGAGGTAACCAACCGCCTCCGGTCCATGGCTCTACATATCTTAGCTCAGCATCGCCGGCTTCCTGGACCCGACCCTGCATTCCCACCTTCATGTTTACAGACGTTAATTAGGCCTGATTCCCAACTGATACTCCACCCAACTTGGCAACCTATATGAACTAGTGGGGCTCTACCTAACAGAGCAGGGTGGGACTAAATTATCAGGTGGTCAAATGATGAAATGGTCTATTTTTCCTCACGATGCATTTAAAACGGGTGTGTTTTTAATTATAACATATTTATATTTGAAACAACCATATGCAATATAAATTTGAGATACGGTCTATTTTTCCTCACGATGCATTTAAAACGGGTGTGTTTTTAATTATAACATATTTATATTTGAAACAACCATATGCAATATAAATTTGAGATGTATTATTGACGGCTGCCATGCGGCTTCTTTTAAAAAAAAATAGATTGATATGCATAGTGTTACCAATGAACTGGTTAAATCAAACAATACAATCTCCCTTAACGAAACAATCCATAAAAGCTTATTGCCTATAAATACTAAAGTGTTGTAGTAATGATGCTAATTTGAAAACCTGGAATCAACTATATTGTCGAATGCTGAACAGATGCAACACTACATTAGTTACTCTCTTTGCTCCTTTACTCTCAATGCTGAACCTGGATGCGCATTGACACACACGTGCGCCACAATTATCTCATACATGACTGTCACTTCCCTGGAATCATCTTCTTCTTGCTTACTTGATCCTCTCTCCTTTTGCTTCCCATGTAATCTAGTAGTTGGTACAGATTTTTCATTCCTGGAATTGAACATGTATATGCAGCCAATGAAGATACCTCGGCAGCCTCTATCAGCCGAAGGATTAAAAAAGTACGCATTAGAAGTTAAGACTGAATTTACTAAACCCTCACGAGGTAGCAAGAAGAGGCATCCAACTCATTCCCCTTCCCTGCGCAACCTGCCCGGCGCCAGGTGCTCAAAATTCAGTCCTATGGTAAACTTCTGCAGCCATTTTTCATTATGCAGCACCTTACGTTCATTCCTACCTACTTTTCCTCATGAAATTCTTGAAAAGGTCGAGCGCGATTCCAGCATGGCTTTGCCTGAAAACCCACTGCTCTGTCCACAAGCTGGCCATATTTCCATGAAAATCGTTTCATACTTGTGGGATCGATTGCAGAAAATCATGATGTCGTCGCATGATTTCTCCCAGATGGGAAAACAGAGAGAGCGCAAGCAGCATCGAGGGATAGAGACCGGTAGAGAAAAATCGGACACCATGGTGGCACCGCCGCCTGCCGCACGTCGCCGCCCGCCGCACATCTCGCTCGAAGTCTGATCCCAAGCTTCCCCAGGAAGCCTGGAGAGGTCGAGGAGGGGGCGATCTGGTAGCCGCCAAACCCGCATCCTCTTGTGATGCCATCGTCAGGGAGGAGGTCGAGCCCCCAAGACGCTGCGAGCTTGGACTCTGGCTGCACGGCATCTTCATCCCCAGACGCGAGCTCTCCGACGCTCAGCCCACTCCCATCCTCTCCGCCCTCTCCATCCATAGCAGGACACGAGCTCGCCGGCGCTGATCTGGACGGGAAGATTTTGGGGAAGTTTCCAAGACGCTGCGAGCTCGGCCGCTCGCTGCAGGGAATATCCATCTCCAGTCGCTCGGCCCACTCCCATCCTCTTTGCCCTCTCCATCCCCAACCACGAGCTCGCCGGCGCCGATCTGGACGGGAAGATTTTTTTGGGAGCGACGCTCTGTCACGGGAAACGACGGGCAACGCCCCTTTTGCGAACTGCCCAATTTTACTAACTGGTGGCAGGGGTGACCGGACGGTAGAGAGGGGGAAAGGCTTGGAACTCGACGGCGCGGTTGCGGGGTCGGGATTTGATCGGTGCGGCGCCGAGGAAGCGGATGGAGATTGAGGAATCGCCGGTCGAGGGAGGATTAGAAAAGAAAAACGTTTCAGTGGCAAGCATGCGTAATATGTAAGTTGGTGGGAGGGACTGGTTGACATAAACGTTCCGTGTTTTATTATTAGGGATATAGATTGGTCTCAGGATATGTTTCTCGGACTCCGACCGCAACCAACAGGTGTCGCGTCTGCAGATGAGGCGCCGACTACATTCCCGGCTAGACGTCAGCCTCAGCACGGTTACGAGCCTATGACTGATCTGATGGATCTGACCTCCCACTTTTCACCATCCCACACATGAAACCAAGAACTTCTTTGTTATTCATTCAAAGTTGCTTCGAGGTATGTAATTATGTATGCATTTTTTAATCAAGAAGATTTACTCTAACAACTAGTCAGAAACTATGTGACGGGATGTCTGTCCATTATCCCTAGATTAATTATAACTTAAGATATGCATACATATGAATGAGATTTTATGTGCATAAATTAAGCTATGGAGTTACTATCCACCGGACTGTACAACATTTATACTCACTCTGTTTCATAATATAAGTCGTTTTACTTGACTGCACTTATATGAGAACTTTTTTTATACGAATTGCTCTTACAAAAGGTGAGACACGAAATTAAAGAGGCTTGCATCACGATGGCTCAGTTTGAAGTCAGTTTCCTCGGATCAATTAAAGAAAGGTAGCTTACATGTTTCTTAGTACTACCGTTTATGTGGAATGTGTTGATATTTCGGTGCATGATCCCACGAAAAGATATTCAAGGCAAAGCCTACCAGCACATTAATTTTTGAAAATATAAAATATAATTTTAATATATAAAAACGCACCAGGAAATTTTCTATAATCTATACCTATATATCTATACCCAAATGCTAAAAAACATCCGGATGCTGATTGACACGTCTAAGCACTCGTTTCTGGGCCATCCGATCAAGTCGAGCACGCTCGGTTGCACGACCTGAACCTACCTGTTCCCGATCGGTTCCCACTTGGCCCACGGCCACAGAGGTTGTCGTTTGACGCTCCTATAGCCACACACCTCTATCTATCTTGCATAGTTGCACGTTCCCCATTTTCTCCCCAAATCAGCAGTGGTGGCAGAGGACTCGGATCTCGTCGGCGGTCGGCGAGGGCGCGCGAAAGGACGAGCAACCGCAAGACGGCTGCGATGAGGTTGTGCGTGGAGGGAAAGCGTGCCCAAGGCGGCTGGGACGAGCTCGTTGGCGGAGGACGCGGCGCGCGGTAGGCGAGATCGGCGACGGCGAGAGGGGCGGAAATTCATCAGCGGAGGACGAGATTTCTACATATTAGCAACCTGGGGTATGCTCAACCCATCCCCTCCCCCCTAACACTGAGCGATTTTTGTAATGAAGAAGGTGTAATCCCGTGGCTAGCATGTGGGGCTTCATCTCGCAGCGCCACCCCATGCTCGATTTTTTGTTTGTTCCTGCGTGCCCTACTGCTTAAATTCCAGTACGAAGTAGCAACTTGTGGCACTTGTAGTGCTCATCTCATGTGATGTTTTCAGACAATCTCGTGTTGATTTAATCCCACGGTTCTCACGTTCTGCTGAACCGCACCTGCTCTCCATGCTGTTGTGTGTGCATTGCATGTTTTAGAGAGCACATTGGTAAACAATGATGGTCGCTCATAGGTATTCCTGAGTATTTAGGTAGATCCCTGATAAATAAACCATTGCTGCACATTCAAATGTAGTGCTCTTTTTCGCTAAGTTGTCTCTGAAATAATACTCTGTTGATTTATATATGTGCTAAGTAGCTTACACATAATGAATGGTCGAATATTCTTTTTGCTAAGTTGCCCCGGAATATAGCTAACACATAATGTTGAGTCATAGAGTGTTTTTTTCTAAGTTGTTTTTGCATAGCCTGCCTCCTTGGTTCTTTTAAGAGAATATCTCACAGCCAAATCAAGTTCACGCGTTGGGACTTTGGTCAAGTACAACGCTTGTGGGCACGAAGATAGTTGGTTTTAGTTACACATTACATAGTTGGTTTTCGATGCAAATAAGTTGCAGATTCGATTCCGTTGTTGAGGCTCTTACAGGTTTAAGATCACCCCTACTATTTTCTAAGGTGATTTTTGTGTGTTATTTGCACGTTCTGGGGTTGTGGTTCTTACTAAGTTGTAGGTTCATCTCACCTAGTCGCTTTTGCAGTAGTTTGCCACGAACTATTTTGTAGTTACGAGATTACATAGTTGTAACTAAGTTGCTTTTGTCAAAATGCTAAGTTGGTTCCACCATCTAACTAAGTTGTTTTCATAACCTAGCCAACTTCTTTTCAAAGCAATGTCCTGAGTTCATGTAGTGGTTTAATTAAGTTGCTTTATCAAAATACTTATGTTGGTTTCACCATATAACTAAGTTGTTTTCATAACGTAACCAACTTGTTTTCAAAGAAATGCCCTGAGTTTGTATAGTGATTCAGTTAAGTTGTTTCTTATCAAAATGCTTAAGTTGGTTCCATCAACTAATTAAGTTGATTTTATAATCTAACTAACTTACTTTCGAAGCAATGTTGTGAGTTTGCATAGTGTTTTAATTAAATTGCTTTTATCAACATGCAAGTGGCTCCAGCATCTAACTAAGTTGATTTACAAGAAACGTACTAAGTTGCATAGTGATTTGATTAAGTTTCTTCTATCAATATGCATAATTTGTTTCCATCATCTAACGAGCAACCGGGGGCTGGCTAGCCACGTCCTTTCCAAACGCTAAAAAGTACTCGGATGCCCCCGTCACGTCCGAGCATCCGATTCGTGCGGAAGTGATTGTGGGAAGGATGGCCACGAGAATGGAAGCGTGGAAGGCGAGGGACTCTCTAGCACGCACGCACCTCAATGTCCCTAGATCCCCTTTTTCGCCGCCTGCATGCATCGACGGAGGCCCTCGTTGGCGGGCGCTCCCCACCCTCCTTGCCCGACGGCACATCTCAGGATCCCCGCGCCCTCCTAATTCCCTCGCCAATCTCCACATCCTCCTTGATGGCCCGCAGACGCTTCTAACCCTAGTCATAGTCCTCGCTCACTGGTCGCTCTTCTATCGGTCGTCGTCCATAGGCTCCCTACGTCGTCCAGCTTGCCGGCCCACTTTCTGTGCTCATGGTGGCCGAGGGAAGGCCTATACACGCCAAGTCCCTGTGGCCACCAGCCACGGGATCCGCCGCCCTCCTTTAATCCCCGCCTCATCCTCAGTCATAGCAGGAACGCCTGGCCTCTTGTCTCCCCCGGAAAAACAATGTCGCGCCCGGTGAGACCTCTTCTCTCTCGTCTTTTCTCCACAGTCATGTGTTTTGCCCACTGAGACCTCTCTCTTCCATCGTCTAGTTTCCATAGTGTAGTTTGGTAGCGTTGAATTTTGTTGGGGAGCCACCATGGACATCTATTCGTAGCCATTCATCCACATGATACAAGTTCAGGGTGCACTAGTACTTCTATACTCGTTTGCTTAAATCTTTTCTGATTCTAGCTTACAAAGATTTACAAGTTCATAATATGTTCTACTCCTGATGGCATTATGTGTTCTTATAGATCTTGCCTTTGCAACTATACCTCAATTGGATAGTTGCCTGTTTACTCTAATAATCTTGGTGATGTATATATTAACTTTTAAGTTATATATACTTAGTACAACAGGAGCTTTTAGATCTTTCAAAACAAATTTGTATATAACTGGTATCCAATTTATTTTCTCTATACAATTGTTAGCTCCCGGCCGAAATAATTCACATATGGCTAATGTTAACTTAGAGTCCATTGATCTTTACTGCAAGTGAAATATGTCATTCTGTTTTTCATCGAGTGCAGACACAAAGTTGGTTTACTGCAAAGTTTTGATCGTTGAGAAGTTGTTCTAGATCAGTAATCCGGTTGCTTAGTCCTGTCTTTCTAACATGCATGGGCTTTTTTTGGTGTTTAATGCCCCACATTGTTCTATTTAGTAGTGTTGCTACTTACTTATAGTTAAGTTGTTTCTTCCTAGTAATTAAGTTGCTCATACCTTGAGTTAAGTTGTTTACCAAGTTATCAAGTTTTGTTTTGCTACAATATCCATGTTTAGTTAAGTTCTTCACAATAGTACTAAGTTGCTACTCACTTTTAGCTAAGTTGTTTCTTCCCAGTAATTAAGTTGCTCATACCTATAACTAAGTTGTGCGTAGAGTTGCTGCATCGATGCTGGTTTTGTTTTCATTAAGTTGTTTGTTCAACATGCTTAAGTTGGTTTTACCTAAGTGGCTTTTTGGCAGCATGCTTTAGTTGATTTTATCTTCTAGTTTAGCTTGATTCTTAGCAACATCTTTAAGCTGCATATAGATTTTATTTGAGTCATTTGTTTCAACTAACTAAGTTGTGTACTGAATATGCCAAAGTTGTCTTCCACAACATGCTTTTTTGTTTGATGTCCATCGTCTACTTTTCGTTTGATGTTTTAGTAACATCCTTAAAGTTGCATAATGATTTGATTGAGTTGTTTGTTGCAAATTGCTTAAGTTGGAGTTACGACCAAATGCCCCGAAGTAGTATACCGGATATAGTTTAAGTTACTTTTGTCAGCTACCTAAGTTAGCAGAAGCAACTAGTCACTAGGAGAAACTAAAATGTTAGCAGGAGCAACTAACATCTTCTAGGTTACCTCTTTTTGATAATCTGTAGTTTGTCATGCACTAAGGTGTAGTTAGTACATTATCTAGTTGCTTTTCGGCTGCAGGTAAGGTGCAGTTTGTGGGCAACTAAATTGTTGCCAGATACCTAGTCGCTTTTTGGGTACATGTAAGTTGATTTTGTCATGGACTAAGTTGAACTTGCCAGATTACCTAGTCGCTTCTTGGGTGCTGATAAGTTGCACTTTGTGAATAGCTGCTCGATGTATTTTTATCGTCATGCAATTTGATCTATTGAAAATTAATTAAGTTGCCTACTAGCTTCTGTTTGCCTAACTATGAGCCTTAAAATGAACATGTTAAAATCATCCCACAATTAAGTTGGACTATTATTACTAAAGGTTGTATACTTTAAAGCCAATCTTTGTGCAATGTTAATACCAAGTTGCCTACTGGCATAGGTGTATGTGTTGGAAATATGCCCTAGAGATAAATAGTTATAAGGACTATTACCATATTTCATATAGTTTATGAATAAGTTTTATATCATGTTATAACTGTATTGAGTAGAAACATCAATACACGTGTGATATACAAACAACCAGGGGTTCCCAGTGAAACTCTACTCACTGGTTCATTGGTCAACGGATGATCATGTTTCCTGATCATGTGGCATTTATGCCAGTTGGAAATTGAGTCAACTCATTCTAAGAATGAGATGATGAACCAATACCCAACTTAAACATCGTGACCCGATCATGTCATGAAGTTCAAGTTACGATAATTAGAAATGGATCCTTGTAGACTATTTCTTAGACCGTGAGGCTATATCAATCACTGTCTCTCGAGAGTGCTTAGATAGCATCAAGCGTCACTTGGTAATACAGTGGTTATAAAGGTGTGTTCAGGTACTCGGAGGAAACCGTAGAGGCAATATATGTCAAGAGCGGGATTTGTCCGTCCATGTGACGGAAAGATAATCAAGGGACCCACTCAGAGAGGTTATATCCAATAGCTGCGCAGCGTGTGATTTGATCACAGGGATATCACTTGTCGGAACGAGTCAAGTAACATTGTTCGGTAACGAGATTGAACACGACATGGTGATGTCATTGATCAGATCTCAGGCAATGCAAGTATCGAGAGACAAAGGGAATAAGACACGATTGTCCCGGTTCAAACGACGAAAGATCTTGGTGGAACGCACAGGGGTCACATGGCCATCCAGGTCCCTCTATCGATGGTGCGGGAGTGTCCCTACCATGTCTAGAGTGTTCCCGAACTGTGGGACTTAAGGGCTTGATGTAACTACCTCGGTGAATTACGCTCTTAGTTAATGCCTGGATGAACGAAAGTGGTTAAAATAGTACGGTGGGGCCTAGGGCCACCCACGGTAGACCTTTCGGCCGTCCTAACCACTTTCAGACAACGGGACAAGAACGAGCGGCGTAATCGGCAGGCGAAGGGATCAACTACATACACAAATGAGTATGTATGCAAGCCACATACAACAGTCCTCAGAGCCATTCCATCTAAAAGAAATAGAAATATTGCAACGCCATACGGCAAGATCCAAATGTCCTAGATAGATATAATAATTTAGGATAGCTCCTCATACATCACACATCAGAGTATCAAGCGGAAGCGGAAAACAAGATCCGAGTATGGATAAGAAGCAAATTGGCATAAGATGCCCCATAAAAACACATCCCGCCCACAGATCTCACGGATCCCCGTTCCCGAAATCTCTACACCGAATGATCGTTGCCAACACCATCTGTCTCTTCCACCCAGTATCCATCTTGGGGGTACACCTGTTCATCTGAATCAAACAATTTATCGTGTTAGACCCTAGGGGTACTCAGCAAGTCTTTATGCCGCTAAAGGGGACACAACCTGGGGTGACGCAATTGCAGCAAAAGATAATGCCTAACAATTCTACAGATACTCGCTAACCATCCGCCTAACCAATGATAGACGGATGTCCGTGAATTAAGATCAACAGTTATAACAGTTTAATTAACAGATCCATCCTCCTCCTCGCTAACCAATGGGGAAGCGGACGAACAACCCCCATCACCCATTGGCAGTTTTATTAACCGTTCCATGAGTATTGCACTATTTACTAGTCAGGTACTTAGTCAATTTAAAAGCAGTCCTTTAGTTATACTTGTCTATGATCGAGAAACTGTGCTCCAAGTCGTCCATAACCGCGGACACGACTTTCAGAAAGATTTACCCTGCAGGGGTGCACGAATAGCAACACACACTCGATCAACCTCGGAAAAACCAAATCAAAACCCAACGAGGCATTCATGACAAAGCAATCACAGGATTCAGAAATATTTCAGGGGGCCACCCCATTAAGCTACCCGCAACGAAGTTGGCCGGCTCTGAGACGGACCCAAGGTTTGTGTGGACGGCGGTAAACGACTGGGAACCCGAAAATGGAACTGGGCTTGTCGATACAGCGAAAACATGTCACGATCCAAAACAGTACAGGTGCTCCTCGCACAATCTTAAATAAAGCAGTAACATGGCATAAGTACAGGATAGTAATAAAGCCCCAAACTAATTGTGGCCCCAAGAAATAAGAATGAATCAAGCTCTGGCTCAGGGGGGTCCATAAGGCCTCCCGGATGTGGATAGTGCGAATAGTCGAGGAACAGGAATCAAGTACTCGGGGTCCTACGGGACACAAGTGAGAATGAAAAACCAAATAGCAGATATTGCTCACTGGTGCCTCTTTCATTAGTTATCCCATTACTACTCAGGTTAAGTTGTTTAGGTACCTCATTATTCCTCAGACACTCACATACCCTACTCATGCTTTTCTACGACTCGCATGGCTCAAACAACTCCTGTAGTAATGGCTCATGGGATGGAGGTACAGCTTCGGTGGGGTTTAAAAGTAAAGGCTATGCAGTACTTGGGATTCAATTTAATGCATCGTGACTCAATGATGCAAGAATAAGATAGAGGCAATAGGTACTGTATGTATGCAAGCATGTGGTAGTGCTTGCCTGGCAGCTCAGTTGAAGCGAGGGATGGATCTGGGTAGTAATCCTGTGATTCCTGGTAATTCTCCTGCTGGGCGTCTATTCGAAGAAGAACAAAACAAACAAGGCCAACATAAATAAAGTGCACAAGCATATGAATTAAAATGCGTCAAGCAAACAAGCATGCCATGATGAATGATGCACAATTTACATGGCATTAAAGTAGCATGGCAAGGGTGAGGTGTGGTGCAAGAATTAAAGCATTTTATTATTTATTTAGTCCAATATTTATTGCCATAAACAGTTCAGATTTGTAAGAATGACATGATGCATGCTTCAATTCAGAACAAGGATTGCATAAATAGAACGGGCTCGTCGCGCTGATCGATTTAGACATATTATTTGCCCAATTTGGAGTTATAGAACTAAAGTTATTAATTAATTAAGGAAAAGGGCATTTTATTGTAATTTTAATCATCTCGAAAATTTAAAGTGCTCAAACAATATTTTGAATGGCATATTTGAATTCCTAACATTTTTCTGATTCAAAAACATATATTACTTGTATTATTTGAATTTATATTTTAAAAATTATTTAAATCTGATTTGAATTTGAATTTAAATCAAATTTGGAAAAGGTTTAATTGAAATAGCAAAGCAGGAAACCATTTGCACTCAGACAGATTCAGCCACCGTCACGGACGGGTGGGCCTTGCGCTGACTGGGGCCACGCGCGCGAAAACATTGTTCCACCGCGGCTTGGCTAGCCAATGAGGTCGACAGGCGGGGCCAGCGGCTTCGGGCCCACGTGACAGTGGGGTTGCCCCCAGAGGCTGAAAGGTGGGGCTAGGGCTGGAGCGCGGGTTACGGCCTGGAAATTAGAGGGACTTTTCTGCAAGATGCTAGTGCGGCTGACTACTGGGCCCCGAGGTACCGCGGATTGAGAGTGAAAAACAAAAAGGGGGCTTTTGTAAATTACCACATGCTCGGTACTGTTCTTCGTTCTCTTCGGTCTGACGGAAATCCACGCGCAGCGCAGAGCGGGGGATCGAACTCGGGTCGCGGGCGTCCGCGCTGAGGGGGCTAGCCAGGGCGGCTGGCTCGGGGAGTTGTTAGGAGGGGGCTTGGGGCCTAGCTAAGGTTCTGCGCGGCGCGGGTAGGTTGCAGACGGCAGCGAGCGGCGCGCACTGAGACCGTTCGACGGTTTGAGCGGTGGCGCTAGACGCCGACGGCGAGGCGGAGCATGTCAGGGAGGGAGTACTGCTCACCGCGGAGGGGACGATGGAGTTGGATCGGGCGGGGAAGCACCGGAGCGGCGAGGACGCAGGCGTACTGGCGGCTAGGGTTTGGCGTCGGGTGGCGGCGGTACCCGGCGCTCCTGGTGCTTCTCTTCCTCGTCGACGCGTGCAGGGAGCGGCAGGGAGGTTCCCTTGGTCTCCCAGGCCACCTCCACGACGTGCACGCCGGCTGGAACGAAGAGGGGTAGGGTTAGACGGCGGCGACCGGCGGCAGGTGCTGGCGACGGTGGGGAGAAAGGGAGGAGAGGAAGGCAGGCTCGGGCGGATCTGGGCGAGCCAGGAGGCGTGTGGGAGGAGGAAAAAGGAGGGAGAGGGAGGAGGGGCAGTCGTGGCAGGGGGGTAGATAAAGGTGGCCTCGGGTGCCACCTTTTGCTTCTCCCTCACGTGGTCGAGCTGGGGCTCGACCTGGGGGCTGCAGGTGGGGCTTGGCCGGGAGAGAGGGACAGGCAGGGAAGGGCTCGGCTGGAGGGGGCCCTCGTGTCAGGAAGAGAGAAGAGAGGGAGAGAGAGAGGGTAGCTCGGGCTAGGGTAGATGGGGATCGGATTAGGGATTAGCTAGGGTTAGGGTATGGGTAGCTGAGGTGTGGGCTAGGGAGAGGGTGGCCAGGTGGGACCAGCAGCTAGGGAAAGAGGGAGAGTGAAGGAGAGGTAAGGTAGAGTTAGGGTTTAGTGTAAATTAGGTTTAAAAGAAGTTAGAGGGAAAAAATAGCTAGGTTAAGCTTGGTTAGGGTTTTAGATTTTTAGATTTGTTTAAGAGACCAAACCAAGAGGAAGGGGAGCTTGATCTAGCATAAACTAAGGTGGAGAAGAAAAACAAGAAAAAGAGAAAGAAAAAGAGAGAGAAAGAATAAGCCTCATTTGATCATGCATGAAGAAATAGAAATAAAAGAAAATGATGTGGATAGGAATATGGGGATGGTGGAATGGATGGAGATGGACCACATAGAAAAATATCCACTAAAGCAAAGTAAAAACCAATGAGAGCAAAGGTGGTGAAGAAGGTTGCATGGCCCATGCAAAATTATAAATGCCATGATTTATTTTGTGAGAACAAACTAATGATATGGCATTATACTTATGCATTCCCAAGAAGTGGAAACAAGGCCAAGCAAGAGAATTTAAAGAACTAGATCCACCCTATTTCCCATGAGCTAGATAAAACCAAAATAAAGACAAACAAGCTCATGGACTAGTAGGATGGTGGAATTATAAAGTGGTGGAAAAGAAAGGTGATGGAATTGAAATAAAAGATATGCCCCCAACTCAACTTGGGCATTTGAACAATATATCAATAACCAAATACAATATCAAGAGGCAAATACAATTAATAATGCATATGAGAGAAAAACCAAAAGAAAGAGGGTTTTATATGATGCTCAAATGCAAGGTGGCATGATGACATGAGCATGATATAATTATGATGCAACAATTATATATAGGAAGTAGCCATTATCTTACTAGACCAAGTAGCATTACAATTGTTAGACAATTGGGATGCTACAACTCTCCCCCACTAAACAGGAATCTCGCCCCATGATTCTAGGAAGAAGAAGATTCAAAGAGGGTAGGGTACTTGGCACGGAGCTCATCTTCACGTTCCTAGGTGGCTTCATCGACGGAATGGTGCGACCACTGCACCTTCCAGAACTTGATGGACTTGTTGCGAGTCCTTCTTTCTGCGACTTCAAGAATTTTTGTGGGGTGTTCTTGATAAGACAGATCTTCCTGGAGATTGATGAGTTCATGGTCCACGGTCCTGCCGGGATCCTTGAAGCACTTCTTGAGTTGAGAGATGTGGAAAACGTCATGGACTTTGAGTTGTTCCGGGAGCTCAAGAGCATAAGCAACTTCTCCTCTTCTTCCACGAATTTTGAAAGGACCGATGTATCTAGGAGCTAGCTTTCCTTTGATACCAAAACGGTGCGTGCCTCTCATGGGAGTGACACGAAGGTAAACGAGATCACCAGGGACATACTCCATGTCCGTGTGCTTTCTGTCAAAATTGCTCTTCTGGCGACTTTGAGCAATCTTCAGATTTTCGAGAATGATGTGAACTTTCTCCTCCGCTTGAGTTACAATGTCGGGGCCAAACAATATTCTTTCACCTGCGCCCGACCAACCAATCGGAGTTCTGCACTTGCGACCATAGAGAGCCTCAAATGGTGCCATCTTTAGACTTTTCTGGAAGCTGTTGTTGTAAGAGAATTCAGCATAAGGAAGACATTCTTCCCACTTCATGCCGAAAGAGATAACGCAAGCACGGAGCATATCTTCTAGAATCTGATTGATCCTTTCAACTTGTCCTTGCGACTGAGGGTGGTAAGCTGTGCTGAAGTTTAGTTTTGTTCCAAAGCATTTTGGAAACTTCCCCAGAACTTGGAAGTGAAGATGCTTCCACGGTCTGAACTGATCTCAAGAGGAACTCCATACAGAGAGACAATTCTGTTGATATAGAGCTCAGCCAACTGAATTGCAGAAATTGTTTCCTTGACTGGAAAGAAGTGAGCTACTTTGGAAAGCCTGTCAATGACAACAAAGATTGCATTGTTGCCCTTCTGCGACCTTGGAAAACCAGTGATGAAATCCATCTCTACTTTCTCCCATTTCCATTCCGGAGGCTTCAATGGCTGTAGAAGACCGGAAGGTTTCCGATGGACAGCTTTAACTTTGCGACAGACATCACACTCCGAGACATACTTGGCACAATATCGTTTCAAACCAGGCCACCAATATTGTGTTTTCAAGTCCATGTACATCTTAGTGCTGCCAGGGTGGATAGAAAGAACAGAATCATGCGCCTTCTTGAGAACTTGTTCTCTTAAACCCGGGTAGTTCGGAACAAACATCCGGTGTTCAAAGAAAAGAGTGCCTTGGTCATCAACGTGGAAAGACTCATACTTCGGAAGTTGAATGTTGGAGATTATCTTTTTAGTGTAAGGATCCCCAAGCTGAATGGAACGGACCTTTTCTTCCAAGAGAGGTGTTGCTAGAAGGTTCAGAAGGTACCCTTGATCCACAATTTCAAGGTTGAGCTTGCGGAATTCCTCGCACAAGAGAGGCTGTTGTTCTTCCACCATGAGGTTGTTGACATAAGCTTTTTGGCTGAGAGCATCTGCCATGACATTAGCTTTGCCCGGAGTGTAGTTGATGGTCAACTCGAAATCATTGATTGTTTCAATCCACCTCCTCTGACGAAGGTTGAGATCAGGCTGTGTGAAGATATACTTCAGACTCTTGTGATCAGAAAAGATCTCACAACGGTTGCCAAGCAAGTAATGCCTCCATACTTTCAAAGCAAAGACAACTGCTGCGAGTTCGAGGTCATGTGTAGGATAGTTGATCTCATGCGTCTTCAACTGTCGAGAGGCATAAGCAACAACTTGTTTTTCTTGCATAAGGACCGCACCCAATCCTTGCAATGAGGCATCACAGAATATTTGGAAAGGCTTTGATGTATCTGGAGGAACCAAGACTGGTGTGGAAGTGAGCTTCTCTTTGAGTGTTTCAAAGCTTGCTTGACATGCAGGAGTCCAAAGATATTTCTTGCCTTTCTTGAGGAGATCGGTAAGAGGCTTCGCAATCTTTGAGAAATTTTGAACGAATCAACGACAGTAACTGGCCAAACCAAGGAAACTTCAGACTTCTTTGACATTTATGGGTGGAAGCCAGTCCATAATTGTCTTAATAGTTTCTGGGTTGACGGCAATGCCCTTGGCAGAGATGACGTGACCAAGGTATGTGACTTGAGGCAGCCAGAATTCACACTTGGAGAACTTTGCATATAGGCGGTTCTCACGAAGCTTGTTTAGGACACACCGAAGGTGTTCTTCATGTTCTTACTTAGACTTAGAATAGACTAGAATGTCATCCAGATAGACCACAACGAACTTATCAAGATACTCCATGAAAACCGAGTTCATAAGCCTCGAGAAGGTGGCAGGTGCGTTGGTGAGACCGAAAGACATGACCGTGTACTCATACAGGCCATAGCGGGTGGTGAAAGCTGTTTTAGGGACATCTTCCTTGCGGATCTTGATTTGATGATAACCACTTCTCAAATCAAGCTTAGAGAATACCACTGCTCCAGCTAGCTGATCGAAGAGATCGTTAATCCGTGGAAGGGGATATTTATTCTTGATTGTTTTAGCATTGAGTGCCTGATAGTCAACACAAAGTCTATCAGTCTTGTCTCGCTTCTTCACAAAGATGGTTGGACTACCCCAAGAAGAAGTACTGTGCTGAATGAAACCCAACTTCTCTTGTTCATCCAACTGACGTTTAAGTTCAGCCAACTCAGCAGGACCCATTTTATAAGGCTGCTTGGAGATAGGAGCGGTACCAGGTTCAAGTTCAATGACAAACTCAACCTCACAATCCGGAGGCATACCTGGCAACTCTTCAGGAAAGACATCTGGGAACTCACAGACTACAGGAACACTCTGAATACCTTCCATAGCATCATCATTCAGAGCCGCCAAAGAATAAAGCTGAATTGCAGAGTCAGATTTGGAGAATAGACTATATGGCCTTCAAGAATTTTCAGAGAAACCGAACGTCCAGCACAATCAATCACAGCTGCATTTGCTGTCAACCAATCCATGCCCAAGATAACATCAATATCAGAATTGCCCAGAATAATTAAGGAAGCCGGAAACGAAGAGCCACCAATCTCAACTTGATTGCCATGGCTGATATGCGCAGCCCTCATGTTTGACCCAGGAGATTGTACCACAAGACGATGTAATAAAGGAACCATAGCTTGATCTTGCTCATGAGCAAACTTGTGAGAAACAAAAGAATGCGAAGCACCAGAATCAAACAAAACTCATGCAGGAACTGAGTTAACAGGAAGCATACCCATGACAACTCCAGAGGCATGCTCAGCTTGAGCGGCGTTGACACAGTTGGCACGAGCAACCGTAGACCCCGGCTTAGTGTTGATGTTGAGAGCCCGAGGTGGAGGTGCACGAATCATAGGAGAACTTGCCGCAAGTCTTGGAGGTGGTGGTGGAAGAGCTTTGTAGTTCATTGGACAATTCCAGTGCTAATGCCCAGTGTTTCCACAAGTATAGCAAGCACCAGGTGGACGTGGAGCAACGTAGACAGGGACTCCGCCAGGCGCTCTAGGGTAGTTGTGGTTGTAGCCCCTGGGAGCCGCCGTGAAGGAGTTTGGTGGCCTTGGTGCATAGCTTGAAGGTCTTGGTGGAGCAGGGAGCGACGGTGGGGTGTTAGGAACCCAGACACGATGCTTAGAAGGAGCTGTCATGGCAGAAGAGCTTGCTGTATCACGGCTGTGTTTCTTTGACTCCTCAAACACTTGCCTACTTGCTTCTTCCTGCAGAGCTGTGTGTTGAAGTTCCAGAAAAGATGTCGGCCTTGCATGAGTGATTGCATATTTGATGGAAGCATTGAGGCCTTGCCGAAACCTCTTTTGCTTCTTCTTGTCATCAGAGATCTCATCGCCACCATAACGAGACAGGTTCATGAAGTTTCTGATGTAGGTGTTGACATTGTCAGTGCCCTGCTTGAGGTTGAGAAACACTTCCTTCATCCTTTCCATGACAATTTCTGACAGATATTGCTCTTTGAAAGCAGTAGTGAACCGCTCCCAAGTAGGCTGAAAACCAGAAAGATCTGCCTTGAGGTAATTTTCCCACCAGAGAGCTGCATCTCCCTTCAGAAGGTGAGTAGCACACTTGACCCATTCTTGCTCGGGAACATCTGCAGTCATCAGCAACCTTGACACTTCACGCAGCCAATCATCCGCATCAAGTGGCTGATCAGACACCTCAAATTGGCGTGGGTTGAACTTGAGAAAACTCTTGATGTCTCCTCGCATGGGAGGTGGAGGTAGCGGAACAAACTCATTCCTCCTCACGCTTTCCTCGAAGCGCTGCTGGTTCTGCTGCATAGTGCCCAAAGCATTTGCAATACTTGCCAAAGCAGCCCCAAGTTCAGGTGGAATGTCCTCCTCAGAACGGCGTGGTGGTGCCATCCTGTGATTGATATAAAACACAAGTCAGTACTATAATGGAGAATGATAATAATCCAAAATAGTACCAAAATGGAATTAATCAAGATTAAAGAATGCAATTCACTGAGATGATATTAAAATATCAACAAAGTTCAAGGCAACTAGAAGATATTAAGCATAACACACACGACTGAACAAGGAGTGTGGTATACCAACTAACAAAGAAAAAAATTCCGCAAATTTCGGCATTAAAATACCACTATATGCGCAAACCACTTAACGAATCAAGATTAGTAACTCTACTAGTTCAATATACAAAAGCAAATGATAGAAGTAGTGGTATGGTCGCGACTCCATCCCGCACTCAATCATTACTCCGCACATGAATCAATAAAACACATATCCCAACACCTTCTTCTTAAGATGAACCTAAAGATTAGTAACTACGGAAAAGAACACCCCAACAAGATAACGCCGGATAACAAAGAGTAAGATAGATCGCATCGGTATACAACGAATCAGAATAGATCGCGTCGGTTTACAAAGGACTGTCAGTAGGGAATGTACCAACAGTTGATAACCAAAAGGCAGATAGTGGTAACATTTGGATGCAACAGATAGACATGGAATTCACACACACACACACACAGAAAAACACAACCTATGGTACTACGGAACCCAGAATACGTGAATCCTAGTTTGAATTTTAGAATAGGATTGAAAACGTTACACTTCCTTACCAGAAAAGGGTGGGTGGGTGGGTAAGAAGAAAAATGGAAGCAGTCCTACTCTCACGTTTGTTTTTCCCTAGTATACATAACTACCAAAATATTTGCTAGACTGAAAATGACCATTTTGGCTGAGACCCTGAAGGGCGGGATGGCTCTTATACCAATTGTAACTACCTCGGTGAATTACGCTCTTAGTTAATGCCTGGATGAATGAAAGTGGTTAAAATAGTACGGCGGGGCCCAGGGCCACTCACGGTAGACCTTTCGGCCGTCCTAACCACTTTCAGACAACGGGACAAGAACGAGCGGCGTAATCGGCAAGCGAAGGGATCAACTACATACACAAATGAGTATGTATGCAAGCCACATACAACAGTCCTCAGAGCCATTCCATCTAAAAGAAATAGAAATATTGCAACGCCATACGGCAAGATCCAAATGTCCTAGATAGATATAATAATTTAGGATAGCTCCTCATACATCACACATCAGAGTATCAGGCGGAAGCAGAAAACAAGATCCGAGTACGGATAAGAAACAAATTGGCATAAGATGCCCCATAAATAAACACATCCCGCCCACAGATCTCACGGATCCCCGTTCCCGGAATCTCTACACCGAATGATCGTTGCCAACATCATCTGTCTCTTCCACCCAGTATCCATCTTGCGGGTACACCTGTTCATCTGAATCAAACAATTTATCGTGTGAGACCCTAGGGGTACTCAGCAAGTCTTTATGCCGCTAAAGGGGACACAACCTGGGGTGACGCAATTGGAGCAAAAGATAATACCTAACAATTCTACAGATACTCGCTAACCATCCGCCTAACCAATGATAGACGGATGTCCGTGAATTAAGATCAACAGTTATAACAGTATAATTAACAGATCCATCCTCCTCCTCGCTTACCAAAGGGGAAGCGGACGAACAACCCCCATCATCCATTGGCAGTTTTATTAACCGTTCCATGAGTATTGCACTATTTACTAGTCAGGTACTTAGTCAATTTAAAAGCAGTACTTTAGTTATACTTGTCTATGATCGAGAAACTGTGCTCCAAGTCGTCCATAACCGCGGACACGACTTTCAGAAAGATTTACCCTGCAGGGGTGCACGAATAGCAACACACACTCAATCAACCTCGGAAAAACCAAATCAAAACCCAACGAGGCATTCACGACAAAGCAATCACAGGATTCAGAAATATTTCAGGGGGCCACCCCATTCAGCTACCCGCAACGAAGTAGGCCGGCTCCGAGACGGACCCAAGGTTTGTGTGGACGGCGGTAAACGACTGGGAACCCGAAAATGGAACTGGGCTTGTCGATACAGCGAAAACGTGTCACGGTCCAAAACAGTACAGGTGCTCCTCGCACAATCTTAAATAAAGCAGTAACATGACATAAGTACATGATAGTAATAAAGCCCCAAACTAATTGTGGCCCCAAGAATTAAGAATGAATCAAGCTCTGGCTCAGGGGGGGTCCATAAGGCCTCCCGAATGTGGATAGTGCGAATAGTCGAGGAACAGGAATCAAGTACTCGGGGTCCTACGGGACACAAGTGAGCATGAAAAACCAAATAGCAGATATTGCTCACTGGTGCCTCTTTCATTAGTTATCCCATTACTACTCAGGTTAAGTTGTTTAGGTACCTCATTATTCCTCAGACACTCACATACCCCACTCATGCTTTTCTACGACTCGCATGGCTCAAACAACTCCTGTAGTAATGGCTCATGGGATGGAGGAACAGCTTCGGTGGGGTTTAAAAGTAAAGGCTGTGTAGTACTTGGGATTCAATTTAATGCATCGCGTCTCAATGATGCAAGAATAAGATAGAGGCAATAGGTACTGTATGTATGCAAGCATGTGGTAGTGCTTGCCTGGCAGCTCAGTTGAAGCGAGGGATGGATCTGGGTAGTACTCCTGTGATTCCTGGTAATTCTCCTGTTGGGCGTCTATTCGAAGAAGAACCAAACAAACAAGGCCAACATAAATAAAGTGCACAAGCATATGAATTAAAATGCGTCAAGCAAACAAGCATGCCATGATGAATGATGCACAATTTACATGGCATTAAAGTAGCATGGCAAGGGTGAGGTGTGGTGCAAGAATTAAAGCATTTTATTATTTATTTAGTCCAATATTTATTGCCATAAACAGTTCAGATTTGTAAGAATGACATGATGCATGCTTCAATTCAGAACAAGGATTGCATAAATAGAACGGGCTCGTCGCGCTGATCGATTTAGACATATTATTTGCCCAATTTGGAGTTATAGAATTAAAGTTATTAATTAATTAAGGAAAAGGGCATTTTATTGTAATTTTAATCATCTCGAAAATTTAAAGTGCTCAAACAATATTTTGAATGGCATATTTGAATTCCTCATATTTTTCTGATTCAAAAACATATATTACTTGTATTATTTGAATTTGTATTTCAACAATTATTTAAATCTGATTTGAATTTGAATTTAAATCAAATTTGGAAAAGGTTTAATTGAAACAGCAAAGCAGGAAACCATTTGCACTCAGACAGATTCAGCCACCGTCACTAACGGGTGGGCCTTGCGCTAACTGGGGCCACGCGCGCGAAAACATTGTTCCACCGCGGCTTGGCTAGCCACTGAGGTCGACAGGCGGGGCCAACGGCTTCGGGCCCACGCGACAGTGGGGTTGCCCCCAGAGGCTGATAGGTGGGGCTAGGGCTGGAGCGCGGGTTACGGCCTGGAAATTAGAGGGACTTTTCTGCAAGATGCTAGTGCGGCTGACTACTGGGCCCCGAGGTACCGCGGATTGAGAGCGAAAAACAAAAAGGGGGCTTTTGTAAATTACCACTTGCCCGGTACTATTCTTCGTTCTCTTCGGTCTGACGGAAATCCGCGCGCAACGCAGAGTGGGGGATCGAACTCGGGTCGCGGGCGTCCGTGCTGAGGGGGCTAGCCAGGGCGGCTGGCTCGGGGAGTTGTTAGGAGGGGGCTTGGGGCCTAGAAAAGGTTCTGCGCTGCGCGGGGAGGTTGCAGACGTCAGCGAGCGGCACGCACTGAGACCGTTCGATGGTTTGAGTGGCGGCGCTAGACGTCGACGGCGAGGCGGAGCATGTCAGGGAGGGAGTACTGCTCACCGCGGAGGGGACGATGGAGTTGGATCAGGCGGGGAAGCACCGGAGCGGCGAGGACGAGGCGTACTGGCAGCTAGGGTTTGGCGTCGGGTGGCGGCGGTACCCGGCGCTCCTGGGGCTTCTCTTCCTCGTCGACGCAGTGCAGGGAGCGGCAGGGAGGTTCCCTTGGTCTCCCAGGCCACCTCCACGACGTGCACGCCGGCTGGAACGAGGAGGGGCAGGGTTAGACGGCGGCGACCGGCGGCAGGTGCTGGCGACGGTGGGGAGAAAGGGAGGAGAGGAAGGCAGGCTCGAGCGGATCTGGGCGAGCCAGGAGGTGTGTGGGAGGAGGAAAAAGGAGGGAGAGGGAGGAGGGGGCAGTCGTGGCAGGGGGGGTAGATAAAGGTGGCCTCGGGTTCCACCTTTTGCTTCTCCCTCACGTGGTCGAGCTGGGGCTCGACCTGGGGGCTCCAGGTGGGGCTTGGCCGGGAGAGAGGGACAGGCAGGGAAGGGCTCGGCTGGAGGAGGCCTCGTGTTAGGAAGAGAGAAGAGAGGGAGAGAGAGAGGGTAGCTCGGGCTAGGGTAGATGGGGCTCGGGTTAGGGATTAGCTAGGGTTAGGGTATGGGTAGCTGAGGTGTGGGCCAGGGAGAGGGTGGCCAGGTGGGACCAGCAGCTAGGGAAAGAGGGAGAGTGAAGGAGAGGTAAGGTAGAGTTAGGGTTTAGTGTAAATTAGGTTTAAAAGAAGTTAGAGGGAAAAAATAGCTAGGTTAAGCTTGGTTAGGGTTTTAGATTTTTGGATTTGTTTAAGAGACCAAACCAAGAGGAAGGGGAGCTTGATCTAGCATAAACTAAGGTGGAGAAGAAAAACAAGAAAAAGAGAAAGAAAAAGAGAGAGAAAGAATAAGCCTCATTTGATCATGCATGAAGAAATAGAAATAAAAGAAAATGATGTGGATAGGAATATGGGGATGGTGGAATGGATGGAGATGGACCACATAGAAAAATATCCACTGAAGCAAAGTAAAAAACAATGAGAGCAAAGGTGGTGAAGAAGGTTGCATGGCCCATGCAAAATTATAAATGCCATGATTTATTTTGTGAGAACAAACTAATGATATGGCATTATACTTATGCATTCCCAAGAAGTGGAAACAAGGCCAAGCAAGAGAATTTAAAGAACTAGATCCACCCTATTTCCCATGAGCTAGATAAAACCAAAATAAAGACAAACAAGCTCATGGACTAGTAGGATGGTGGAATTATAAAGTGGTGGAAAAGAAAGGTGATGGAATTGAAATAAAAGATATGCCCCCAACTCAACTTGGGCATTTGAACAATATATCAATAACCAAATACAATATCAAGAGGCAAATACAATTAATAATGCATATGAGGGAAAAACCAAAAGAAAGAGGGTTTTATATGATGCTCAAATGCAAGGTGGCATGATGACATGAGCATGATATAATTATGATGCAACAATTATATATAGGAAGTAGCCATTATCTTACTAGACCAAGTAGCATTACAATTGTTAGACAATTGGGATGCTACACTTGATGATGCTTAGATAGTGTTTATAGGATCGGTAGAATCGCCGAAGAATTGTAGAGAGAAAACCGGAAGGGTTTCGGTAAGTTCGGAGGATGTCCGGAGTGGAGGTGGAAGTGTTCCATAACCATAGAGGTTGAATAATATGTGAATGAATGTTAAATATTGATTTAATCATTTATTCATAATTATTTAATAAAGAGAAAATCAATTTAAAAGGTCAAAAGGCTTAGGCCCCGTTTGGTAGCTCCGTTTTTTTAAGTATTCCAAGAATACTTCAGTTTATAGAAATAATGAAGTATCGAATACTTTGAAGTGTTTGGCTTCAAGAAATACTGTGGTTTTAAAAACTGAAGTATCCTTAAAACTATAGTTTTTCTGACGTTTTGGAAACTTCAGCCCCAGCCTCTTTTTTGTCAAAACGGAGAAAAGTGTTCGCTTGTGCCCCTCCCAAAACACATGGCAAGATCCGTAGTTCGCATGCTTGCATGCAATCAGCTGCCGATGTCACCAGCTGGATCCTAGTTTTATCATGCTTGCATGCAATCAGATGTCTCTGGTGCCTTATATTCATCTATGCAATACTGATATTACAAGCCTGATTGATCCAACTCACCGAGAACAACCATGCATGCAATAGCCATGCAAGCATCTACCGGTCAAAAGAAACCATACATGCAGCATACCAAAATCGGTCAAAGAGACGGTAACACAACTCTTCCCAAACGTCTTGCAGTTTTTGCCAAAACTGAGAAATACTATAGTATGAAGAAACTGCAGTATTCCTTCCCCTTGCACTGAAATACTTCGGTTTTCTAATACTTCAGTTTTAAAAAAACTTTGTTGCCAAACTAGGTCTTAATGGGCCAATTCCCGGAGGGGAGAGAGCCCATTAGGGAAAGGAGAGAGGGAGAAGGGACAAAGGGGGGTGGCCGGCTGGGCCTAGCCCCCCCCCTCCCGCCCCCGTGCGGGGCCCACTAGGGCTGGCCGGCAGCTGCCCCTCCCCCTCCTCTCCTTTAGTCCCACCCCGGGACTTTGAGGGAGGTAGTACCTCCTTTTCCCCTATATATAGTGGGGGTATTTAGCCAGATAAATACATACAATAATCAATAAAGGTCTTCTTACTTTTGGGAGGACCTCCAATTGATATTTTCTCTCTCTCTCTCTCTCTCGTGACCATGGTCCCAAGTTCGGACTGCGCGAACGAGAGACATCTTCACCGCAGAGCGCCGTCGTGCTGCGGGATTCGGATCCAGGAGCTCTACTTCTGCAACTGCTGCTAGATCAGAGAAGCGGGAGTCATCGTCAGGCACCGGACGTGTGTAACTCCCCGCGTGTCGCACTTGAGGCACTCAAGTCGTTGGAGCGCAAGGACTTCATCACGACCTTGAGGTCAGCTTCCGCTCGTCTACATCAACCACGCTCTCCTGAGCGTTGACAACGATTTTCGGTCTTCAAGGGTAAGTTCGCAAAAAGCCCCTCCTGTTACTGTATTACTAATAGATAGGTCCTGGTAGCATCAGGGGTTCAGGGGCGTAGGGTAAAATTATTGTTTTCATACGCGGAACCCCTATAGTGGTATCAGAGCTATATCTATGCGTAGTAATGCTAGTACGGGTAGAAGACACGAGATGTAGCGTGTGGGCGTTGATCTTTTAGTTGTTACCCTCCCATGTGGACTTGTGTATACCACAGTAATGCTTGATGAAGCGCCCCCCAACCGACTTTACGCGTTCATTCGCGATACTGGTCCACGCTTGACATACGGCTTGTAGGCTTAGGGGGGTGTCTGTCTCTCTCGCATTAGTTGGTATACCATTTGCAACGAAGGGCCCCGAAAGGGGTGTAGTAGAGACAACTACTTGATCAGCGTTGTGCTGAAAGTTCGTAGGTAAGAATGGTTCTTGTGCGAAAGGCCATTCAGCCACGTAAAACATGCAAAGATAAAGTAGAGGCGTCTAACTTTGTTTTGCAGGGGGCGTTGCTTTGTGATATGGTTATGGCAAAGGTAAAGTGATTACCTTATGTTACGTAGGAGTAGATAGTCAGAGAGGTGACGACTACCACGCCGGAAAGACACCGATACCCTGGTGTCTACGGCGCCGAAACCCTGGTGCCGGAATCCGGTGACGACGGATGGAGATCATGACGTGAAGGACCATATCACATCGCATTTACACTCAATGTTATTGTTTGTATATCTTATTGTGTGCTAGTATTAGATACTCGACGGTAGCCTAATAAGATGATCCCTGTTAAAATTACCAATGATTGTGTTCCCCCTTAGTGTGCACCACCAAGAAAGTTCTTCGGTATGAGGCAGGCCGTGATGATCGGGTGTCAGACATATCTCCGTTCGCATACAGTGGGTGTAAGCCATGTTGCACATCGAATACACTAAGGTTGAGTTGGCGACCCTAGCATGTACAGACATGGCCTCAGAACACGGATGATCAAAAGATCGAGCACGGGTCTCATGAATGATGTGACCGACGGTTAGCGTCCACCCTTGAACCCACATTGACGGTCGTGATGATCGGGGGAGATGTGGATGATAGGGGTCGTGTTATCACTAGGAACCCTTATGGGGATATGTGTTTCTGAGTGGAGTTAGTATTAACTCATTTAATTATAAACTTAGTCTAAATTCCTTTTTGCAATTATATATGTAGAAAATGGTTTGCCCCGAGATTACCTTCCCTATTGACAATTGGTTAAAAGGAGAAAAGCTCAAGTTAGATGGATCCAACTTTTCTGCATGGGTCATGCGCCTTTATGATCTCCTTGGTGAGAACAAAGTGGCTAACTACATGATCTGCGAGATGTACTTGGAGCCACCCTATTCTCATGAGACCCAGGAGCAGCGGGATCTTCGCTGTCGTCGTCACGTGATGGCCACATTCATATTAGTGACGATGCGCCTCAGAATGGAGGATGGGCTATGGCCAATGGTGGGAAGTCTTAAACCCCGAGTGGTCATGGCACATATAAGATCGCATTTTGTGGAACAAGTGCGCATGTGGGAGTATGAGCTGATGGGGGACTTCCTCTCCATAAAGATGGAGGAAGGCTCCTCATTAGACGATTACTTGTTGAGCATATATGATGCATACATGAGTCTAGCATACTTCCTGGACCTGGTTCGCAAGATCTTTTGCAACTAGTTCGCAAGTCAGGATTTGCATTACGAGAGGCGACGCGGAAACACAGGATTTCCACGAGTTCATATCATATTTCAGAGATGTGGTGGTTGAACCCGTTGTCACTGAGGTCATCAATGACAAAGGTATATATTTGATATACAATTTTATAAATGTTATAATCTTGCAAACACATTTGCAGTGTTAAGTATATTTGATACTTGTTCTGTTTTGCTGAAAACAGGTCCTTCTGCATGAGAGGTGGTTGCTGGAGAGGAGGTGACGATGCGTGCTAATGGTGAGCATGATGATGGCCGACGACGCTCTCCCTCGACATTTATCATTTAGTTTATATTTTGGATAGTTATTGTAATCAAAATATTATGAACTTCTTTAGTGTGTCTCACACTTTGTGAGAGGGTTATTCATATGATTTTGTAACAAATAGTTGTTCTACTTTTATGAATGATTTCTATTTGTGTTCATATCCTGTTTGATTATATGTGAATTATCCTTGTTGTTTGAAACTAATTGATAATGCATGAACATTTGTAAAACATTGAAATGCCTTAAAATACCCAACTTAAATGATATTTCATTATGGAATGAAACCATCGTTTAAATTCAAAGTTATCTAATAATATGTGAAAGTCATTCGATTTCTTATCACATATAAATCATGCCTAATCGGCAAAATAACTTGAACACCGTGTATTACTTGAATACAAAGTGTTTAATGAATTGTTGAAAGTAAATACATATTCAATGTATTGTGTTTTAACAAAAATGGTAATTATCATTATATGATTGTTTAAATGTGTAAAGAAGTTTACCAAAAGAAACATGAATATGAAATTATTTAATATGATCAAAGTGTTTCATCAACAAAGGGTATAAATATAAAAGAGAATCTAATTACTATGATTTGATCAATAGTAATGAAACTCGACTTTATAAGAATGGCATAAAAGAAAATTGCGGAATGCAAAGCGTTTTGAAACATCTAAATGCAAAGCATCACAATATGATATTAGATATCAAAGTGGGTGAATAGATGGCGCCAAATAAATCAATGTATTATAGATGTAGAGACCATTAGTTAGAAATAGTTAGCACTCAATTAGAAAATATAGTGAACCATTTGAATTCGTGAAAGCGGGTCCATATCTGGTATGGATCGTCGTGAAAGTTCTGGGGTTATTCGATATAACCAAAACAATAACGAATAAGTCCTTGTATAGTCTTCATTGGAAACTTTGAATACGAAATCCATAGCCAAAACCAAAAGAGAAGCAAAACTTGTATTGCTTGGTTTTTGGTGCATTCTTGAAAAAGTTCACTTTTAGTGATATTTCTCGATTATGGAGCAAATGGAAGATGGTGAAAAACACGACGAGGATTCAAAACCCTGCATCAGAGTGTTGAGAAGCGCAATGATACGTCCAAAACGTATCTACTTTCCCGAACACTTTTGCTATGTTTTTCTCCTCTAAACTTGTGTGAATTGGATCCAACTAACACGGACTCACGCTGTTTTCAGCAGAGTTGCCTTGGTGTCTAGTTTTTGTGCAGAAAATCAACTATCAGGAAAAATCCCGGAAGATATGCCAAAAATCCTATTTCACCAGAAGACTCACTGAGCCAGAATACGAGACAGAGTGGGGATGGGGCCCAGCCACACCACCTAGCCGTGAGCGCTAGGCCTGGCTACGCCAGGGGGTGGTCTAGCCGCCCCAGACACCCCCTTGGTCTCCCTCTTCGCTTATAAGTTGCCTTCTGACCTAAAAACTCAGGGGGGTTTGACATTTTTTCCAGAAAGAGTTCCGCTGCGCCGCCACCACCAAATTCCGCGATTCGGAACCAGAAACTCCGTTTTGGCACCCTGACGGGATGGGGAATTGGAGGAGATCATCACCATCACTTCTCCATCGACCATCCATGTTTCCCCCATCTATGAGTGAGTAATCCCTCGCTGTAGGCTATGGGGATGGTAGGGATTGGATGAGATCGTTCATGTAATGGCATCGGATTGTTAGGGCATGGTGTCTAGTATCTTATATTAGTGCTTTTTGACTTTGTTGCGACTTGTTATGCTTAATGCTTGTCACTAGGGCCCGAGTGCCATGATTTCAGATCTGAACATGTTATTGATTCATTATGATAGTATTGTTTATGGTCTTACCTGCAAGTTGTATACACGCGTTATTGTCCGGAACCAATGGCCCCGAAGTGACAGAAATCGGGATAACCGGCGAGAATGGCTTTGATGTGAGGATCACATGTGTTCACGGAGTATTAATGCTTTGCTTCGGTGCTCTATTAAAAGGAGCACCTTAATTGCTAGTAGTTCCCTTGAGGCCCCGCTGCAAACGGGCTGGCAGGACAAAAGATGTTGTGCAAGTTCTCATTGCGAGCACGTATGACTATATATGGAACACATGCCTATGATTACTTAGTACTTGGATGCTTTATCGTATTTATCTGCAATTGCCCTATGTTATGATTGCCATGTGAATTGTCGTGTCCATGCAACGCCCGTCCATCCATCTCTGTGCCTACCGCGCTTTAATCCTACTGTTTACTGCGATTGTTACTACTGCCTTTACTTTTACTACTGCTATTACTTTACTATTGCTACTACAAAACTGTTGCTACTGATAAACTGCTGTGAGCAAGATTGTTTCAAGGTGCAGCTGAATTGACAACTCAGTTGTTAAGGCTTATAAATATTATTTGGCTCCCCTTGTGTCGAATCAATAAATTGGGTTTCACTTCCCTCAAAAATACTGCGATACACCCCTATACTTGTGGGTCATCAAGACTATTTTCTGGCACCGTTGCTGGGGAGCATAGCTTTATTTATCAAG
Organism: Avena eriantha; assembly: GCA_910589775.1. Taxonomy (NCBI): domain Eukaryota; kingdom Viridiplantae; phylum Streptophyta; class Magnoliopsida; order Poales; family Poaceae; genus Avena; species Avena eriantha. The sequence goes on from OU342743.1 coordinate 374,285,190, forward strand.
TCCACTTGGAATCACTATTGTTCGCTGCCATCCATCCATCATGGGTAAGTCTCATGATGGCAAGCTTTCTGTTTTACCATCCACTACAAGAAGAGGTACGGTTCTGAACACCTCTGTTGCTCTTGATTCACCATGTGTTATGAGTAAGTTCCTTACACCACCACATACACATGCTACACACACTGCTACTACTGCTGAATCTGAAACTTCTGATACTTATGATGCTGCTTCTACTGTGCTTGATAAGAGTGGTTCATTAGGTCCTTTCCTAGATGCTACGATTGCTAGAACTATAGCTGGAAATACTGAAACTCTTAATGAAGACACCACTACACCTGTTAGTTCACCTGAGTCTAGAGAGAGCTATGATATTGAAGACAGTTATATTGAGATGACCGATGAATTTATTAAAGAATGTCAAAACATCCATGATAGGAGTGCTGCTAAGAGTCTCCTTGAGAGGCGTACTATTAAACCCAAATTGTCTCCTAATGCTAAGTTTGCTGCGTCTCCCATAAACATTGAAGATAAAGATTATGATTTATCTCTTGATCTATCCTATATAGCTATTGTTGAGAAACAACCTTTTTGTGGGACTAAGAATGAGAGTGCGGTAGCACATATGACTGAGCTTTCTACCATGAGTGGCCTGTTTTCTGATGATATTAAGATGCGCACCTACTTTGTTGCTAAGATTTTCCCTTTTTCGTTGAAAGGAGAAGCTAAAACTTGGTTTAATAATTTACCTCCTAGATATATTGATAGCCTTGATTGCTTGATTAGTACTTTCCTGCAGAAATATTTTCCTCCTAGTGCTAGACATGCTATTTTGCAGGAACTTTTTGATTTTAAACAGGGAGAAAAAGAGATATTGCCTGAATCATGGGTAAGGTTTTGTGCTTTGATTCATGCACAGGCTGGATGTCCATTACCTAAGAATGAGCTTCTTGATGTATTTTATAATGGATTAACTGAAGAATCTAGGACATACCTGGATAGTTGTGCTGATTGTGTTTTCAGGAATAGGACTCCCAAGGAAGCTGAGGAATTAATGGCTAAAATAAGCAAGAATTATGAAGATTGGACTCCTCCTGAACCAGCTATACCTAAAACAATTATACCTGAACCAGCTATACCGGCGCCTATACCATCATCTAAGAAGAGGGGAGTTATTGAATTGAATGATGAAGTGATGAAGGAAGCAAAGAAATGTCTTAAGGAGAAGGGAATTAAAGCTGTAGATGTCAAGAATTTACCTCCTATAGAAGAATTATGTAAGCCAATTTCCCATTCATCCACTATTGAGGTACACTCTCTCCAACACTTTGATGAAGGTGATATCCCTTACTCTAAACCTCCTGATCAATGCTTAGAAGAATTCAATATTTTTATTGTTAAGCAAGATAATTTTAATAAAAGGGTGCAAAATCATTTAATGGAAAACACTAGAGCTATTGTTGAGTTAAAAGATATTGTGGAAAGAACCTCTAATGATGTTAAAATGATTGTTAAACATTTTCAAATGGTCCAAACTCAAATTGATCAACTTACTAAAGTACAAAAAGACTTGCTAGTTAATGTTGCTAAAGAAAAACATGCTTGTGAAATTAGAACTAGAAGTGGTGCTGCTACCAAGGATCCTCTGTATCCTAAGGGGCATCCCAAAAGAATTGAGCAGGATTCTCAACAAGCTGAAAATAGTGGTACTACTCATAAGGAAAGAAAAAAGAAACATAAAACTATTGTAGAACCCTCTAAACCTGCTAAAGATCCTAATAGTATATCTGTCTCTGATGCTGAAACTGAAAGTGGTAATGAAGAAAATGATGTTCCTAATACAGAAAAAGTTGAAGAAGAACCTGAAAAGCACACTAAGAATACTAAATACACTAAAGAAGATTTTGTTGCTAAGAAACATGGTAGTGAAAGAGAGCCTTGGGTCCAAAAACCTATGCCTTTCCCTGATAAGAAACACAAGTCAAAGGAAGATGAACACTATAATAAGTTTTGTGAGTGGATGAATCCTTTATTCTTGCAGATTCCTTTGACTGATGCTATTAAATTGTCTCCTCATTCAAAGTATATGAAGGATATTGTCTCGAACAAAAGGAAGATCCCTAATGAAGAAATCTCTACTTTGCTTGCTAATTATTCCTTTAATAGTAAGGTTCCAAAGAAACTTGGAGACCCAGGGATTCCAACTATTCCTTGCTCTATTAAAAATAGTTATGTTAGAACTGTTGTGTGTGATTTGGGAGCAGGAGTTAGTGTCATGCATTTTCTCTCTATAAGAGACTTCAACTAGAAAAACTAATACCAACTGATATATCTTTGCAAATGGCTGATAGATCTACCACTATTCATGTTGGTATATGTGAGGATGTACCTGTTCAAGTGGCTCATAATTGCTTGATGTTAACTGATTTTGTTGTGCTTGAAATGCCTGAACATGATAATATGTCTATTATTCTTGGGAGACCTTTTCTTAATACTACAGGAGTTGTTATTAATTGTAATCAAGGAAATGTGACTTTCAATGTTAATGACAAGGAACATACTGTCTATTTCCCCAAGAAGATTGATAGGACTTATGGTTTGAATTCAATTGAACATGTTGATGGCATTCAAGTTGGAGAAATATATTGTCCCATACCAAGAGAAAAAATTGAAACTATTATGATTGGGACCATTGCTATCAAGGTTGAGGTAACATAATCATTAGTGGAATACAAAGTTTTGCTTCATATAAAATTATTTTGGTAAAAATACCTGATCAACCTTGTTAACAAAAGGATTTTAGTGAACAAAACAATGTTTTCACCATGATTATCTTTGTTTACTTTTATTCTATCCATTTTAGTTTTTGCTTTCGTTTAGTTTACTTTTCTGTTGTTAGTTGCTTGCATGTTAACGTGTCTTAGAACTTCTGAAGTTTTAGCCTTGTTTTGTCATTGTATCATTCCAAAAAAAATCTTTCTGTCAGAAAATCATTCTTCTATACCTGAAAATTGTTCAAAAATAAAGTGTCTCGAAAAATTCCAGAATATTCATATTAAATTTTTATGAGAAAAAAGGGGCAGAGAAGTGCTTAGAAGGCACCAGGGGGACCACCAGGCAGGCACACCACCTGGTGGCACGGCCAGCCTAGGGGCGCGCCTAGCCATGGTGTGGGTCACCCCTGGCCCTCCACTCACTCTCTCACTTCCCACTTTCTTATCTCTCCCAAAAAAACACCAGTTCATTGCTCGAAATCGCGTTCTTGATGTTCTTGCCCTCGATTTTTCGATCTCCTTGCTCAACCCATCTTTGCTGCTGAAATTTGGAGCAATTGTTCTCCGGTATGTGACTCCTCCGCTTGTCCAAGTAGATTTGTGTTTAGTGGTTTATATCTTGAGTATTTTTCTACTGTAGGTGACAGGTTATGAGTGTTTGTAAGCTTGTTCAATGCTTATAGATATAGTTTTGATGCATGTTTAGGCCTCTACAAGTCCCTATGAGTGGTGCCCTTCATTATATATTCACTTTGCAATCACTTGTTTAATAGATGTTTAAATTTCAGAGTAGAAGATGAATGAGCATCAACTCAACCAACATGAACTGAGGGTGCCTGAGGTTATGAAGGTTCACCGAGAGGAGGAAGTTTTTCCTTCCATCTATCCATGCTCTGAATTCATGAGGGCTGCAGGAATTTCCCAGGACTTCCATACTTTGGTTGCTAATGCAGGATTGGAGCACTTTTTGGAAGTTGAACCTTGTCAATTTGTGAAACTAATGATGTCTGTAGTGGAGGACTTTCAATTTAGTTACTCTTTACCTAACCCCATGGTCCACTACAAAATTTACAATATAGTTGTCGACCTTTCTCTCGGTGACTTTTGTGCAGCTATTAAGGTACCTCAGTGGGGATCATGTGGAAGTATTAAAGAGCGACATGCACCACTCATGGACTTGTACGCAAATATTGGGAGCAGCTTCTCAAAGGAGAGCGAGAAAATCCGTAACATTCATCTCCCTTTTATTCGCTACTTTGCTTACTTTATTGCCAAGTGTGTTCTTGCTAGGAAAACTACCAATAAGTTATCTTCGTATGATCTAGCATTCATCTCAGCTACTCTTAAACGAGATAGGACTTATAACTTGGGTGCTTTGATAGCTTTCCGCCTTGCTGCTAACCGCGAGAAAGGTGGAATTTGTGGAGGCCTCATTGCTTCTCGTTTATTAGCGTTGCATGGTTTAGTGCCCCATCATCTAGACCTATAGTTTCCCATAGAAAGGCTTGATCTTAATTCCATGATACAGCATAATTTTTTTTCTTCTGGGCTAATCTGAGTGAGTTGCCTTATGAAATAACATTTCTCAAGGGTGGTTGGAGAAGGAGCAAGTCCGAGCAAGTTATTCTTTTGCCTGCACCTGTTTTGTTTAACCTTGATAACAGGGTAGGATGGTCCCTCATGGAGGAGGAGCTTGATATGTACTTGGGAGAGCTCTCCCAACAGGAGCAGGATACTAGAAGGGAGGTCACAGATGATTCGGTCCAGCCCTCGAATGAGGGGGAGTCTTCATATTAGCAGCCTACCTATGATTGGGGAGTTTCTTCTTCCCAAGGGCCTAACTACAATCATTCTTACAATGACCCGCCTGCTTGGAACCCTTACTCGTACTTGGATTGATACCCACTTAGGCCAAAAGCCTAAGCTTGGGGGGGAGGTACAATGATATCACACTCATCTCCATATCATTTTGTGTTGGTCCTTTGTATATTCATGTTTCGTTCTATTTTTAGTTTTCGTTGTTTTTGCTTTCTAAAACACAAAAGGACCAAAACTATTTCGGTTGTTTCTCTTTGTTTGCTTCTTCTTATTTTTGCCTTGGTTTGTTTTTCCCTTTTTGCTTTGTTTAAACTATTCAAAAACCCAAAAAGATCTTGCATTGATTGTTCTGCCTTTTTGGTTCTTGCTTTTAAAAATCGAAAACACCAAAAATATTTGTTGTTCTTCTTTGGTTTTGTGAGTTTGTTGCAGGGTTCAGCAGTCCTTAGTGGAATTTGGTTTCATGTCATTATTCAAGCCACACAAATGAAGAGCAATAATGAGGATTAATGACAACTTGAGGTGTGGTAAGAGGCTGGTAACGAACTCTATTTGTTTTCATTTTTGTACATATACTCATCATTGTGGGCGTGCTTAGTCTGTTCGTGTCAGGTGTATGTTATTTATGGATGTATAGTAGTTCTTGCTTTCTTATGATTAGCTCTAGCTCGCTAATAGTTTGTAGCATGTCATACGAATGTTTGCTTGCATTGCTCTATTCATAATTTGGTATGACACTGTGGTATCTCCCTCTGAACGTTTCACTTGAATTGATTTGGAACATGCTCATGCATGCTTATGACTGAAACAATAATCAGTTAAGCCTCGATGAATTATTTTGCCTCAGGGGTCTTGAATCACTTTCATGCCATGATTAGTCCTGTTTTGTTGCAAGCATGATTATGACAATTACTGCTCTCTCGTTTGTCGCTCCCCTACTATTGCTAGCCTTCACTTGCACTGAGTATGAGCTCTACTCGTGTTTCCAACTCCCTAAAACCAATTTTGCCAAAAGTGTTCACCATACCTACCTATTAGCATCATTTGCTATTCCGTGCATATTCAATATGCCTTGTTTTCTTCCAAATAAAATGTTTGCTTGTTATGAGAAAATTAGTTAGTAAAGCTCTCACGAGCTTGATGGCACACTTTACTTTCTTACACTTAATAATCTTGAACCATTGCGTCCATCTTTGTTGCGTATATGCTTGCGCTTTATAAGTTGAAGTTAGCAGAACCATGTATCATGGGGAACACTTTCAACATTGCACGGGTACTTTGTACCTCGTTGATATCATGATTCTTTTGCTTATGGATCCCGGCGGTGTGAAATAAAAGGGGAACTTGTAAGATCATGGAGTTTGTATATGTGTTAGAGAAATGCCTGGGACGCTAGCCTAAGCCATGCCTAATCATGGTGGAAACTTGCAGCATAACCATAATGAGCATTCTATGAAGCATCCTCAATAAAAACCTATGCAAATAGCAAATAAAAAGATCGCTGAGATGCTCATTGTCTGCTTGCCTTGTTATTTTGATTATGGGATAGCTCATGTATCATGTGCAAGGGGTACCCCGTTGGCGGTTCTCTATGATGCATATGTACTTACAATGACAAGAGCTTACTTCTGACTGAAGTTGAGTAGCATGAGGTTCGATACTCGTAAGTAAGGGGCATGAGATTTTAACTTATAACTTGTCAAGCATATCCTCTTAGTTGTGTCACTTTAACCTTAACCATTTAAAGATGCTTATGATAGGGGCAATGAGAGCTCAAAGCTAATGAGTACCATACTTTCAGCATTCGGAAGCCTTTCAAACTATTCAAAACCTTTTTCATTTCCTTGTTGAGTCACCACCTATTCTATGAGCACTTTCTTGAGAGCATAGTTGTCATTCTTAATATAATGTGCTTGTCTCGATACTAGATTAATTGTGTTATGACTTTGATGCTTGTATCTTTGATGTCTTTACTTCTAGTCATTACCTAAACTTTAGAGGTGCCTTGCCATTCACAATCAAAGGTAAGCGAGATACGACTCTATCATACCTTGTTATGAGCATTGTAATGTTGCTCATGTTTATGTTTCATGCTACTTATAATTTTTGAGTTGGAATCTCTTCATAGCTTGCAATGCCTATTATGTAAAATTAGTTGCATACTCCTCATTATGAATTGTCTAAGTAGTTGATCACATGCTGAGAATATATACATCATATGAAGCAAATGTGTTTGTGAAAGTTTCTTTTATCGCACTCAATTTTCAAATGAATTGCTTGAGGACAAGCAATAAGCTAAGCTTGGGGGGAGTTGATACGTCCAAAACGTATCTACTTTCCCGAACACTTTTGTTATTGTTTCTCCTCTAAACTTGTGTGAATTGGATCCAAATAACACGGACTGACGCTGTTTTCAGCAGAATTGCCTTGGTGTCTAGTTTTGATGCAAAAAATCAACTATCAGGAAAAATCCCGAAAAATATGCCAAAAATCCTATTTCACCAGAAGACTCACTGAGCCAGAATACGAGACAGAGTGGGGATGAGGCCCAGCCACACCACCTAGCCGTGAGCGCTAGGCCTGGCTACGCCAGGGGGTGGTCTAGCCGCCCCAGACACCCCCTTGGTCTCCCTCTTCGCCTATAAGTTGCCTTCTGACCTAAAAACTCAGGGGGGTTTGACATTTTTTCCAGAAAGAGTTCCGCTGCGCCGCCACCACCAAATTCCGCGATTCGGAACCAGAAACTCCGTTTTGGCACCCTGCCGGGATGGGGAATTGGAGGAGATCATCACCATCACTTCTCCATCGACCATCCATGTTTCCCCCATCTATGAGTAAGTAATCCCTCGCTGTAGGCTATGGGGATGGTAGGGATTGGATGAGATCGTTCATGTAATGGCATCGGATTGTTAGGGCATGGTGCCTAGTTTCTTATATTAGTGCTTTTTGACTTTGTTGCGACTTGTTATGCTTAATGCTTGTCACTAGGGCCCGAGTGCCATGATTTCAGATCTGAACATGTTATTGATTCATTATGATAGTATTGTTTATGGTCTTACCTGCAAGTTGTATACACGCGTTATTGTCCGGAACCAATGGCCCCGAAGTGACAGAAATCGGGATAACCGGCGAGAATGGCTTTGATGTGAGGATCACATGTGTTCACGGAGTGTTAATGCTTTGCTTCGGTGCTCTATTAAAAGGAGCACCTTAATTGCTAGTAGTTCCCTTGAGGCCCCGCTGCAAACGGGCTGGCAGGACAAAAGATGTTGTGCAAGTTCTCATTGCGAGCACGTATGACTATATATGGAACACATGCCTATGATTACTTAGTACTTGGATGCTTTATCGTATTTATCTGCAATTGCCCTATGTTATGATTGCCATGTGAATTGTCGTGTCCATGCAACGCCCGTCCATCCATCTCTGTGCCTACCGCGCTTTAATCCTACTGTTTACTGCGATTGTTACTACTGCCTTTACTTTTACTACTGCTATTACTTTACTATTGCTACTACAAAACTGTTGCTACTGATAAACTGCTGTGAGCAAGATTGTTTCAAGGTGCAGCTGAATTGACAACTCAGTTGTTAAGGCTTATAAATATTATTTGGCTCCCCTTGTGTCGAATCAATAAATTGGGTTTCACTTCCCTCAAAAATACTGCGATACACCCCTATACTTGTGGGTCATCAAGACTATTTTCTGGCACCGTTGCTGGGGAGCATAGCTTTATTTATCAAGTCCACTTGGAATCACTATTGTTCGCTGCCATCCATCCATCATGGGTAAGTCTCATGATGGCAAGCTTTCTGTTTTACCATCCACTACAAGAAGAGGTACGGTTCTGAACACCTCTGTTGCTCTTGATTCACCATGTGTTATGAGTAAGTTCCTTACACCACCACATACACATGCTACACACACTGCTACTACTGCTGAATCTGAAACTTCTGATACTTATGATGCTGCTTCTACTGTGCTTGATAAGAGTGGTTCATTAGGTCCTTTCCTAGATGCTACGATTGCTAGAACTATAGCTGGAAATACTGAAACTCTTAATGAAGACACCACTACACCTGTTAGTTCACCTGAGTCTAGAGAGAGCTATGATATTGAAGACAGTTATATTGAGATGACCGATGAATTTATTAAAGAATGTCAAAACATCCATGATAGGAGTGCTGCTAAGAGTCTCCTTGAGAGGCGTACTATTAAACCCAAATTGTCTCCTAATGCTAAGTTTGCTGCGTCTCCCATAAACATTGAAGATAAAGATTATGATTTATCTCTTGATCTATCCTATATAGCTATTGTTGAGAAACAACCTTTTTGTGGGACTAAGAATGAGAGTGCGGTAGCACATATGACTGAGCTTTCTACCATGAGTGGCCTGTTTTCTGATGATATTAAGATGCGCACCTACTTTGTTGCTAAGATTTTCCCTTTTTCGTTGAAAGGAGAAGCTAAAACTTGGTTTAATAATTTACCTCCTAGATATATTGATAGCCTTGATTGCTTGATTAGTACTTTCTTGCAGAAATATTTTCCTCCTAGTGCTAGACATGCTATTTTGCAGGAACTTTTTGATTTTAAACAGGGAGAAAAAGAGATATTGCCTGAATCATGGGTAAGGTTTTGTGCTTTGATTCATGCACAGGCTGGATGTCCATTACCTAAGAATGAGCTTCTTGATGTATTTTATAATGGATTAACTGAAGAATCTAGGACATACCTGGATAGTTGTGCTGATTGTGTTTTCAGGAATAGGACTCCCAAGGAAGCTGAGGAATTAATGGCTAAAATAAGCAAGAATTATGAAGATTGGACTCCTCCTGAACCAGCTATACCTAAAACAATTATACCTGAACCAGCTATACCGGCGCCTATACCATCATCTAAGAAGAGGGGAGTTATTGAATTGAATGATGAAGTGATGAAGGAAGCAAAGAAATGTCTTAAGGAGAAGGGAATTAAAGCTGTAGATGTCAAGAATTTACCTCCTATAGAAGAATTATGTAAGCCAATTTCCCATTCATCCACTATTGAGGTACACTCTCTCCAACACTTTGATGAAGGTGATATCCCTTACTCTAAACCTCCTGATCAATGCTTAGAAGAATTCAATATTTTTATTGTTAAGCAAGATAATTTTAATAAAAGGGTGCAAAATCATTTAATGGAAAACACTAGAGCTATTGTTGAGTTAAAAGATATTGTGGAAAGAACCTCTAATGATGTTAAAATGATTGTTAAACATTTTCAAATGGTCCAAACTCAAATTGATCAACTTACTAAAGTACAAAAAGACTTGCTAGTTAATGTTGCTAAAGAAAAACATGCTTGTGAAATTAGAACTAGAAGTGGTGCTGCTACCAAGGATCCTCTGTATCCTAAGGGGCATCCCAAAAGAATTGAGCAGGATTCTCAACAAGCTGAAAATAGTGGTACTACTCATAAGGAAAGAAAAAAGAAACATAAAACTATTGTAGAACCCTCTAAACCTGCTAAAGATCCTAATAGTATATCTGTCTCTGATGCTGAAACTGAAAGTGGTAATGAAGAAAATGATGTTCCTAATACAGAAAAAGTTGAAGAAGAACCTGAAAAGCACACTAAGAATACTAAATACACTAAAGAAGATTTTGTTGCTAAGAAACATGGTAGTGAAAGAGAGCCTTGGGTCCAAAAACCTATGCCTTTCCCTGATAAGAAACACAAGTCAAAGGAAGATGAACACTATAATAAGTTTTGTGAGTGGATGAATCCTTTATTCTTGCAGATTCCTTTGACTGATGCTATTAAATTGTCTCCTCATTCAAAGTATATGAAGGATATTGTCTCGAACAAAAGGAAGATCCCTAATGAAGAAATCTCTACTTTGCTTGCTAATTATTCCTTTAATAGTAAGGTTCCAAAGAAACTTGGAGACCCAGGGATTCCAACTATTCCTTGCTCTATTAAAAATAGTTATGTTAGAACTGTTGTGTGTGATTTGGGAGCAGGAGTTAGTGTCATGCATTTTCTCTCTATAAGAGACTTCAACTAGAAAAACTAATACCAACTGATATATCTTTGCAAATGGCTGATAGATCTACCACTATTCATGTTGGTATATGTGAGGATGTACCTGTTCAAGTGGCTCATAATTGCTTGATGTTAACTGATTTTGTTGTGCTTGAAATGCCTGAACATGATAATATGTCTATTATTCTTGGGAGACCTTTTCTTAATACTACAGGAGTTGTTATTAATTGTAATCAAGGAAATGTGACTTTCAATGTTAATGACAAGGAACATACTGTCTATTTCCCCAAGAAGATTGATAGGACTTATGGTTTGAATTCAATTGAACATGTTGATGGCATTCAAGTTGGAGAAATATATTGTCCCATACCAAGAGAAAAATTTGAAACTATTATGATTGGGACCATTGCTATCAAGGTTGAGGTAACATAATCATTAGTGGAATACAAAGTTTTGCTTCATATAAAATTATTTTGGTAAAAATACCTGATCAACCTTGTTAACAAAAGGATTTTAGTGAACAAAACAATGTTTTCACCATGATTATCTTTGTTTACTTTTATTCTATCCATTTTAGTTTTTGCTTTCGTTTAGTTTACTTTTCTGTTGTTAGTTGCTTGCATGTTAACGTGTCTTAGAACTTCTGAAGTTTTAGCCTTGTTTTGTCATTGTATCATTCCAAAAAAAATCTTTCTGTCAGAAAATCATTCTTCTATACCTGAAAATTGTTCAAAAATAAAGTGTCTCGAAAAATTCCAGAATATTCATATTAAATTTTTACGAGAAAAAAGGGGCAGAGAAGTGCTTAGAAGGCACCAGGGGGACCACCAGGCAGGCACACCACCTGGTGGCACGGCCAGCCTAGGGGCGCGCCTAGCCATGGTGTGGGTCACCCCTGGCCCTCCACTCACTCTCTCACTTCCCACTTTCTTATCTCTCCCAAAAAAACACCAGTTCATTGCTCGAAATCGCGTTCTTGATGTTCTTGCCCTCGATTTTTCGATCTCCTTGCTCAACCCATCTTTGCTGCTGAAATTTGGAGCAATTGTTCTCCGGTATGTGACTCCTCCGCTTGTCCAAGTAGATTTGTGTTTAGTGGTTTATATCTTGAGTATTTTTCTACTGTAGGTGACAGGTTATGAGTGTTTGTAAGCTTGTTCAATGCTTATAGATATAGTTTTGATGCATGTTTAGGCCTCTACAAGTCCCTATGAGTGGTGCCCTTCATTATATATTCACTTTGCAATCACTTGTTTAATAGATGTTTAAATTTCAGAGTAGAAGATGAATGAGCATCAACTCAACCAACATGAACTGAGGGTGCCTGAGGTTATGAAGGTTCACCGAGAGGAGGAAGTTTTTCCTTCCATCTATCCATGCTCTGAATTCATGAGGGCTGCAGGAATTTCCCAGGACTTCCATACTTTGGTTGCTAATGCAGGATTGGAGCACTTTTTGGAAGTTGAACCTTGTCAATTTGTGAAACTAATGATGTCTGTAGTGGAGGACTTTCAATTTAGTTACTCTTTACCTAACCCCATGGTCCACTACAAAATTTACAATATAGTTGTCGACCTTTCTCTCGGTGACTTTTGTGCAGCTATTAAGGTACCTCAGTGGGGATCATGTGGAAGTATTAAAGAGCGACATGCACCACTCATGGACTTGTACGCAAATATTGGGAGCAGCTTCTCAAAGGAGAGCGAGAAAATCCGTAACATTCATCTCCCTTTTATTCGCTACTTTGCTTACTTTATTGCCAAGTGTGTTCTTGCTAGGAAAACTACCAATAAGTTATCTTCGTATGATCTAGCATTCATCTCAGCTACTCTTAAACGAGATAGGACTTATAACTTGGGTGCTTTGATAGCTTTCCGCCTTGCTGCTAACCGCGAGAAAGGTGGAATTTGTGGAGGCCTCATTGCTTCTCGTTTATTAGCGTTGCATGGTTTAGTGCCCCATCATCTAGACCTATAGTTTCCCATAGAAAGGCTTGATCTTAATTCCATGATACAGCATAATTTTTTTTCTTCTGGGCTAATCTGAGTGAGTTGCCTTATGAAATAACATTTCTCAAGGGTGGTTGGAGAAGGAGCAAGTCCGAGCAAGTTATTCTTTTGCCTGCACCTGTTTTGTTTAACCTTGATAACAGGGTAGGATGGTCCCTCATGGAGGAGGAGCTTGATATGTACTTGGGAGAGCTCTCCCAACAGGAGCAGGATACTAGAAGGGAGGTCACAGATGATTCGGTCCAGCCCTCGAATGAGGGGGAGTCTTCATATTAGCAGCCTACCTATGATTGGGGAGTTTCTTCTTCCCAAGGGCCTAACTACAATCATTCTTACAATGACCCGCCTGCTTGGAACCCTTACTCGTACTTGGATTGATACCCACTTAGGCCAAAAGCCTAAGCTTGGGGGGGAGGTACAATGATATCACACTCATCTCCATATCATTTTGTGTTGGTCCTTTGTATATTCATGTTTCGTTCTATTTTTAGTTTTCGTTGTTTTTGCTTTCTAAAACACAAAAGGACCAAAACTATTTCGGTTGTTTCTCTTTGTTTGCTTCTTCTTATTTTTGCCTTGGTTTGTTTTTCCCTTTTTGCTTTGTTTAAACTATTCAAAAACCCAAAAAGATCTTGCATTGATTGTTCTGCCTTTTTGGTTCTTGCTTTTAAAAATCGAAAACACCAAAAATATTTGTTGTTCTTCTTTGGTTTTGTGAGTTTGTTGCAGGGTTCAGCAGTCCTTAGTGGAATTTGGTTTCATGTCATTATTCAAGCCACACAAATGAAGAGCAATAATGAGGATTAATGACAACTTGAGGTGTGGTAAGAGGCTGGTAACGAACTCTATTTGTTTTCATTTTTGTACATATACTCATCATTGTGGGCGTGCTTAGTCTGTTCGTGTCAGGTGTATGTTATTTATGGATGTATAGTAGTTCTTGCTTTCTTATGATTAGCTCTAGCTCGCTAATAGTTTGTAGCATGTCATACGAATGTTTGCTTGCATTGCTCTATTCATAATTTGGTATGACACTGTGGTATCTCCCTCTGAACGTTTCACTTGAATTGATTTGGAACATGCTCATGCATGCTTATGACTGAAACAATAATCAGTTAAGCCTCGATGAATTATTTTGCCTCAGGGGTCTTGAATCACTTTCATGCCATGATTAGTCCTGTTTTGTTGCAAGCATGATTATGACAATTACTGCTCTCTCGTTTGTCGCTCCCCTACTATTGCTAGCCTTCACTTGCACTGAGTATGAGCTCTACTCGTGTTTCCAACTCCCTAAAACCAATTTTGCCAAAAGTGTTCACCATACCTACCTATTAGCATCATTTGCTATTCCGTGCATATTCAATATGCCTTGTTTTCTTCCAAATAAAATGTTTGCTTGTTATGAGAAAATTAGTTAGTAAAGCTCTCACGAGCTTGATGGCACACTTTACTTTCTTACACTTAATAATCTTGAACCATTGCGTCCATCTTTGTTGCGTATATGCTTGCGCTTTATAAGTTGAAGTTAGCAGAACCATGTATCATGGGGAACACTTTCAACATTGCACGGGTACTTTGTACCTCGTTGATATCATGATTCTTTTGCTTATGGATCCCGGCGGTGTGAAATAAAAGGGGAACTTGTAAGATCATGGAGTTTGTATATGTGTTAGAGAAATGCCTGGGACGCTAGCCTAAGCCATGCCTAATCATGGTGGAAACTTGCAGCATAACCATAATGAGCATTCTATGAAGCATCCTCAATAAAAACCTATGCAAATAGCAAATAAAAAGATCGCTGAGATGCTCATTGTCTGCTTGCCTTGTTATTTTGATTATGGGATAGCTCATGTATCATGTGCAAGGGGTACCCCGTTGGCGGTTCTCTATGATGCATATGTACTTACAATGACAAGAGCTTACTTCTGACTGAAGTTGAGTAGCATGAGGTTCGATACTCGTAAGTAAGGGGCATGAGATTTTAACTTATAACTTGTCAAGCATATCCTCTTAGTTGTGTCACTTTAACCTTAACCATTTAAAGATGCTTATGATAGGGGCAATGAGAGCTCAAAGCTAATGAGTACCATACTTTCAGCATTCGGAAGCCTTTCAAACTATTCAAAACCTTTTTCATTTCCTTGTTGAGTCACCACCTATTCTATGAGCACTTTCTTGAGAGCATAGTTGTCATTCTTAATATAATGTGCTTGTCTCGATACTAGATTAATTGTGTTATGACTTTGATGCTTGTATCTTTGATGTCTTTACTTCTAGTCATTACCTAAACTTTAGAGGTGCCTTGCCATTCACAATCAAAGGTAAGCGAGATACGACTCTATCATACCTTGTTATGAGCATTGTAATGTTGCTCATGTTTATGTTTCATGCTACTTATAATTTTTGAGTTGGAATCTCTTCATAGCTTGCAATGCCTATTATGTAAAATTAGTTGCATACTCCTCATTATGAATTGTCTAAGTAGTTGATCACATGCTGAGAATATATACATCATATGAAGCAAATGTGTTTGTGAAAGTTTCTTTTATCGCACTCAATTTTCAAATGAATTGCTTGAGGACAAGCAATAAGCTAAGCTTGGGGGGAGTTGATACGTCCAAAACGTATCTACTTTCCCGAACACTTTTGTTATTGTTTCTCCTCTAAACTTGTGTGAATTGGATCCAAATAACACGGACTGACGCTGTTTTCAGCAGAATTGCCTTGGTGTCTAGTTTTGATGCAAAAAATCAACTATCAGGAAAAATCCCGAAAAATATGCCAAAAATCCTATTTCACCAGAAGACTCACTGAGCCAGAATACGAGACAGAGTGGGGATGGGGCCCAGCCACACCACCTAGCCGTGAGCGCTAGGCCTGGCTACGCCAGGGGGTGGTCTAGCCGCCCCAGACACCCCCTTGGTCTCCCTCTTCGCCTATAAGTTGCCTTCTGACCTAAAAACTCAGGGGGGTTTGACATTTTTTCCAGAAAGAGTTCCGTCGCGCCGCCACCACCAGATTCCGCGATTCAGAACCAGAAACCCCATTCTAGCACCCTGCCAGGACGGGGAATTGGAGGAGATCATCGCCATCATCATCACCATCGCTTCTCCATCGACCATCCATGCTTCCCCATCTATGAGTGAGTAATCCCCCATTGTAGGCTATGGGGATGGTAGGGATTGGATGAGATCGTTCATGTAATGGCATCGGATTGTTAGGGCATGGTGCCTAGTATCTTCTATTAGTGCTTTTTGACTTTGTTGCGACTTGTTATGCTTAATGCTTGTCACTAGGGCCCGAGTGCCATGATTTCAGATCTGAACATGTTATTGATTCATTATGATAGTATTGTTTATGGTCTTACCTGCAAGTTGTATATACGTTATTGTCCGGAACCAATGGCCCCGAAGTGACAGAAATCGGGATAACCGGCGGGAATGGCTTTGATGTGAGGATCACATGTGTTCACGGAGTGTTAATGCTTTACTCTGGTGCTCTATTAAAAGGAGCACCTTAATTGCCAGTAGTTCCCTTGAGGCCCCGCTGCAAACGGGTTGGAAGGACAAAAGATATTGTGTAAGTTCTTATTACGAGCACGTATGACTATATATGGAACACATGCCTATGATTACTTAGTACTTGGATGCTTTATCTTATTTATCTGTAATTGCCCTATGTTCTGATTGCCATGTGAATTGTCTTGTCCATGCAATGCCCGTCCATCCATCCGTGTGCCTACCACGCTTTAATCCTACTGTTTACTGTGATTGTTACTACTGCCTTTACTTTTACTACTGCTATTACTTTACTATTGCTACTACAAAACTGTTGCTACTGATAAACTGTTGTGAGCAAGATTGTTTCCAGGTACAGCTGAATTGGCAACTCAGTTGTTAAGGCTTATAAATATTCTTTGGCTCCCCTTGTGTCGAATCAATAAATTGGGTTTCACTTCCCTCGAAAATAGTGCGATACACCCCCTATACTTGTGGGTCATCAAGCAACGGAAAATGTTCCTGAATGATTCTCTTCACAAAGGAAAGAATCAATGATAATGATCATTGTGTTTCCCCACTGGTGTTTTCACTACATAAAGTAGGATTCAAAATGTAATCCATATCTAGTATGGAGACATTTATGAATCATTTGTCGTGATTCTTGGAATATGACATACCTACGAACTACTAAGGAAATAATGGTAAACTAGAATTATGAGAAATCCTAGAAGCAAAATTCACTTGAGATTAGAAAGCAATTCGTTGCCGAATCTCACAAGTAAAATGGGTTACTTGGAATTTTCCCAAATGACTGCAAAGCCATAGTGAAAAAGGGGGTGAATGACAAAAGCACAATTTGTCAAGTATTGCACTAATTCAAATGAATTTGATTCAAGTGTGCTTAATATCCAGTGGATTTAAAACTAGTAAAAGGGCTAGTATCTCATAGTAAAACTCCAAGTTTGATATTTGATCAAAGAATTTTGAAATTGTTCAAAATAGTGAGTAGATATGCAATTTGCATGAAATTGAGTGGGAGTTGTGAAAGTTTTCCTAAAACAATATGTGAATGACATATTTTTAAGTTGGAGCAATATAAGTCTCAAATTCAAATATGTAGAAACACAGTTTGAGTAAGAGTAGTGAATCATACCCAAATATGTTAGAAACATATTTTGAGTGGGGGCTTATAGGACTGATTCTTAAGTGTGTATTCAACACATTAAGAATAAAAGCGCAAGTGCCAATAAATAATGATTTATGAGGTGTAGAAGTTGATAATAAGTGTATTATGATATTATGTAGTATTCCTTAAGGGATCTAAAAAGGGTTTCGGAATATAAGTTAATTAAGGAACTAGTCCTTAATAACTCAAGTTAGGAATAGTATTAAGTCTAACATCAATGGTTGAAAGAAAGAAAAGGATGATCATCATCCACTATGTTGAGACATAGGTTCTATCTTAGAAAACCATGATGACAAGTTAACATAATATATGATCCAATAAGGAACGTTTGAAAGTGATTAAGTTTGAATCACAGAATGTTGAGCTAAGTTCGTCCGTAGTGTCTAATAGAGAACTGTAGACATATTTTCCAAATCCGTAAAGGATGACATATCTTAAAACATAAAGGGTTATGATATATGGGAATATGTTGGAAACTCCTATAAATACCGATTAGAGTCAAGTAGGAAGCGAGGTGAACAAAAACATCGAAAGTTGCACTAAATGCACTAGTGTTTCGATGAATACATTTATAATAATAGATAAGGGTACCATCTAAAGTGTTGTATAATGTTATGGCAGGGCTAGTTCACTTTTAACATAGAATGATGTGTCCCAGGGCACAATGCCCATGAGAAAGCCCTCGAGGTTGATCTAAAGTCACTGTAGGCTCCTAGAATCAAGCCTCGTTCTGCTACCATAGCGACGATGCATACACACAGATGTTATCATGTGATGATAAAGTATTAATGTCAATCAAGGTGACATTAGTAAGTTGCAAAGGATTTGGGACTGTAAAGTACAGGCCCAAGACTCAACCTCTTCCATGAGCAAGCATGTTCAGGTCACCCGGATATATGGTGCCAATGATTAAGAACAAATGCAGCTAGTGTATTTGTACTCTAGTGTAAGTGGGAGACTATTGGAAATATGCCCTAGAGACAAATAGTTATAAGGACTATTACCATATTTCATATAGTTTATGATTAAGTTTTATATCATGCTATAACTATATTGAGTGGAAACATCAATACACGTGTGATATACAAACAACCAGGGGATCCTAGTGAAACTCTAGTCACTGGTTCATTGATCAACATATGATCATGTTTCCTGATCATGTGGCATTTATGCCAGTTGGAAATGGAGTCAACTCATTCTGAGAATGAGATGATGAACCAATACCCAACCTAAACATCATGACCCGATCATGTCACGAAGTTCAAGTTACGATAATTAGAAATGGATCCTCGTAGACTATTCCTTAGACCGTGAGGCTATATCAATCACTGTCTCTCGAGAGTGCTTAGATAGCATCAAACGCCACTTGGTAATACAGTGGTTATAAAGGTGTGTTCAGATAGTCGAAGGAAACCGTAGAGGCAATATATGTCAAGAGCGGGATTTGTCCGTCCATGTGACGGAAAGATACTTAAGGGCCCACTCGGAGAGGTTATATCCAATAGCTGCACATCGTGTGATTTGATCACAGGGATATCACTTGTCGGAACGAGTCAAGTAGCATTGTTCGGTAACGAGATTAAACACAACATGGTGATGTCATTGATCAGATCTCAGGCAATGCAAGTATCGAGAGACAAAGGGAATAAGACATGACTGTCCCGGTTCAAACAACAAAAGATCTTCGTGGAACGCACAGAGGTCACATGGCCATCCAGGTCCCTCTGTCGATCATTGGTGCGGGAGTGTCCCGACCATGTCTGGAGTGTTCCCGAACCATGGGGTATCACACTTAAGGGCTTGATGATGCTTAGAGAGTGTTTATAGGATCGGTATAATCGCCGAAGAATTGTAGAGAGAAAACCGGAAGGGTTTCAGTAAGTCCGGAGGATGTCCGGAGTGGAGGTGGAAGTGTTCAATAACCATAGAGGTTGAATAATATGTGAAGGAATGTTAAATATTGATTTAATCATTTATTCATAATTATTTAATAAAGACAAAATCAATTTAAAAGATCAAAAGGCTTAATGGGCCCATTCCCGGAGGGGAGAGGGCCCATTAGGGAAAGGAGAGAGGGAGAAGGGACAAGGGGGTGACCGGCTGGGCCTAGCCCCCCCCCCCCCCCGCGTGGGGCCTACTAGGGCCGACCGGCGGCTGCCCCTCCTCCTCCTCTCCTTTAGTCCCACCCCGGGACTTTGAGGGAGGTAGTACCTCCTTTTCCCCTATATATAGTAGGCGTATTTGGCTAGATAAATACACACAATAATCAATAAAGGTCTTCTCACTTTTGGGAGGACCTCCAATTGATATTCTCTCTCTCTCTCTCTCGACCGTGGTCCCAAGTTTGGACTGTGCGGACGAGAGACATCTTCACCGTGGAGCACCGTCGCGCTACGGGATTCGGATCCAGGAGCTCTACTTTCGCAACTGCTGCTGGATCGGGGAAGCGGGAGTCATCGTCAGGAACCGGACGTGTGTAACTCCCCATGAGGTTTCGCACTTGAGGCACTCAAGTCGTTGGAGCCGTTGGAGCGCAAGGACTTCATCACGACCTTGAGGTCGGCTTCAGCTCGTCTACATCAACCACGCTCTCCTGAGCGTTGACAACGCTTTTCGGTCTTCAAGGGTAAGTTCGCGAAAAGCCCCTCCCGTTACTGTATTACTAATAGATAGGTTCTGGCAGCATCAGGGGTTCAGGGGCGTAGGGTAAAAATTATTGTTTTCATATGCGGAACCCCTACAGTATGTTCTTTGAACCATGAGCCTCTATAACAATTTGTTTGTTAACACTACCCTAGTACCCTACCATTGAAGTTGACTATGAGATGTTGTTTAAGTTGCCTAATTTGTCACATTTACCGCAAACCATATAAATATTATAGTACACATTAGTTGTGAAATAGGGGGCCTAACTTGCATAATAATTATGTTAAGTTGTTACAAACAATAGTCATCCTTTTTGAACATAGGCATATTTTGCAAGTCCCCTACAAATCAAAGTCACCATTCATCAATGCTTTGCACAACCAAATGATAGTCATCCTTAAACACTTGTCTTGGTAGTGTTAAGAAATTTAGGCTAAAATTGGTAGCCAAGTTAGCAAATATGACTTACTTTCTGGACTTTGGAGATTTCACACAAGCAAGGAAACAACTTTAAATTTCTAAATAGAACTAGAATTATACTAAAATGTTGCTTTTTGTTTCACTAGGTACCAGAACACAACAAATGTACAAGGAAATTACAAGGAATGTTATTTCTACACAGAAAGGAACTTCTAATTTGGTTTCTTGCAGGATGTTGGCAATCTGAAGTGGAGAAAAAAATCAACATTGTTCTAAGTATAATTTGTTTTAAGTTTCTTCTATCAACATGCATAATTTGTTTCCATCATCTAACGAGCACCCGGGGCTGGCTAGTCACGTCCTTTCCAAACGCTAAAAATTACTCGGATGCTCCCCGTCACGTCCGAGCATCCGATTCGTGCGAAAGTGGCTGCGGAAGGATGGCCGCGAGAATGGAAGCGTGGAAGGCAAGGGACTCTCTAGCACGCACGCACCACAGTGTCCCTAGATCCCCTTTTTCGCTGCCCGCATGCATCGACAGAGGCCCTCGCTGGCGGGCGCTCCCCACCCTCCTTGCCTGATGGCGCATCTTAGGATCCCCGCGCCCTCCTGATTCCCTCGCCAATCTCCACATCCTCCTTGATGGCCCGCAGACTCTTCTAGCCCTAGTCATAGTCCTCGCTCACTGGTCGCTCTTCTATCGGTCGCCGTCCATAGGCTCCCTACGTCGTCCTGCTTGCCAGCCCATTTTCTGTGCTCATGGTGGCCGAGGGGAGGCCTATACACGCCAAGTCCCTGCGGCCACCGGCCGCGAGATCCACCGCCCTCCTTTAATCCCCGCCTCATCCTCAATCGTAGCAGCAACGCCTGGCCTATTGTCTCCCCCGGAAAAACAATGCCGCGCCCGGTGAGACCTCTTCTCTCTCGTCTTTTCTCCACAGTCATGTGTTTTGCCCACTAAGACCTCTCTCTTCCATCGTCTAGTTTCCATAGTGTAGTTTGGTAGCGTTGAATTTTGTTGGGGAGCTCACCATGGACATCTATTCGTAGCCATTCATCCACGTGATACAAGTTCAGGGTGCACTAGTACTTCTATACTCGTTTGTTTAAATCTTTTCTGATTCTAGCTCGCAAAGATTTACAAGTTCATAATATGTTCTACTCCTGATGGCATTATGTGTTCTTATAGACCTTGCCTTTGCAACTATATCTCAATTGGATAGTTGCCTGTTTACTCTAATAATCTTGGTGATGTGTATATTAACTTTTAAGTTATATATACTTAGTACAACAGGAGCTGCTAGATATTTCAAAACAAATTTGTATAGAACTGGTGTCCAATTTATTTTCTCTATACAATTGGTTTATAGCTCCAGCCCGAGATAATTCACATATGGCTAATGTTAACTTAGAGGCCATTGATCTTTACTGCAAGTGAAAGATGTCGTTCTGTTTTTCATCGAGTGCAGACACAGAGTTGGTTTACTGCAAAGTTTTCATCGTTGAGAAGTTGTTCTAGACGAGTAATCCGGTTGCTTAGTCATGTGTTTCTAACATGCATGGGCTTTTATTGGTGTTTAATGTCCCACACTGTTCTGTTTAGTAGCGTTGCTACTTACTTATAGTTAAGTTGTTTCTTCCTAGTAATTAAGTTGCTCATACCTTGAGTTAAGTTGTTTACCAAGTTATCAAGTTTTGTTTTGCTACAATATTCATGTTTAGTTAACTTCTTCACAATAGTACTAAGTCGGTACTCACTTTTAGCTAAGTTGTTTCTCCCAGTAATTAAGTTGCTCATACCTATAACTAATTTGTGTGTAGAGTTGCTGCATCGATGCTGGTTTTGATTTCATTAAGTTGTTTGTTCAACATGCTTAAGTTGGTTTACCTAAGTGGCTTTTTGTCAGCATGCTTTAGTTGATTTTATCTTCTAGTTTAGCTTGATTCTTAGCAACATCTTTAAGCTGCATATAGATTTGATTTGAGTCATTTGTTTCAACTAACTAAGTTGTGTACCGAATATGCCAAAGTTGTCTTCCACAACATGCTTTTTCGTTTGATGTCCATCGTCTACTTTGTCATGCACTTTGTGAATAGTTGCTTGATGTAGTTTTGTCGTCATGCAATTTGATCTATTGAAAATTAATTAAGTTGTCTACTAGCTTCTGTTTGCCTAACTATGAGCCTTAAAATGAACATGTTAAAATCCATCCACAAATTAAGTTGGACTATTATTACTAAAGGTTGTATATTTTAAAGCCAATCTTTGTGCAATGTTAATACCTAGTTGCCTACTGGCATAGGTGTATGTTCTTTGAACCATGAGCCTCTATAACAATTTGTTTGTTAACAGTACCCTAGTATCCTACCATTGAAGTTGACTATGAGATGTTGTTTAAGTCGCCTAATTTGTCACATTTACT
Source organism: Avena eriantha (assembly GCA_910589775.1). Classification (NCBI taxonomy): domain Eukaryota; kingdom Viridiplantae; phylum Streptophyta; class Magnoliopsida; order Poales; family Poaceae; genus Avena; species Avena eriantha. Next base: position 374,307,990 of record OU342743.1, read on the forward strand.
ACAAACCATATAAATATTATAGTACACATTAGTTGTGAAATAAGGGACCTAACTTGCATAATAATTATGTTAAGTTGTTACAAAAAATAGTTATTCTTTTTAAACATAGGCATATTTTGCAAGTCCCCTATAAATCAAAGTCACCATTCATCAATGCTTTGCACAACCGAACGTAGTCATCCTTAAACACTTGTCTTGGTAGTGTTAAGCAATTTAGGCAAAAATTGGTAGCCAAGTTAGCAAATCTGACTTACTTTCTGGACTTTGGTGATTTCACACAAGCAAGAAAACAACTTTAAATTTCTGAATAGAAGTAGAATTATACCAAAATGTTGCTTTTTTGTTTCACACAAGCATTGGGTCTTGGGAGCTGAACTGAAAAGCATGGGGGGCTTCGAGATTGAGGAGCACTGAGGCAGGACCGATTTGACAGAATGGAACGCGAGGTGACAGAGGGGTCCTCCCTGGGAGGGAGGAGAGAAAAGCATATCGAGCAGGTTTATGTGTGTGCTGGTGCTGACGGCGCTAGTGGAGTCGTCGTCCTGGAACTGCGGGCACTACTATAAGTTCGTCTGCATGACATGGTGCTAGTGATAAGTGGGAAATCGTTTTAATTTTGACGGCTTCAAGAATGATTGAAAAAAAAAGATTTGAGTCGCCTTTATTTTCCAAATCGATCGATGGGCGTGGGCACGAAACCGAACTCCTCTTCTATCCTTACATCATACTCGTGATCCTCACACCATTTAGTTTTTTTAAGCAACCATGTACTCCCTTCGTAAGATGTTTTAGCTTTATGAATGGAGGGTATCTAGCCTCTTTTTAGTATGTAAATTCATCTATGGTTGGAGTGAATCTACCCACTAAAAGATGTCTAGATACACTCCTTTTATAAAGTAAAAACATATTATATTTTGAAACGGAGCATGACATAGGTATGTCGTACGGGCACCTACTATTGGACTACCTGGTGCGGCCCGACGGAAGGCCCACTCAAAGATATATCAAGGTCCATGACGTCCATGAAGGTTCGACTGATACAAAGACCATATGTACACAGACTCCCAAACGCACAAGACAAGGAAAACTCAATAGTAAAGTTTGAATCTAACTTGTAACTAACTCGTATTGGTACCTGAGACCTAGCCTCCCCATATATAAAGGCTAGGAGGGTCCAATGGGAAGGCATCGCGACTCCTACAATAGATCACCACAATAGACAATAGATCTAGACAACACTTGTAGCATACACATACGCCAGATCCAATCTGCGCATCCACCGCCATCGGCGACATTGTAATCCCTCGGATCATCATCAATCAAGAGTAGAGAAGCAAGAGTAGAGTCCTCTACGAGGCCTGAACCTGGGTAAACCTTGCGTCCCTATGTGCTTGTTTGCTAGCCGATCGAGACTTCCAGTGCACCCCAATTCCTCGAACCTAAGTTCATAACAATGGGCATTGATGAGTTAAACCTTTGTCAATTGGCGCCGTCTATAGGAACTGGAAGCGCTGATGTTGCGATCTTGACGGCCCCATCACCAGTGATCTGCGATTCATCATCTATTGGAGGCCAGATCTAATTCGGCTCCATCATTGTCAACAATGATCAGATCACATCCGGTCGATTCGTCTGCGTCGACACGTTCACTGATTCCATCAACTCGGCGATCTACATTCGTTGATTTCAGGGATCAATCTCACTCAAGATGCAAAGAAATCAGTACTGCGCGATGAAAGGCTCAATGTCGCCACCTCCACAGCCGTGGGAAGATGTGATCTTGAAGTCAGATCAGATCAAGGCGATTTTAGCGGTATCATACCTGCCATCTCGCACGATCCATGGACAAAATCCCTAACCGGGCACGTAGGATAAATCCCCAAGGAAAAGTACTCTGGATTGATCATTGCATCTCAAGTACCAAAGAGAAGACCAATTGGATTAGACGGCAGCTGACAGTTCGAGTCACAAGAAAAAAAGACAACTTGTCGCATGTCCGTATGGAGGCATCACGTGAAGGCTTTTGGATCAAAGATGTAGGCATGATTCCACTAGCGATACATGCAGGAAAAAGCAATCTCTCTCCCCTACCTTATTTAATTTAATATATTTTTATTATAACCACTAATCGTTTTGTATGCATAAATACGAGCAAAACAAAAACCAGGTTCATGTTCACTTCCATGTCGCATGGTTAACCTGTCAATTTATATTCAGTCTGTGACATAGCAATCAAGCACAGCCTGGAGCGTAGGAGCAGTGGTGCACCTTCCGCCGATGATCTCGCTGCTGCGTCGAATCCTATCCGCCGGCTACCCGCCTCTCCGACGGCTCCGTCCTTTGCATCGACTACATCGACCACTTCGACTCCACACCCAAGGGTTGCGCCGCGCGAACCGTTGCGGTCTTCGAATGTGACGACCTGCTGCAGTTTTCGACTGCGGCGGCCTACTGAGTTCTCGGATGCGCCGAATCCACCGTGTAACCCGTTGTTGTTATCGGCTACGACAACCTTCTACAAACTTCGGTTGCGACAACACGTTACCTTCATCGGCTTCGGCGACCCGCTGCCGCATTGACTCCGGTCCACCGCATCGTCTCACAAACGTCATTTCGACTCCATCAACCACCTCAACACAACACTCGGGGGCTCCTTCGGCTACGACGACCCGCTACGGTCTTCGGATCCAGCGACTCGGGGGCTCCCTCGGTACCGGCGATGTGCTTCGGTCTTCGACTCCATCAACCCACTGTGGTCTTCTACTCAGGTGACCCGCCGTGGTCTTCGACTCAGGTGACCCGCAGGTTGCATCGACTCCCGCGACACATCACCGCCATCGGACATCGACCCGTTACAGTCTTCGACTGGGGCTACTCACTACAATCTTCGGTTGATGGCGAGCCGCGTGCTGGTGTCGACTCATTCACCACGGCAACTACCAATAAAGCTAAGTTTCCCTCTACTTAGAACTGATTCTTTTTAAACTCGCCCTCGACACACTCGGGGGCTGCGCCTTCTTCGAGTAACCTAATGTGTCGTTGACTCCACGCACTCGAGCACCTCATACGCGACAGCACGAGTAGCTGATTCTGCCCGATCGTCGAATCCTTGAACTCCGAGTACCTCAGTAAGGTACTGAGACTAAGGGTAATCAGGCTAACGAAAAGGCTTAGCATACAGTGCAAAAGTGTCGACTCGATTGGCACCACAATCTTACTTTACAATCCAACATACAACTATTATTTACAAGATACAAGTACTTCACAATTCTTCATGTTTTATGCAGCTTACAAGGATGTTGACTTCGTCGAGCTATTCTATCGGGTCCTCTAACAGGAGTCGACAAAACAACTGGCTACGACATACACTCAAGACCCGAGTCGAGTACCTCCTCAGATGGTTGTATCGCTTGATGCTACACACACGACGTTGGCCGTGCACCTGACAAAAATGACTGCGTCGACTCCATCTGCATCGTCGACTCACCCGGCTAATCGCCGCATGACTTTGACTACATCATTGACTCTTGGCTTCTTATACGGGAGGCACTGACTCGATGCACTTCCGAGTCAGTGGCTTTCCTCGTATGATTTTCGACTACGTCTACAAGATACAAGACTTGAGTCTCTGCCCGAGTCTACGACTCCGTCAGACACTCGGGGGCTACTCCCATAGGGAGCGCTGGTCGCGCATTCGAAATAGCGCCGACATTGATGGCATTCGCAATATCATCTAAAGTACCTCTGGATCGTTGTGTCTATGCAACCAATGGCTACAAGTCTCTGCTCGAGTCTATGACTCAATCAGACACTCGGGGACTACTCCCATAGGAAGCGCTGGTCGGACACCCTATAGTCTATTGTGTCGACTGCGTCCACAATGTCGATTCACTTACAAAAATCGAGCTCATTGGCGACTCCGCTCACTTACATTACAATGTCAAGTTTAGAGACAACGTCTCCTTGGCCACCCGAAACACCTCCGTGGTGACAAACATTCGGATGCTATGTCTACGACGTAAAGATAAGACCTACAGATACAATCTGATGGCCTGGCAACTGCATCTGCTGCGCTCTACCAGTTTAATACCGTGTCTACGACATGAAGAAAATCCCGACGGACGCATTGGGTACATATGCATTAAAACTGGAGTTTAGCTCAGTAAGACCTTCGCGGCATGAGTCGAACTACGCCGACAATTTCCGGATTCGAGTCCAGAGGGTCGAGTTTGAGTAGTTAGCGTTGTTTTTGCCCTAGAGCAATTAACTGATCCCGATCCGTCAGCGCACCAGGCATGTTTACCATCATCCCTATGAACTACTATAAATTTGACTAACCTGATGAACTTCCGGGTAAAGTGCTTTGCACTTGACATAACTGTCGACTCCGACGTTCTAACGCAAGATTCAAGACAACTAAGTCTCCACCCGAATCTACGATTCACATGGACACTCGGGGGCTACTGACATAGGTATACCGTACGGGCACCTACTATTGGACTACCTGGTGAGACCCAACGGAAGGCCCACTCGAAGATATATCAAGGTCCATGATGCCCATGACAGTTCGACTGGTACGAAGACCATATGGACACGGACTCCCAAACGCACAAGACAAGGAAAGCTCAATACTAGAGTTTGAATCTAATTTGTAACCAACTCGTATTGGTACCTGAGACCTAGCCTCCCCATATATAAAGGCCAGGAGGGTCCAACGAGAAGGCATCGCGACTCCTACAATAGATAATAGATCTAGACAACACCTGTAGCATACACATACGCCAGATCCAATCTGCGCATCCACCACCATCGACGATATTGTAATCCCTCGGATCATCATCAATCAAGAGCAGACAAGCAGGAGTAGGGTCCTCTACGAGGCTTGAACCTGGGTAAACCTTGCGTCCCTATGTGCTTGTTTGCTAGCCGATCGAGACTTCCAATACATCCCAATTCCTCGAACCTAAGTCCATAACATGGGCATTGATTAGTTAAACCCTCGTCAGAGCGAGTATTCATTACTCCCTCCGATCCATATTAACGTTCTCAACTTTGTCTAGATTTGGATGTATCTAGTTAAATATTTAGACTAGATGCATCCGACTCTAGACAAAGTTGAGAGCAATAATATGGATTGAAGGGAGTAAAAGAAGATCAAGTTTTCAATCGCATCGTGTGCTATGACGTTAGTTTCTCATCCAAAATTGTATTTTTTTCGATGCAACACTGTTGTGTTGTGTAAAAGAAGTACTCCCTCCGTTCCAAAATAAATGACGTGAATTTGTCTAGATTCGGATGTATCTAGATACGTTTTACTATATAGGTAAATGCGAATCTAGACAAACTCAAATCACTTATTTTGGACTGAGGGAGTACAAAAAAGGGAAATTTGGGTCTGTACCATTAAAAGAACCACACTTTTGGTCTATACCATCAAAAGATCCATCTTTAGGCATATACCATCGAAAGTTTGCAACGTTATTGGGTTTTGCCACTCCGTCTACTTCCGGTAGAAACTTCATTTTTTTCCTGATTAATTCTTTTGGCTTTTACCTTTTTACCCCTATGCTCATACATCTAACTGAACCAGCAGAGGAACTAAACCAGCAGACAGAAAACATGGTCACACAGCTCTCCTTGCGGCGGCGACCACCGTGTCCCCTGATCCCGATGGAGCATCTCCGTGGTGGTAGGCCTCCATCCCTGCCGGATTTTGCTCACTTAGGCATGGAGGGAAGGGGCCGGCCGACCGCCTGAAACCCTAGCTCGCCGACGGGAGCGGCCACCGACGGGAGCGGACGCCGTCGTCGCACTCCGTCCGTCCGTAGCCCAACCTCGATGACGAGGTTGTGCTCCTCCCGACGCTCGCGACACCTGGCCTCCCCGTGCTCCTTCCCCGACCCCCACTACTCTTGTCCCTGGCTTGTTCTTGCTCTTTGCTAGGATGGATAATCCTTATGCTCAAGCTAGGTAATCTTCTATCTATAAATTTCTTTATTTGCAGGAGCTGTGATTAGAGATTTCATGTGCCTATGGCTTATTCTTGTTCTCTGTTCCTTGTGTTTGTGGCTGGTACAGGACTGAACCCCAAAAAACATGTCAATTAGAGATTCTAGTCAATGCCTATTTCACAGTTGTAGATGGTATGAAAATTTACAATAAAGGCAGGTCTGTTAGCTGGGTTGTGGATTCAGAAACATATACACTCACTGATCTTGAGAGAGATATTGGTCCATATTTTCAATGGGGTAGTACCAAAAGGCAAACTTCTGGGTTCTTGAAAGGAATACTATGAAATATAAATTAGATTCAGATGCACAACTTCTTGAGCTCGTAAGGTCAACATAAGTGTTGAAGCTGATGATGATAGTGGGTAGACGTGAGGAGATGGACGAGCCTGCTATACACAAGGTACATGCTGCCGCCAATGTAGTGCGCAAGGATGTGCCTGCTGTAGCCGAAGTTATGGACCAGGAGGTGTCTGCCGTAGCTGATGTGGATATGAGACCAGAATTGACGGAATTACCTGAACTAGGTGAAATATTTGATGGGCCACCAAGGGCTGAAGAGGTTCCTAATGCTGCTGCTCTAGACATTTGACTAGAATTGAGGGAATTGCCTGAATTTGGTGAAACCATTGTAGGGCCACCAAGGGCTGAAGAGGAGGAAAAGGAACACTTCATGAATGTTGGTTGTGATCCTGATGGAGATGAGCCAGCTAGGGTAGATGGAGAGTGGAGATACTTTAAAAAATGTTGAAGTGGAGGTGCAACCAATAAAGAATGTTGAAGTGGAAGTGCAAAACAAAAAGAGGTCGAGGCCTTTGCCATAATTTGATACTGAAGCGGTTCCTAATGATGAAGCTGGATTGGTGGATGATTTTATTGTGGCTGACACAACATATGACAAAGAGAATCCAATTATTAAGGAAGGCCATACATTTGTAGACAAGGCTGAGTTTATGGAAATTATCAGGACATATGCCATAAAAAATGAGTTTTAGAGTAAGATTGAACATAGTGACACCGAGAGGTATAGGGCAAGGTGTGCAGATCTTGAATGCGGGTGGAGAATTTATGCAAAGAAATTGCATGGCTGCAACACTTTTAAGGTTATTTTCTCCCCTATTCGTATATTCTGTCATGGTCATTCTTATACATGATCTTAATACTATGGTCACTTTTAAGGTTATTTTATCCCTAATGAACCTGTTATGTATATCTAGGTGATTAATCTCTCAAGTCTAGACATGCACACTTGTTCTAACGGAAACAAGGCACGAGAAGCTACCATAGGTTAGCTGTCTCGCCGAGTGAAAGATATTGTCAAGGAGGATCCTACTATTAGTGCAAAGAAGTTACATAAATGATTGGAGAAACAATAGGTTGGCTATCTCGCCGAGTGAAAGATATTGTCAAGGAGGATCCTACTATTATTGCAAAGAAGTTACATAAACGATTGGAGAAACAATATAACATTGATTTGTCCTACTGGAAAGCGTGGACTGCTAAGAAGACAACAATGAGTGCTCTTCATGGTACTTGGGAGGAGAGTTTCACAATGCTATGGAGATTCAAAGCAGCCCTATAAGAATCTTGTCCGGGAAGCATTGTCGAGATCGATTGCAAGAAGATCAATGGGAAAATGCACTTTTCAAGGATGTTTGTGAGTATTAGAGCTTGTGTTGATGGATTTCTGTCTGGTTGCAGACCGTATCTTGGTGTTGATTCCACTCACCTCACTAGAAAGTATAAAGGGCAATTGGCTGCAACAACTGCCATTGATGGACACAACTGGATGTATCCAGTTGCGTATGGCATTTTCTTCAAGGAAACAAATGCAAATTGGGCATGGTTCATGAACAACCCGAGAAAAGCAGTTGGGACTCCTCCTGGATTGACAATCCACACGGATGCTTGTAAAGGACTAGCATATGCTGTCAACAAAGTTTTTAAAGGTGAAGTTGAGCACCGAGAGTGCTTTAGACACCTCATGGCTAATTTCAGGAAGAAGTTCAGAGGTGATGTGCTGAAGTACATGTGGCCTTGTGCATGGGCATGTACAACCCGTAGGCATGATACACTGAAGGACAAAATTGCTGAAACTTGTCCTAAAGCAATCCCCTGGTTAAACAAGTACCATAATATGGTTTGGAGCAGATCAAAGTTCTCCAAGGAATGCAAGGTTGATTATGTCAACAACAACATTTTTGAGTGCTTCAACAATTGGATTAAGGATGGAAAGGTGCTTCCAGCCGTGTATCTTATGGATAAAATAAGAGAGACAATCATGGTTAAGATAGCCACCAGGAAAGTGATAGCCGAGAAACTTGAAGGGCGTATCCTTCCAAGTGTATTACATGAGTTAAACATGAAGAGCAGAGGGTTGCACTATGATTTCACCAAAAGTGGATCACTCTCAGCTGGGATTTCAGGAACAACAAATGAAGGGAAGACTTGGAGGTATGGTGTTGACCTTGCAAAAAGGGAATGTGGTTGTGGATAGTGGGAGGTGTCCGGAAAACCATGCACTCATGCTATATTTTTAATTGGGAAAGTTCGACAGCTAAAAATTGAAGATTTTGTGGACAACTACTATTCAGTAAAGAGGTTCAAGCTAGCTTATCAGTTTGAGGTCACTCCAATGGGTGACAAATCTCAATGGCCGAAGAATGACCCACCTTTTGAAGTGGTTCCTCCACCACTAGAAAGGCCTGCTGGTAGACCAAGGAAGCAGAGAATCAAGGCTAGTTAGATCCAGGAAAAAGAGGTCCGCATCAATGCAAAAGATGCTTCCTGTTTGGACATATTGAGAAGGGATGTTATGTAACTCAAGCTGAACTAGAACAAGAACTTCCGCCACCTCGTGCGAAGAAACCAAAAAAACAAAGGTATTGTAAAATCTGAAGCAATATGCCTAATATATGAAAAATATATGTTTCTTCATTGACTCTACTTGTGCTTTGCAGGAAAGCCAAAACTGAATCTACTGTGACGTCAAACATTGTTGCTGAGCCATCCAACTTTGTTTTTTATCCAAAAGTAATGTCCAGCCCATGTGTGACCACGAGGAGGATGACATCCCTCTCTCCAACAAGCCCAGGTGTGACCACAAGGAGAATGGCACCCCTCTCTCCAGCAAGTCTAGGTGTGAGAACAAGGAGGATGTCATCCCTTTCCCCAGCAAGCCCGGGTGTGACAACAAGGAGGATGGCATCAATCTCACCCGGAGGAATCAACCGCAGGCTTATCACCGAGTAGTTGTCTTAGTCAGCATCTCCGTGGTCTTTTGCTAATGAACTATGGTTCGTGGTATTTTGCTAAGTTGCTATTTGGCTGTAATTTCGTGACAACTTAGATTTATGTTAAATCTTGAAATGTTGACTTATATTATGCTATAATGTCATTCTAAGCTGCTGTTATATGGCATATATCATGTTGTCATCATATTTATGTTTATTTGTTGAATGCAAGCAAATGAGGTGCTGTCCAATCTTTTTTATTTGAGTTGGAGCAGTCGAATGCTTTTTTTAATCTGGAGCTGTCCAATGCTTTCATGAAGAAAGGGGTATTGTGGTCATAACTAACAGAGACTTAAGAGAGTTGATAGCAATCAAAATAGCTGCAACCTTTTGATGGTATATGTCTGAAGATGGATCTTTTGATGGTATAGACCAAAAGTGTGGTTCTTTTAATGGTACAGACCCAAATTTCCAAAAAAAAAAAAACCCCACCCCCCACCACCACCACAGACACACCACCCACCAAAGAAAAGCGGGCCTACAGCGTTCGCGGAAACACAAGAAGCTCGGAGGAAAAGCCGTACCCAACCCTAACCCGACCCGAACCCTAGCCCGGGGACCCCTCGTCCTCCTCGCCGGCGTCCGCGATGGAGATGGAGATGCCGGAGTCGGAGTCGGCGCAGGAGCTTCCATCGGCGGAGGAGATGGCGTTGATCCGAGACATCGCCGTCGCCGCGGAGGCCCACGCCAAGGAGGGCGACATCTTCTTCCTCATCACCAACAGGTCCGCTGCCCGCTTCCTTCTCCTACTTCCCGATCTGGTCTCGGGTTTAGCCGTCCGCGTCGCGCTTTGATTTGAGGGACGCAGTGCGCAAGACTCGATTTTTTTGGTTGTCCTTGTGCTGTTGTTTCGGTGGGCGAAGGCCCTTACGGATTCTAGGCTGGGCTGGTACCTACAACTAGCGATTTGGAGGTATAATGGTTAGGGACTTAAGCCAGCTGGATATGGTGATTCCTTCCGGTACTTGTTGCTTCTCCCCCGAATTGTTGGTAGATACGTCCGCCTAGGGTGCGTCTTTGTTGCAGATTCGAGGGCGTTTAGGTGCTGCCTGCTTCTAGTGGTACTGGCAGGAATTTAGCGTGGCCGTAGTTTGCAAAATTCGTAGTTTTAACATTTTATAACATGGTAATCCGTTGAGAGTTAATTCATTTTGTTACATTTTCAATCTTAGCCATTATTGAAGGAATTGCCTTTGGTATCTTCTGTTCTATTGCCATGTTATTGGGACATTTGTTTAATATATAGTTTTAGCTTCTGGTAAGATCCTTATATAACATAAGCGATTGTACCCTCGGCAAATGATAGTTAGCTTCTCAACATTCATTATGCATTTTTTTGGCAGTTCGCTTGATTTGCTTGTTTTATACTGGCTATACAATATAGATAGAACACATGAGAACACCTAATTCAGACAACATCTTCTGAAATGCAGATTTACATAAGATGCACATCTCATCTTTCTGATCCTGGCCCGTTGCTTCATTTTTGCACTCTTCATTTGTATCTTAGACACATGTTTATTGGTTGAATCAAATAGGTGGTGGCAAAGTTGGATTCAGTATGTCATTCAAGATTCGTCTGGTGTAACAAGTAATGGTTCTCATCAACATGAGTGCAGTTCAAATACTCCAAGAAGGCCAGGAGCTATTGACAATACAGATTTATTGGATGACGTGGCATCTGAAGTCTCCAGTACGGATATTGAACTACATGATACCTTGGTTGAAGGACGTGATTACATATTGCTCCCTCAGCAAGTTTGGGAAAAGCTACATGGTTGGTACGTCACTTTCAGAATGTAGAATCTGATTCCCCAAATCTTATGTTCTCCATCACATTTGTAGTGCAAATATGAATTTAATTACGTGTGATCTATTTTTTCTTGTGGTTGCTACACAGCTTTGTGTAGCTATTTACCTTCGTTCTTGTGCTATCTTATTTGACTCTATGGACTAATTTTCAGGGTGTTTATAGTAGCCCATATACCTGTATTGATGTATACTAAATTCATTCACTTCCTTTGACATGCTTGGTCATTGTGTTAGAAAGTTATATTGTGACTGCCCTTTGAGACCATTTCTTGTAGAAGGTTACGTAATATATTCTTTTCCTGAAATGGCTTTATGGATATTGTGGTGATTAAACAGTTTTTGGTCACATTATCTGAATCTCTCAAATACTTGAAAACTGAAGGCACTGTTCTTATCTTTATAACAATGTTTTGGCAGGGAGAGATTTCGTAGTATCTGATGGATAATTATCTGGATGTTGTTTGTTGCTGGTAAATAAAAGACAAAGGACACAAATATGCGAACTAGATAGTTGTCATTAAACTACTACTATTTGTTAGTCAAGAAGATTTCATATACTATTCATTATCCAAGAAGTTGAAATCTTCTCTGGCAAGCAACGTGATTTTTTGCATGCTCGACACAGTAAACAGTGATCCATTGATGTGGTGTTTTGTATTTGAGTGCTGGAACTCCCACCAGAAGAATGTTGAGTGGGAATCTTAGATCTTATTGGTATTCACATTTCTTATTTTTTAATTATTATTATTATCAAAATCCATTAACAGGTATGGTGGAGGTCCAATGCTACAAAGAAAGGCAATCAATACTGGCTTGTCTCAAACTGATCTAGCCATAGAAGTTTATCCTTTACGTCTGCAGTTACTTCTGATGCCAAAAGGAGAAGCTGTAATAAGGATAAGCAAGAAGGTATGCTTTATATGTCTTTTCCACTGTTGAACAAATCAAACAACTTTTCCCCCCACTTATTCAGTGAAATGAACTATCTAAAATATGAGATGATAGATCTTTCTTAGGTAGAATTCGTGTAATGACAGTTCTCATTTTAAAAGTTGTAAATTCATGCAGGATACAGTTCATGAACTCCATAAGAAGGCTTGTGAGGTTTTTGATCTGGTACCAGATGAGGTAGCTGTTGTATCTGAATATCTGCAGCTATGGGTTTACTGCGTTTAGAAGTTTTGCTTACTCATATGGCTATTATTTGCAGGTTTTCCTTTGGGACTACTATGGTCGAACAAAGCATGCTCTGATGGATAACTTGGAGAAAACTCTTGACGATGCCAACATTCAGATGGATCAAGATGTGAGAACTGGACTTAACATCATTGTTGGTAGTTGTTAGCTTTAAAAAAATATTCTTGACCAGTGCTCGTCACTTTCTGTTTGGTGGTAGTGTCACTGAATTGTAGTGCGATTATGTCGGCCTGGCTTCAGAGTAAATGATCCTAACTATGAACTGTTTATCTTATTATGGCAGATTCTAGTTGAAGTTACTACTGATGCAAATGGTAGCTTGGATGGTGGTTGCATGAGTTCAACCCAAGAAAACGATTATTTTGAACGATCATCAACTTGGACGGTAGATGCTTCAAAATCAGGATTCTCAAGTGAGAATTTGGCATCAATCAGTTACGTCTCTAGAAGCTACAGCTCTATTCTCGTTCAAAGCCAGTACCTGCGATCTTCCAACGGTGACTTGGATAATGTGCCTGATACTGTTGGTGTGACCACCAGGGGATCTTCATCAGGTCTTACTGGGTTACTTAACTTAGGAAACACATGTTTCATGAACAGTGCTGTACAATGTCTCGTGCACACACCAGAGTTTGCTAGATATTTTCGTGAAGACTACCGCTGTGAAATTAATTGGCACAATCCGCTGGGTATGGTGGTAAGTAATCTTTCTAGCACGACCTTGAAACCTGATTAGCCCTTATTAACTACGTGACATTTTGTATGCATTCAGTGTAATTTTCTGGCCATGATAATATTGGTAAGAAATACTCCTGTTTGTTGGTAGTATGGAACATGAAAGTAGTCAGATACTTGATGTGTGCTATAAAAGTAAAATATATGTCCTGTTCAGTTAAATTTTAACCGCTGTAGTATTTCTGCTATCATTTTGAGTGTTATGGTTGTTCAGACTCATAATGTGTTCATCAAAAAAAATCTGCCAGTTTTTATCAAATGTGGCGGAAATTTCAGTGTTTTCATCATCGTGCATCTGGTAGAGTGTGTCCTTTCTCTTCTTACAGTAGCTGTTGTCTGGTTTCTATTAATGGATATAGTTGTGTTTTAAATCATACTAGCTGCAGTTTCTTTGCAGGAGAGACGAAATCTCATGTTTATTTCCTTTTGACATATCAGATATCAGAATGATTACACATTACAGTTGGTACAGATAGGTAGCTTGACGTGAACACCCTGAAGCTCTAATACAGCAATGCTACTTGACTGTACAGAAATAACTTTGCTATTATTTTATCTTTTTCTGGTCTCATGATCATTTGCATCTGTGTGCCATGTTAATTGTACTGAGATCTGATGGTAGTCTTGTAGGGTGAACTTGCATTAGCTTTTGGAGAGCTGCTGAGAAAACTTTGGGCTCCTAGCCGTACCCCAGTTTCTCCACGACCATTTAAAACAAAGCTTTCTCGGTTTGCACCTCAGTTCAGTGGATACAATCAGCATGATTCGCAGGTTTGATTCTTTAGTTGGACATCTTTTTTTTTGTCTGCAGTTTTTCTTAGTCTATGTCTTGGGGAATTCTTCCAGGAGCTGCTGGCATTCCTCCTGGATGGACTGCATGAAGACTTGAACCGTGTTAAACATAGACCTTACTTAAAATCCAAAGATGCTGATGGACGATCAGATGAAGAGGTTGCTGATGAGTATTGGGCAAATCACATTGCCAGAAATGATTCTATTATTGTTGATGTATGCCAGGTTAGTCCCAACCGGCCAAACCTGTATGATTCACTTACTTGATGTTGTAGAGAGGGGTGGTTCATTGCTTTCTTGTCATGTTTTAAGTTTCTTGCAATATTTATGGGTTTTTGTACAACTGTCAGTTTAGAGTGGTAAAGTTGGATGACCCTGTGCTACAGTAAAAACAGACAATGAAAAACAAACAACTGATGCTAATGCATATTCAGTAAGAAAGGTTTGCAGCTTTTGTGTTTTTGATATACAGCAAGCTAGCACACAGATAAATGGTTAATGCAATGCTCACTGCTTCTGCACGCTAACTGAAAGGTCCGCAACAAATGTTACAATATTCATATTGGCTGTTCCTTATTTTGAGTTTGATTTTATGTTGTTGACTGGTCAAAGCACTTTCAAATGCTACCCAATGCAGTACATCGAAACAATGAAACATAAGCTTGAGACGTCTGGCATGAAATTATGGCGTGTTGATTTCTTATTGGTGGGCAGAGTTATTTTGCTAAACATAACCATTTAATTTCCAGGGACAGTACAAGTCAACTTTAGTCTGTCCAATTTGTGGAAAGGTTTCAGTCACATTCGATCCATTCATGTATCTTTCCTTACCCCTACAATTTACTTCGACACGAAGCATGACCATTGTGGTCTTCACTTGTGATGGAAGTGCTCCACCAACACCATACACTGTAAGTGTACCCAAGCAAGGTAGGTGCAGGGATCTTATCCAAGCTCTCACCAATGCATGCTCACTTAGAAATGAAGAGAGACTTCTAATTGCCGAGGTTTGTTACAAATGCCCATTTGAACAAGAATATCTTGTTGTGTTTCATCGTGTAAGTATATTTCCCTGTATTGTATCTGCAGATACGTAATCACCGTATCCATCTTATTCTTGAGGATCCAGTGCTTCAGCTTTCTACAATTAAAGATGATGATCATCTCGCAGTTTATAGGCTTCCAAAATTGGAAAAAAGGGCAAGTTATATTCAGTTTGTGCATCGCCGTGAAGACTTGTAAGCAAAGAGAAAAAAGACACAAGCTACATTTTTATTCTGCTAGAGTGATTAAATGTAGTAATTTGCTTGCCATGCCATTGCAATGTGCTGTAGACATGCAATTGGGAAGGCAATTCTTGTGCATAAAATTCTTGTAATATATAAGCTTTGCTTCTGTAGGGACCAGGGCAACAATAGCAGCTCAACCTCTTGGAAGCCATACGGTGTTCCTCTTCTTGCACAAATCTCTCGGAATGTAACTATCACTGGTTCTGATATCCATGGGATGGCCTATAAAATGCTTTTGCCCATGTTAAGAAATCAGGTGGCACAACATTCGGCAGTTCAAAGTTCTCTTTCCACAAGAACGCAGAGTTATCATACCGACAGCAGCAAATTTCCGCTACAGTTGATTGATGATAGCAACACAGTGATTGAGCATACGAATTATGCCATCAGGGTTCCACAGTCTTCACTTGCAACTGTAATATTCATCAATTGGTCCAAGTCAGATCTTAAAAAGGTTAATACTAATCATTTAGAGCACCTTCCAGAGGTGTTCAAGTATGCTCCTCCTGCAAAGAGAACCCGTGGTGAACCTCTCTCACTCTATGCATGCTTGGATGCTTTCTTAAGAGAAGAACCACTTGTTCCTGAAGAAATGTGGTTAGTTTTCAGTTCTACTTCCTGAAAGATACATTTGGTTGCTTCAAAATATTTTGGTCACCCAAGTATTGCTTAATGCTAGCTTAGCTGATTCAGTTCCGGTCTTCATAGGGGTTGTAATATTTCAAGTAGTAGCTGTGTGTCTGCATTTGCATTTCAGTTGATATAACCTATCTCATCCACTTAAGATTTAGCATTTCAATAGATACCTAGCATTACAGAATATGAAATTTCTGAAGTAAGAAAGTCCTATAAAATGTCAGTGCCCTCTTTGATAATAATTGTTGATCTGTTATTGTGCTGTGCAATGACCTTGAAAGCATTACTTTTATCCCATTACAGATTATCAGAAGTGTTCATTTAAATCCTTCATTTCGTTGCCTGAGCTTTGCTGAAAATGATTAGTTACATCATATAACAGGCACATGCTAACTGTTCCTCCTTGTTTTCTGGAACCTTAGTTTTACAATTTAGATTAACAAAGTTTGTTAATTGAATTAGGTACTGTCCAAGGTGCAAGGAGCAAAGGCAAGCTAGTAAAAAGCTTGATTTATGGAGACTACCAGAAGTGTTAGTAATTCATTTGAAGAGATTTTCATTTAGTAGGTCAACTAAGCATAAGCTGGAAACTTTTGTTAATTTCCCAATACATGACTTGGATTTGACAAACTATATTGCTAACAAGATCTCTCAGCGTCAAATATATGAGTTATATGCTGTTAGCAATCATTACGGCAGCATGGCGAGTGGGCATTATACCGCATACATAAAGGTTAATTTCTCAAGCTGTTATTTTTTCCTGCAATTCAAGCTTATTTCTCTGCCAAGCACTAATCATAAGTTCCTAGGAATCCTGTTGTGTTATTGGTGTCTGTAACCTATTGAATATCTGAGTTTGTGCTTGAAAGTAGCAATTTTCTTAATCATGGGGTATTTTAATTGTTAATGTTCTATTTTTAACTGTAGTTCCTTTTGGTCTCGCTATTGTTTCTTTAGACATAGCTCGCCATGCGCCTAAGTGTTCCCGTTATTTCTCTCGTATTTGAATTGTGAGAGATTAGAAACCTTTTATAGATATTTTTATTACTCCCTCCGATCCATAATAAGCGACACTTATTATGGATCTGAGGGAGTACCATCTTGTCTTGTAGAATTTACAAGTGCCACTTATTGTGCTCAGCTATTTTCCTGTTTATAGGCTGTACTCTAGAAATCTAATAGGGACTTCTATTTTCTGCAGCTCTTGGATGAGAACAGGTGGTACAATTTCGATGATAGCCATGTTTCTGCCATCAATGAGGAAGATGTGAAGTCGGGTGCAGCTTACGTGCTGTTTTACAGAAGAGTTGGAGAGCCGGACGGAGCAGCAAGCAACAGAACTCAGTTGAGCGTGAAACGAAACCACAGATCAAGCCAAAGATAGTCTGATCTATTGCACAGATTTGTTCAAATTTTGAAGAATTAAGGAGGAAACCACTGCTGTTCTTTTTCATGGAATTGCAAGGTTCCAGTGCGAGACCTTTACTATGGATGTGGAAAATGCTGGTTAAGTAATACAATTACAAGTTATTGAAGATCATAGCAAAATAGCTCCAACTCCGGATCACTACATATGTGATTGAATGAGGACAATAGCAATTGGTTAACAAGCTTGATATTGCGGCTATACAGCTTGGAGAATTTAGTGTTGCTTGCTTTCATGTTTCTAGTTCTGTCTAGAAGACAAACAAGGGGAATATTTGGGAACATCGTCTTGCTCCACTTGATAATTGCGCATCATGTTTAGTTTCATAATTAGGTTCATCACGACTGCTAGACCACATGCGATTGTTTCACCTGTATCGTACTGACTGGTGAGGCTGTTCATGATTGAGGGCATCTGTACAAAAACTCTGGAACCATGAGTGTGCTATGGCGGCGTGGATGTGTTGTGTTTGGTTGGGGAACTCGGGAACGGATTGTGATGGTTCCTTGGAGAATATTTCTATCACATGATTAACAGTGCAAAATCTCATTGGCCTTTCAAATTTTCTGATTGTAGCGGGGTGATCCAAAAGATCTTGACCGTCAGCCAGTCCGATCCAAAACTATCCCGTATTTAATTATTTACCACTAGCAGAGTGCGTGTGCGTAACAATGGAAATATCCATTTTTCTTTCAAAATTACTTGTAGCTATAATTGCCTATTACAACTGGCTTCTCCCTTGTAGCCAACACAATGTACTCGCATCTATATGTGTGGACAGCAGGCTGTTTCAGATTTTTTGTGATACTACAAAAGATGCATGTTTTATAATCATACTTCCTCCGATTCAAATTAATTGACTTAGATTTTATCTATATTTGGATGTATCTAGCATAAAAACACATGTTAAATGAATTAGCGGTTAGGCTATCGAGTCGGAGTGAACGTTCTGCGCGCTAGCGATGACGGACACAGAGCCGTGCGTCTAAACGAAGCAGTGGTTAGAATTGTCGAGTTGTAGTGAACGTTCGATACGGAGATTAGACGTGCATCTGAAAGAAGCAATGGCTAGAACTGTCGAGTCAGAGTAGATGTTTGGCGTGCTAGCGACGATGGACATGGAGACGAGCCGTGCGTCTGAAAGAAGCAGCGGTTAGGGCTGTCGAGTCGGAGTGGACGTTAACCGCGCTAGCAACGACGGACACAGAGACTAGCCATGCGTCTAAAAGAAGCAGCGGTTAGAGTTGTCGAGTCGGAGTGGATGTTCGGCGCGCTAGCGACGATAGACACGGAGACGAGTCATGCGTCTCAAAAAAAGTAGCGGTTAGGGATGTCGAGTCGAAATGCACGTTCGACGCGCTAGCGACGATGGATATGAAGACGAGCCGTGCGTCTCAATGAAGCAGCGGTTAGGGTTGTCGAGTAGGTGTGGACATTCGGCGCGCTAACGACGATGGACACGGAGACGAGCCGTGCGTCTCAATGAAGGAGCGGTTAGGGCTGTCGAGTCGGAGTGGACGTTTGGTGCGCTAGCGACGACGAATACGGAGACGAGCCATGTGTCTCAATGAAGCAGCGGTTAGGGCTGTCGAGTCGGAGTGGACGTTCGGCGCGCTAGCGATGACGGACTCGGAGACAAGCCGTGCGTTTGAAAGAAGTAGTGGTTAGGGCCGTCAAGTCGGAGTGGACGTTCGGCGCGCTAGCGACGATGGCCATGAAGACGAGCCGTACGTCTGAAAAAAGCAGCAGTTAGGGTTGTCAAGTCGTAGTAAACATTCAGCGTGCTAGCGACGACGGACACGGAGATGAGCCGTGCATCTGAAAGAAGCATCGATTATGACTACCGAGTCAGAGTGGATGTTCGGCGTGCTAGTGACGACAGACACGGAGACAAGCCATGCGTTTGAAAGAATTAGTGGTTAGTGCTGTCGAGTCGGAGTAGACGTTCAACGTGCTAGAGACGACGAACACAGAGCCGAGCCATGCGTCTCAATGAAGCAGCGGTTAGGGCTGTCGTGTCGGAGTGGACGTTCGACGCGCTAGCAACGACGAGCACGGAATCGAGCCGTGTGTCTAAAATAGGCAGCGGTTAGGGCTGTTGATTCGGAGTCGACGTTCGGCGTGCTAGTGACGATGGACACGGAGACGAGTCGTGTGTCCAAAAGAAACAACGGTTAGGGCTATCGAATCGAGAGGACATTCGGTGCGCTAGCGATGATGGACACATAGGCGAGCCGTGCATCATAAAGAAGCAGTGGTTAGGGCTGTTGGGTCGGAGTGGATGTTCAGCGCGCTAGTGACGACGGACACAGAGAGGAGCCGTGCATCTGAAAGAAGCTACGGGAAGGGCTATCGAGTCGGAGTGATGTTCGACGCGCTAGCGACGATGAACACGGAGACGAACCGTGTGTCTGAAACAAGCAGCGATTAGGGCTGTCGAGTCGGAGTGTAGGTTCGGTGCGCTAGCAACGACGGACATGGAGACGAGCTGTGCATCTGAAAGAAGCTACGGTTAGGGCTGTCTAGTCGTAGTGGACGCTCGGCGTTCTAGTGACGATAAACATAGAGACGAGCCGTGCATCTCAATGAAGTAGCGGTTAGGGCCGTCGAGTCGGAGTGGACATTCGACACGCTAGCGAAGATAGACATGGAGACGAGCCGTGCGTCTGAAAGAAGCAGTGGTTAGGGTTGTTGAGTTGGAGTGGACGATCGACATGCTAGCAATGACGGACACGGAGACGAGCTGTGCATCTCAAAAAGCAGCGGTTAGGACTGTCGACTCGGAGTGGACATTCAGAGCGCTAGCAACGACAGATATGGATACGAGCCATGCGTCTCATAGAAACAACGGTTAGGGATGTCGAGTCAGAGTGGATGTTCGGCGCGCTAGCGACGACGAACAAGGAGACGAGCCGTGTGTCTCAATGAAGCGACGGTTAGGGCTTTCGTATCGGAGTGGATGTTCGACGCGCTAGCGACGAAGGACACAAATACGAGCTATGCGTCTCAATGAAGCTACAGTTAGGGCTTTTGAGTCGAAGTGGATGTTCGGTGCGCTAGCGATGATGGAAACGGAGACGAGCCGTGCGTCCCAAAGAAGCAGCGGTTAGGGATGTCAAGTCAGAGTGGACGTTTGGCGCGCTAGCGACGATGGACACGGAGACGAGCCGTGCGTCTCAAAGAATCAGAGGTTAGGGCTGTCGCGTCAGGGTGGACGTTCAACGTGCTAGCGACAGCGGACACAAAGACAAACCGTGCGTCTCAAAGAAGCCGCGGTTAGGCCTGTCGAGTCGGAGTGGATGTTCGGCATGGTAGCAATGATGAACATGGAGACAAGCCGTGCATCTCCAAGAAGCAGCGGTTTGGACCGTCGACTCGGAGTGGACATTCACCACGCAAGCAACAACAGGCACATAGACGAGCCGTGCGTCTCAAAGAATCCACGGTTAGGGCTATCGAGTCGGAGTGGACATTCGGCATGCTAGCGACGACGGACACGCAGACGAGCCGTGCAACTCAAATAAGCAGCAGTTAGGGCTATGAGTCGGAGTGGACATTCAACGAGCTAGGAACGACGGACACAGAGATGAGCCATGCGTCTCAATAAAGCAACGGTTAAGGCTTTTAAGTCGGAGTGGATGTTCGGCGCGCTAGGGACGACGGAGATAGAGATGAGCCGTGCGTCTAAAGAAGCAGTGGTTAGGGTTCTCGAGTCGGAGTGGACGTTCGGCACGCTAGAGACAACAGACACAGAGACTAGCCGTGTGTCTGAATGAAGCAGCGGTTAGGGTTGTCGAGTTAGAGTGGACGACCGTCGCGCTAGCGACGATGGACACGAAGATGAGCCATGAGTATCAAAGAAATAGCAGTGAGGGTTGTGAATCAGAGTGGACGTTCGACACGCTAGCGACGGTGGACAAAGAGACGAGCCATGCGTCTCAAAGAAGTAGCGGTTAGGACTATCGACTTGGAGTAGACATTAAGTGCGCTAGCAATGACGGACACGAAGACGAGCCATGCGTCTCAAAGAAGAAGCTATTAGGGATGTCAAGTCAGTGTAGACGTTTGGTGCGCTAGCGACGATGGACACGGAGACGAGCCGTGCGTCTCAAAGAATCAGCGGTTAGGGCTATCGATTCGAAGTGGACGTTCGGGGCGCCAGCGACGATGGACACGAAGACGAGCCATGCATCTCAAAGAAGCAGCGGTTAGGGCTATCGATTCAGAGTGGACGTTCGGCGCACTAGCAACAATGGACACGGAGATGAGCCGTGCGTCTCAAAGAAGCAGCGGTTAGGACTGTTGACTCAGAGTGGACATTCAACGTGCTAGTGACGATGGACATGGAGAGAGCCGTGCGTCTCAAAGAAGCAGCGGTTAGGGCTGTCGAGTCGGAGTGGACCTTAGACGCGCTAGCGACGACGGACATGAAGACGAGCTGTGAATCTCAAATAAGCAACAGTTAGGGATATGATTCGGAGTGGACGTTCGGCCTGCTAGCGACGACGAACACAAAGACGAGCCGTGCGTCTCAAAGAAGTAGTGGTTAGGGATTTCGAGTCAGAGTGGGTGTTCGGCGTGCTAGCGACGACGAAGACGGAGGTGATCCGTGCGTCTCAAAGAAGCAGCGGTTAGGACTGTCGACTCGGAGTGGACGTTCGGCGCACTAGTGATGACGGACACAGAGACAAGTCCTGCGTCTCAAATAAGCAGCGGCTGGAGCTGTCGAGTCGGAGTGGACGTTTGGCGCGGTAGCGATGAAGGATAGAAAGACGAGCCGTGCGCCTCAATGAAGTAGTGATTAGGGCTGTCGAGTAGGTGCGGACATTCGGCGCGCTAGCGACGATGGACACAGAGACGAGCCGTGCATCTCAATGAAGGAGCGATTAGGGTGGTCGACTCGGAGTGGACGTTCAGCATGCTAGCGACGATGGAGAGGAGACGAGCCGTGCATCTCGATGAAGCAGCGGTTAGGGATGTCGAGTTGGAGTTCATGTTCAACGCGCTAGTAACGATGGAGACAGAGACGAGCCGTGCTTCTCAATGAAACAACGGTTAGGGATGTCGAGTTGGAGTGGACGTTAGGCGTGCTAGCCACGACGGACACGGATACGAGCCGTTCATCTCAAAGAAGCAGAAGTTAGGACTGTCGATTCGGAGTGGACGTTCGGCGCGCTAGCAATGACAAGCACGAAGATGAACCGTGCGTCTCAAAGAAGCAGCGGCTAGGGCTATCGAGTCGGAGTGGACGTTCGGGGCTCTAGCAACGACGGACACGGAGACGAGCCATGCATCTCAAATAAGCACCAGTTAGGGCTGTGAGTCGGAGTGATCGTTTAGTGCGCTAGCTACGGCGAACATAGAGACAAGCCATGCGTCTCAATGAAGAAGTGGTTAGGGCTTTCGAGTCATAGTGGAAGTCGGCGTGCTAGTGACGACGGAGATGGAGACTAGCCATGCGCCTAAAGAGCAGCGTTTAGGGCTGTCGAGTCAGAGTGGACGTTCGGCGTGCTAGCGACGATGGGCATGAGACGAGCCGTGCGTCTCAAAGAAGCAGCGATTTGGGCTGCCGATTCGGAGTGGACGTTCGGTGCACTAGCGACAACAGACACAAAGACGAGCCGTGAGTCTCAAATAAGCAGCGGTTAGAGCTGTCGAGTCTGATTGGCGTTCGGCGCACTAGCGATGATGGACACAAAGACGAGCCGTGCGTCTCTATGAAGTAGCGATTAGGGCTATCGAGTAGGTGTGGACGTTCGGCTCACTAGCGATGATGGACACGGAGACGAGCCATGCGTATCAATGAAGGAGCGGTTAGGGTTGTCGACTCAGAGTGGATGTTCAACACGCTAGCGATGATGGAGTTGGAGACGTGCCGTGTGTCTCAATGAAGCAGCGATTAGGGATGTCGAGTTGGAGTAGACGTTCAGCGTGCTAGCGATGATGGAGATGGAGACGAGCCGTGCGTCTCAATGAAGCAGCGGTTAGGGATGTCGAGTTGGAGTGGACGTTAGGCGCGCTAGCGACAACGTATACAAAGACGAGCCATGCATCTCAAAGAAGCAGAAGTTAGGGCTGTCAATTCGGAGTGGACGTTCGACGTGCTAGCAATGCAGACATGAAGACAAGCTGTGCGTCTCAAAGAAGCAACTGTTAGGGCTTTCGAGTCGTAGTGGAGGTTCGGTGCGCTAGCGACGATGGAGACGGGGACGAGCCGTGCATCTCAAAGAAGCAGTGGTTATGACTATCTACTTGGAGTGGACGTTCGGCGTGCTAGCGACAACGGATACAGAGACGTGGCGAGACATGCATCTCAAATAAGCAGCGGTTAGAGCTGTCGAGTCGGAGTGGACGTTCGGCGTGGTAGCGACGACGGACACAAAGATGAGCTGTGCGTCTCAATGAAGCAACAATTAGGGTTGTCGAGTAGGTGTGGACATTCGGCGCGCTAGCCATGATGGACACGGAGACGAGCCGTGCGTCTCAATGAAGGAGCGATTAGGGTTGTCGACTTAGAGTGGATGTTCAGCGTGCTAGCGACGATGGAGACAGAGACAAGCCGTGTGTCTCGATGAAGCAGCGGTGAGGGATGTCGAGTTGGAGTGGACGTTCAGAGCGCTAGCAATGATGGAGATGGAGACGAGCAGTGCATCTCAATGAAACAACGGTTAGGGATGTAAAGTTGGAGTGGACGTTAGGCGCGCTATCGACGACGGACACGGAGACGAGCCGCGCATCTCAAAGAAGCAGAAGTTAGGGCTATTGATTCTGAGTGGACGTTCAGTGCGCTAGCAATGATATACACGAAGACGAGCCGTGCGTCTGAAAGAAGCAGCGGTTAGGGTAACCGAGTCAGAGTGGATGTTCGGCGCGCTAGCATCGACGGACATGGAGACGAGCAGTGCGTCTCAAAGAAGCAACGATTAGGGCTATCGACTCGGAGTGGACATTCAGCGCGCTAGTGAAAACAGGCACAGAGGCGAGCCGTGCGTATCAAAGAAGCAGCGGTTAGGGATGTCGAGTCGGAGTGGACATTCGGCGCGCTAGCGATGACGGACACGGAGACGGGCCGTGCATCTCAAATAAGCACCAGTTAGGGCTGTGAGTCAAAGTTGACGTTCGGCGTGCTTGCTATGACAGACACAGAGACAAGCCGTGCGTCTCAATGAAGCAGTGGTTAGAGCTTTCGAGTCGGAGTGTAAGTTCGGCGTGCTAGTGACGACAGAGACAGAGATGAGCCGTGTGTCTAAAGAGCAATGGTTAGGGCTGTCGAGTCGGAGTAGACATTCGGCATGCTAGCAATGATGGGCACGGAGACGATCCGTGCGTCTCAAAGAAGCAGTGGTTAGGAAAGCCGACTCAGAGTGGACGTTCGGTGCGCTAGCGACGACGGACACATATACGAGCAGTGCGCCACAAATAAGCAATGATTAGGGATGTCGAGTCGGAGTGGACGTTCAGCGCGCTAGCGACGATGGACACAAAGACGAGCCGTGCGTCTTAATGAAGCAACAATTAGGGCTATCGAGTAGGTGTGGACATTCAGCGCGCTAGCGACGATGGACACGGAGACGAGCCATGCGTCTCCATGAAGGATCGGTTAGGGTTGTCGACTCGGAGTGGACAATTCAGCGCGCTAGTGATGATGGAGACGAAGACGAGCCCTGCGTCTCGATGAAGCATCGATTAGGGATGTCGAGTTGGAGTGGACGTTTAGCGCACTAGCAACGATGGAGAAGGAGACGAGCCGTGCGTCTCAATGAAGCAGCGGTTAGGGATGTCGAGTTGGAGTGGATGTTAGGCGTGCTAGCAACAACGGATACGGAGATGAGCCGTGCATCTCAAAGAAGCAGAAGTTAGGGCTGTCGATTCGTAGTGGACATTCGGCGTGCTAGCAATGACAGACACGAAGATGAGCCGTGCGTCTCAAAGAAGCAGCGGTTAGGGATGCCGAGTCAGAGTGGACTTTCGGCGTGCTAGCATCGACGGTCATTGAGACGAGCTGTGCGTCTCAAAGAAGTAACGATTAGGGCTGTCGAATCGGAGTGGATATTTAGCGTACTAGTGACGACGGGCACAGAGACGAGCCATGCTTCTCAAAGATGTAGCGGTTAGGGCTATCAAGTTGGATTGGACGTTCGGCGCGCTAGCGACGATGGACATGGAGACGAGCCGTTCATCTCAAATAAGCACCAGTTAGGGCTGTGAGTCAGAGTAGACATTTGGCACGCTAGCTAAGATGGACACAGAGACAAGCCATGCGTCTCAATGAAGCTGCGGTTAGGGATTTCGAGTCGGAGTGGACGTTCGGCGTGCTAGTGATGACGGAGACGGAGACGAGCCATGCGTCTAAAGAGAAGTGGTTAGGGCTGTCGAGTCGGAGTGGACGTTCGGCGTGCTAGCGACGACGGGCACGGAGACGAGCCGTGCGTCTCAAAGAAGCATCGGTTAAGGCCGTCGAGTCAGAGTGGACGTACTGCGCACTAGCGACGACGGACACGTAGACGAGCCGTGCATCTCAAATAAGCAGCATTTAGGGTTGTGAGTCGGACTGGACATTCAGCATGCTATCGACGATGGACACAGAGATGATCCATGCGTAATAATGAAGCATCGGTTAGGGATTTCGAGTTGGAGTGGATGTTCGGCGCGCTAGCGACGACGGAGACAAAGATGAGCCATGTGTCTAAAGAAGCAGCTGTTAGGGCTGTCGAGTCAGACTGGATGTTCGGCGCGCTAGCGACGATGGACATACATACTAGCCGTGTGTCTAAAAGGACCAACGGTTAGAGCTGTCGAGTTGAAGTGGACGTTCAACGCGCTAGCGATGATGGAGACGGAGACGAGCCGTGCGTCTCAATGAAGTAGCGGTTAGGGATGTCGAGTTGGAGTGGACACTGGGCTCCCTAGCGACGACGGACACGGAGAAGAGCCGTGCATCTCAAAGAAGCAAAATTTAGGGCTATCGATTTGGAGTGGACGTTCGGCGCGCTAGCAATGAGAGACACGAAGACAAGCCGTGCGTCTCAAAGAAGCAACGGTTAGGTCTGCCGTGTTGGAGTGGATGTTCGGCGCACTAGCATCGACGGACACGGAGACGAGCCGTGCGTCTCAAAGGAGCAATGATTAGGGCTGTCGACTCGGAGTGGACATTCAACGTGCTAGCGACAACGGGCACGGAGACGAGCCGTGCGTCTCAAAGAAGCAGTAGTTAGGGCTGTCGAGTCGGGGTGGATGTTCGGCGCGCTAGCGACGATGGACACAGAGACGATCCGTGCTCTCAATGAAGTAGTGGTTAGCGCTTTCGAGTCAGAGTGGAAGTTTGGTGTGCTAGTGACGACGGAGACGGAGACGAGCCGTGCGTCTAAAGAGTAGTGGTTAGGGCCATCGAGTCGGAGTGGACGTTCGACGCGCTAGCGATGACAGGCACGGAGACGAGCCGTGCGTCTCAAAGAAGCAGCGGTTAGGGCTACCGACTCGGAGTGGATGTTCGGCGTGCTAGCGACGATGGACACAGAGACGAGCCGTGCATCTCAAATAAGCAGCGGTTAGAGCTGTCGAGTCGGAGTGGACGTTCGACGCGCTAGCGATGACGAACACAAAGACGAGCTGTGCGTCTAAATGAAACAGCGATTAGGGCTGTCGAGTAGGTGTGGACATTCGGCGCACTAGCGACAATGGACACGAAGATGAGCCGTGCGTCTCAATGAAGGAGCAGTTAGGGTTGTCGACTCAGAGTGGACATTTCGCGTGCTAGCGACAATGGAGACGGAGATGAGCCGTGCGGCGCGATGAAGCATCTATTAGGGATGTCGAGTTGGAGTGGATGTTTAGTGCACTAGCTACAATGGAGAAGGAGACGAGCCGTGCGTCTCAATAAGCAGTGGTTAGAGCTGTCGAGTCTGAGTGGCATTCGGCGCGCTAGCGATGATGGACACAAAGACGAGCCGTGCGTCTCTATGACGTAGCTATTAGGGCTATCGAGTAGGTGTGGACGTTTGGCGTGCTAGCGATGATGGACACGGAGATGAGCCGTGCGTCTCAATGAAGGAGCAATTAGGGTTGTCGACTCAGAGTGGATGTTCAGCGTGCTAGCGATGATGGACACGGAGACAAGCCGTGTGTGTCGATGAAGCAGCGGTTAGGGATGTCGAGTTGGAGTGGACGTTCAGCGTGCTAGCGATGATGGAGATAGAGATGAGCCGTGCGTCTAAATGAAGCAGCGGTTAGGGATGTCGAGTTGGATTGGACGTTAGGCGGGCTAGCGACGACGGACACGGAGACAAGCCGTGCATCTCAAAGAAGCAGAAGTTAGGGATGTTGATTCGGAGTGGACATTCAACGTGCTAGCGACGATGGACACGAAGACGAGCCGTGCGTCTCAAATAAGTAGTGGTTAGGGATGCCGATGCGGAGTGGACGTTCGGCGCGCTAGCATCGACGGTCATGGAGACAAGCCGTGTATCTCAAAGAAGCAGCGATTAGGGCTATCGACTCAGAGTGGACATTCAGCGTGCTAGTGACGACGGGCATAGAGACGAGCCATGCATCTCAAAGAAGGAGCGGTTAGGACTGTCGAGTCGGAGTGGACGTTCGGTGCGCTAGCGACGATGGACAAGGAGACGAGCCGTGCATCTCAAATAAGCACCAGTTAGGGCTGTGAGTCGGAGTGGACATTCAGTATGCTAGCTACAATGGACACAAAGACGAGCCGTGTGTCTCAATGAAGAAGTGGTTAGGGCTTTCGAGTCGGAGTGGACGTTCGGCGTGCTAGTGATGACGGAGACGAAGACGAGCCGTGCATCTAAAGAGAAGTGGTTAGGGCTATCGAGTCGGAGTGGACGTTCCGCATGCTAGCAACGATGAACACATAGACGAGCTGTGCATCTCAAATAAGCAATAGTTAGGGCTGTGAGTTGGACTGGACGTTCGGTGTGCTTGGGACGACGGTCACAGAGATGAGCCATGCGTCTCAATGAAGCATTGGTTAGGGCTTTCGAGTTGGAGTGGATGTTTGGAGCGCTAGCGACGACGGAGATAGAGACTAGCCGTGCGTCTAAAGAAGGAGTGGTTAGGGCTATCGAGTCAGAGTGGACGTTCGATGCGCTAGCAACGATGGACATAGAGACTAGCCGTGCGTCTAAAAGGACTAGCGGTTAGAGATGTCGAGTCAGAGTGGATTTTCGGCGCGCTAGCGAGGATAGACACGGAGACGAGCCGTGCGTCTCAAAAAAAGTAGTGGTTAGGGATGTCGAGTCGAAATGGACCTTCAACGTGCTAGCGATGACGAATATGAAGACGAGCCGTGTGTCTCAATAAAGTAGCGGTTAAGGATGTCGAGTAGGTGTTGACGTTCGGCGCGCTAGCGACTAGGGACATGGAGACGAGCCATGCGTCTCAATGAAGGAGCGGTTAGGGCTGTCGAGTCGGAGTGGACGTCCAGCTTGCTAGCGACGACAAACACGGAGACGAGCCGTTTGTCTCAGTGAAGCAGCGGTTAGGGCTGTAGAGTCAGAGTGGACGTTCGGCGCGCTAGCGACGACGAACACGGAGATGAGCCGTGCGTCTCAAAGAAGCAGTAGTAAGGGTTATGAGTCAGAGTGGACGTTCGGTGCGCTAGCGACGACGGGCACAAAGACAAGCCGTGCATCTCAAAGAAGCAGCGGTTAGGACTATCGACTCGGAGTAGACATTCAGCGCACTAGCGAAGATGGACAGGAAGACGAGCCATTCGTCTCAAAGAAGCAGCGTTAGGTATGTCGAGTCAGAGTGGACGTTTGGCGCGCTAGCAACAATGGATACGGAGACGATCCATGCGTCTCAAAGAATCAACGGTTAGAGCTATCGATTCGGAGTGGATGTTCGTCGCGCTAGCGATGACGAAAACGAAGACGAGCCGTGCATCTCAAAGAAGCAATAGTTAGGGCTATCAAGTCAGAGTGGACGTTCGGCGCGCTAGCAACGATGGGCATAGAGACGAGCCATGGGTCTCAAAGGAGCAGCGGTTAGGACTATTGACTCGGAGTGGACATTCAGCGCTAGCGACAACGGGCACAAAGACAAGCCGTGCATCTTAAAGAAGCAGCGGTTAGGGCTGTCAAGTTAGAGTGGACATTAGGCGCGCTAGCAACAACAGAGACGAGCTGTCCATCTCAAATAAGAAGCAGTTAGGGCTATGAGTCGGAGTGGACGTTCGGCGTGCTAGAGACGACGGTCATAAAGATGAGCCGTGCGTCTCAAAGAAGTAGCGGTTAGGGCTTTCGAGTCTGAGTGGATGTTCGGCGTGCTAGCTACGACGGAGACAGAGACGAGCCGCGCATCTCAAAGAAGCAGCGTTAGGACTGTTGACTCGGAGTGGATGTTCAGTGTGCTAGCAACAACAGACACAGAGACGCGCCGTGCGTCTCAAAGAAGCAGCGATTAGGGCTGTCGAGTAGGTGCGGACATTCGGCGCACTAGCGACGATGGACACGGAGATGAGCCGTGCGTCTCAATGAAGGAGCAGTTAGGGTTGTCGACTCGGAGTGGAAATTCAGCGTACTAGCGACAATGGTGATGGAGACAAGCCGTGTGTCTCGATGAAGCAGCAGTTAGGGATGTCGAGTTGGAGTGGACGTTAGGCACGCTAGCAACGATGGACACGGATACGAGCCGTTCATCTCAAAGAAGCAGAAGTTAGGGCTGTTGATTCAGAGTGGACCTTCGGCGCGCTAGCATTGACAGACATGAAGACGAGCCGTGCGACTCAAAGAAGGAGCGGTTAGGGCTGCCGAGTCGGAGTGGACGTTCGGCGCTCTAGCATCGACAGACACAGAGATGAGCCATGCGTCTCAAAGAATCAACAATTAGGGCTGTCGACTTGGAGTGTACATTCAACGTGTTAGTGACGACGGGCACGAAGACGAGTCGTGTGTCTCAAAGAAGTAGCGGCTAGGGTTATCGAGTCGGAGTGGACGTTCGGGGCGTTAGCAACGACGGACACGGAGACGAGCCGTGCATCTAAAAAAAGCACCAGTTAGGGCTATGAGTCGGAGTGATCGTTCGGCGCGCTAGCTACGATGAACACAGAGACGAGCCATGCGTCTCAATGAAGAAGTGGTTAGGGCTTTTGAGTCGCAGTGGAAGTTGGCGTGCTAGTGACGATAGAGACGAAGACTAGCCATGCGTCTAAAGAGCAGTGTTTAGGGCTGTCGAGTCGGAGTGGACGTTCGGTGCGCTAGCGACGATGGGCACAGAGACGAGCCGTGCGTCTCAATGAAGCAGCGATTAGGGCTGCCGATTCGGAGCGGACGTTCGGCGCGCTAGAGATAACGGACACAGAGACGAGTCGTGCGTCTCAAATAAGCAGTGGTTAGAGCTGTCGAGTCTGAGTGGCGTTCGGCGTGCTAGCGATGATGGGCACAAAGACGAGCCGTGTGTCTCTATGACGTAGCGATTAGGGCTTTCGAGTAGGTGTGGACGTTCGGTTCGCTAGCGACAATGGACACGGAGACGAGCCGTGCGTCTCAATGAAGGAGTGGTTAGGGTTGTCGACTTAGAGTGGATGTTCAGCACGCTAGCGATGATGGAGACGGAGACGAGCCGTGCGTCTCGATGAAGCAGCGGTTAGGGATGTCGAGTTGGAGTGGAAGTTCAGTGTGCTAGCGATGATGGAGACGGAGACGAGCCGTGCGTCTCAATGAAGCAGCGGTTAGGGATGTCGAGTTGGAGTGGACGTTAGGCGTGCTAGCGACGACGAACACAAAGACGAGCTGTGCATCTCAAAGAAGCAGAAGTTAGGGCTGTCAATACAGAGTGGACATTCAGCGTGCTAGCAATGACAGACACGAAGACGAGCTGTGCAGCTCAAAGAAGCAACAGTTAGGGCTTTCAAGTCGTAGTGGACGTTTAGCGCGCTAGAGACGACAGAGGCGGAGACGAGCCGTGCATCTCAAAGAAGTAGCGGTTAGGACTGTCGACTTGGAGTGGACGTTCGGCATGCTAGTGACAACGGACACAGAGACAAGACGATACATGCGTCTCAAATAAGCAGCGGTTAGAGCTGTCGAGTCAGAGTGGTCGTTCGGCATGGTAGTGACGATGAACACAAAGATGAGCCGTGCGTCTCAATGAAGCAGCAATTAGGGTTGTCGAGTAGGTGTGGTCGTTCGAAGCGCTTGCGACGATGGACACAGAGATGAGCCGTGTGTCTCAATGAAGGAGCGGTTAGGGTTGTTGACTCAGAGTGGATGTTCAGCGTGCTAGCGACGATGGAGACGGAGACAAGCCGTGTGTCTCGATGAAGCAACGGTTAGGGATGTCGAGTTGGAGTAGACGTTCAGCGCGCTAGCGATGATGGAGATGGAGACGAGGAATGCGTCTCAATGAAGTAACAGTTAGGGATGCCAAGTTGGAGTGGATGTTAGGTGCGCTAGCTATGACAGACACGGAGACGAACCGTGCATCTCAAAGAAGCAGAAGTTAGGGCTATCGATTCGGAGTGGATGTTCGGTGCGTTAGCAATGATAGACACGAAGACGAGCCGTGCGTCTCAAAGAAGCAGTGGTTAGGGCTACCGGGTCGGGGTGGATGTTCGGCGCGCTAGCATCGACGGACACGGAGACGAGCAGTGCGTCTCAAAGAAGCAACGATTAGGGCTATCAACTCGGAGTGGACATTCAACGCGCTAGTGACAACAAGCAAAGAGACAAGCCGTGTGTCTCAAAGAAGCAGCAGTTAGGGCTATCGAGTCGGAGTAGACATTCGGCGCGCTAGCGATGACAGACACATAGACGAGCCGTGCATCTCAAATAAGCACCAGTTAGGGCTGTCAGTCAGAGTGGACGTTCGGCGTGCTTGCTACGACAGACACAGAGACGAGCCGTGTGTCTCAATGAAGTAGTGGTTGGAGCTTTTGAGTCGGAGTGGAAGTTCGGCGTGCTAGTGATGACGGAGACAGAGATGAGCCATGCGTCTAAAGAGTAGTGGTCAGGGCTGTCGAGTCGGAGTGGACGTTCGGCGCGCTAGTGATGATGGGCACGCAGACGAGCTGTGCGTCTCAAAGAAGCAGCGGTTAGAAAGCCGACTCAGAGTGGACGTTCGGCGCGCTAGCGACGACGGACACAGAGACGAACCGTGCGCCTCAAATAAGCAGCGGTTAGGGATGTCGAGTCGGAGTGGACGTTCGGCGCGCTAGCGACGACGGACACAAAGATGAGCCGTGCGTCTTAATGAAGCAACGATTAGGGCTGTTGAGTAGGTGTGGACATTCGGCGCACTAGCGACGATGGACACGGAGACGAGACATGCGTCTCCATGAAGGAGCGGTTAGCGTTGTCGACTCGGAGTGGTCAATTCAGTGCGCTAGCTACGATAGAGACGGAGACGATCCATGCATCTCGATGAAGCAACGGTTAGGGATGTCGAGTTGGAGTGGACGTTTAGTGCACTAGCAACGACGGAGAAGGAGACGAGCCATGCGTCTCAATGAAGCAGCGGTTAGGGATGACGAGTTGGAGTGGACATTAGGCGCGCTAGCAACGACGGACACGGAGACGAGCCGTGCATCTCAAAGAAGCAGAAGTTAGGGCTGTTAATTCGGAGTGGACGTTCAGCGTGCTAACAATGACAGACGAAGACGATTCGTGCGTATCAAAGAGGCAGCGGTTAGGGATGCGGAGTCGGACTGGACGTTCGGCGCGCTAGCATCGATGGTCATGGAGACGAGCCGTGCGTCTCAAAGACGCAGCGATTAGGGCTGTCGACTCAGAGTGGATAATCATCATGCTATTGACGACGGGCATGGAGACGAGCCGTGCTTCTCAAAGAAGCATCGGTTAGGATATTGAGTTGGATTTGACGTTCGATGCGCTAGCAACGACGGACATGGAGACGGGCCGTGTATCTCAAATAAGCACCAGTTAGGGCTGTGAGTCGGAGTGGACGTTCGACACGCTAGCTACGACGGACAAAGAGACGAGCCGTGCGTTTCAATGAAGCAGTGGTTAGGGCTTTCGAGTCGGAGTAGACGTTCGGCGTGCTAGTGATGACGGAGACGGAGACGGAGACGGAGACGGAGACGAGTGATACGTCCATTTTGCATCACTATTCTATATCATAATTTACTGTTATTCATTGTTATATTTCATATTAAGAGATGATACTTATGTAATTTCATCTGTTTTTGCATGGTTGATGACTTTTGGAGCATGGACCGTTGCAGTCAGGATTCTGATGGAAAAGGTGCTGTTTGGAGGCAAAATTCATGAAGATCAGAAAATCCGGGAAAATATACAGAAAATCCTATTTTTCCAGAAGACGAAGGAAGCCAGAAGGAGGAGTGGAGATGGGCCACATGGGGCCCATTCCACCCCCTGGCGCGGGCATGCCTAGGCCACGCCACTAGGTGGTGTGGCCGCCCTGGCCCACCTCCAGCTCTCCCCTCTGGCGTATATAATCCTCCCGAAACCCTAATACTCGGGGAGCGACCACAGAAAGATTCCGCCGCCTCTGCGGGGCAGAAAACACCGAGAGAGAAAGATCTCTCCGACAGGCAGAATTTTGCCGGGGAAATTCCTTCCCGGAGAGGGGCGATCGTCGCCATCAACACCACCATCAAGCTGGACTTCATCGGGATCATCATCATCATCACCACCATCATCACCATCATCACCATCTCCATATTGCTGTAACAATTGGGTTGAATCTTGCATAGTTCTTAGGGGAAACTTTCCCGGTGTTGATTACTCTTTGTAGTTGATGCTATTGAGTGGAACCATTGGATTATTGTTTATGTTCAGATTGTTATACATCATTATTCCATCTCTGATCTTGATCCATATGATGTCTTATGAGTAGTTCGTTTTGTTCTTGAGGACATGGGAGAAGTCATGTTGTTAGTAGTGAAATTATGTTGAGAAAGATTCAATAGTTTGATATTTAAGTTGTGGTGTACTTCTTCTAGTGGTGTCATGTGAACGTCGACTACATGACAGTTCACCTATATGGGCCTTGGGGAACGCATTGTGTATTTGGCTACTAATCGTAGGGGTTGCCGGAGTGACAGAAACCTGAACCCCCGTTAGGAAACCATTGCACAAGGGACATCAGGGTCTTAGAGTTTAAAGCTGTGGTTAGGTTTCTACCTTAATTACTTTCTTGTACTTACGGATGTTTGCATGGGGTATAATCACAAGTATGTATTAGTCCTAGGAAGGTTGGTACATTAGCATAGGTTCACCCACACAACACTTAACAAGCTAAAGAAGATTAATCAACTATATGAAGCGAAAGCACTTGACAGTCTTCCCGTGTGTCCTCGAGAACATTTGGTCATCTTAAGTAATACAAACGGCTTGTCCTTTGCTGAATAAAGGATTGGGCTACTTGCTGCATTTATTCTTATTGTCTTTTATTTACTCGTACTTTATTTACTTGCTTTATCAAAAACCCCTAAAAATCCGTTTGCTAAGTATTTGCAGAGAATTCCTGATCCATACCACTAGCCAGCACCTTCTGCTCCTTGTTGGGTTCGACACTCTTACTTATCGAAAATACTGTGATACACCCCCTATACTTGTGGGTCATCAAGACTATTTTCTGGCACCGTTGCTGGGGAGTGAAGCGCTATTGGAGAGTTGAACTAGTAAAGGAAACTTCTACTGTGAGTATTGTTTACTTATGTTAGTTGCTTTATTTTCATTATGGATAATTCGCTGAGTTTCTTATTTCGTAATGCTACTACCACCGCTAAGGTAGTAGAAGAACCACCACCTGCTGAGAATGATACTTTTAAAATACCTACAAGAATTATTGATCGTGTTATAGATAACTACTATGTTGGGGATGGAACTGTCTATTCCGGTGATTATTTTCTCTTATACACGAATTATGCGGGTTGTTCAAGTGTGCAGGTATTACTACAGTTCAAGTTAATAAAAAGTTATTCTCATTGTCACTGAAAGGAAGAGCCGAGGAATGGTATAAGCTGCTGAAGAATGGTCAAGCTCTGGAATGGGAGGAAATAGTACCTCTCTTTTATTCAAAGTTTTATCCTCCTAGTGAGATTCATAAAGATCGGAATCAAATATACAACTTTTGGCCTCTTGATGGAGAGAGTACAACTCAAGCTTGGGGGAGATTGAAGTTACTAATGCTCAAATGTCCCATTCATGAGCTCCCCAACAATATTATTATCAATAACTTTTATGCAAGGCTTTCTCTTGATGATAAGGATTTATTGGATGCTTCTTGTGCTGGATCATTCACTCGCATGGACGAAGAAGCTAAATGGGATCTTTTGGACCGTATTCAAGACAATGCTGAAGCATGGGAGAATGACAAAGGAAGAAAGTCAGGTATAAATTATGATTATGAATGCATTGAATCTTTTATGGGAACAGATGACTTTCGAAATATTAAAAATGCTTATGGTTTAGACTCTCAAGCTATTGCAACTTATTTTAAGGCTTTTGCTTCCTATATTGAAGTTCCTAAAAAGAAGTGGAATAAGTATCATGAACCATATAAAGATGTTGCTAAGTGTGTTCCTGCAAGAAATACTGAAGTTTATACTGCTAATCATGCTTTACCTGAACCTTACATTGAGAAAATGCCTTTCCCATTTAAGATAAAGGAGCATTCTATGATAGCTAGTATGGTTAATGAAAGTACAAATAAAGCTGTTGAACCTGATAAACAAATGGATGATGAACCTATAATAGCAAACGTGAAAGACTTTGTCACTAAATATTTAGAAGAGGGACACCCTATCCTTTGTAAGGATACCTCTAATATTGTTTCACAAAGTGTTATGAGAGCTAGTGTCCCTGTGTTTTCTATTAGGATAAATGATCATTGCTATGATGGTCCTTGTGATAGTTATATTGTTAAGTTTATGCATGATACTTAAATTTACTATGACAGAGGGAAAAGTGTTCTTATGTATCTCAATAATATCAAGTTTCCTCGTTTTATGCTGAAAGTTTTTATGTTGCACTTGTTTTGCCTTCCTATGGTAGTAGCCTCTGGTTTCAACAACTTGTTAGTTTAAAAAATTCCTTTGCATAGGAAGTGGGTTAGACTTAAAAGTGTGTAGGTTTGCTTCTTAATTCTCTCTTTCACTTCAATTCATATTCCTTTGTGAGCATCTTTGAAATCATCATGCCCATCTTAATGGCTATAAAGAAAGAGCTTTTTGGGAGACAACCCAATTTATTTTTTCTTTCAGTTTGTTTTTGTTTCTTTGAGTCTTGGAAGTTATTACTTTGGTAATAACCTCTCCTTATCCTTTTTTTTGGTTTTTGTGTCAAGATAAACCTCTAATGAGAGAGAAGTAAGATTTGGGGAAGTTGCTGTCCCGAAACAGATTTTTTGTGCTTCACTGTAAAAATTTGTGAGAGATCTCTGTATGTCGGATTGAGCTGTAATTTTTTGTGATTCTGCCCCAGGTTGTTATTTAACTTTCGTTAGTTTTTCACGTTTTATTTTGAGCAACAGAAGATTTTCAAAAAAATTGATCTTTACCTGCTGGTCTGTTTTGACAGATTTTGCCACTCTTGCATTTGCTTCTTTAATCGATTCCCTTTTTGAATCCTTGTTGGGTTTTCGGAAGGAGTTGCTACAGTAGATCTTTTTTTTTATGGTTTTCAGTTGAAATTGGACTCAAAAGGTTTTATCATTTCACTTATACCAATGTTGCTAATAAGAGCTGTGTGAAAGAAATTTCCAAGTTAGTGGAGATAATGGTGTAGTAAGGAAGTGAAAGGTTTCATGACTCAAGCAATAAGTGTATGAAGATGAATATATCGATTTTATTCAAGTGGTGACTCCGGAAGAATCTACTAAATACCAAATTCAGAGACCTGCAGAGTCTGTTTCCAAATAGGTAACAATTCTGGTAAGAAAAGTTCCACGAAAGATCTGTCCAGTTATATTTTTTGCAGTTTTTAGCCAATAAGAAAAGCTACGAAGCGAAAGAGGGACGGAAGCGGAGCCAGGGTGTCTCACACCACCCTGTGGCGCGGGCCCACCCCTGGCTGCGCCACCAGGTGGTGTGGCCACCTCGGACTCCGTCTCCGACCTGTTTTCTCCCAGTACCTTCCTTTTGTTGTGAAACTTCGTAATATATAATCCACCGGATCTCCCGAGGGTCGTATATTGTGTTCTCGTCATGTTTTTTTGGTCTATTTTGTTCAGATGTCGTTCAGGGGTTCATCTTCAAAGGATTACGAGCTGCGAAGCCATCACGAGCTTCATCACAATCTTGAGCGTGAAGACATGGATCGGAATGGCAAGGAGGAAGTAAAGGCCATGACAACAGGTACCGAGTCTTGAGGAGGAAGGTGGATATGCTTCAAGAGGAGAATAACAGGCTTCGCAAGATGCTGGAAGATTTCCTCACGCCAACCGAGAGGATACCACCACCACCGAAGGAGTAATTCGTCATCAGGTTTGGCATCCCCTTGGTTTGTTCCAAGCTTGGGGGAGTGCCGCGGTATCATATCACTATCTTCTATCTTTTTACCTTGTTAGTAGAGTCATATCATGAATAGAGGAGTTATTTTGTAGTATGGTTTGCATTATGGAAGTGTCCCCTCTCTCGTTAGATATGTATCCCTTGGTGTGAGTTGCCGTTATGGAATATTAATGAGAAGTTCTATCATTTACTCTTTTGCATATCTTATATTAGTTTTCAATTTGTGGTTATATGCTTGATCTTGTTGTTAGTATTGGTATCACTCTGGGATCATTGAGTTAATTTAGTTGGTTTTGGCAAACCTGGCTTGGTCAGTAACATCACTATTTTTGAGAGTTGAATGAAAAGATAAAAGTACTCATAAAGAAATATAATTTCATCATCTTTCTTTCTTTCTTGATTTGCTCATAAGTTTAGTATTCTCTGGTTAAGATCTTTTGTGCTTCCAAGGAAGATTGCATGTTTGTTTTTATCACTTGTATGTTTGTTTGTTTCCTTCAACTCTTATACTTGCTACCCAGCCTTGCTAGCCAAAAACCTATACTGAGAGGGAATTCTTCTCGTGCATCCACTTCCTTAAACCAAATCCATGCCATTTGTGTCCACCATACCTACCTATTAGCACTATTGCTATTCCAAGAAAATTCATGTTTTTATCTACGTTCCAAATTAAACTTGTTATGTGAAAATTAGTGATTAAAGCTCTCATGAGCTTGATGGCACACTTTATTTTCTTGCACTTAATAAACTTGACCCATTGTGCCCAACTATGTTGCATATATGCTTGTGCTTTGTAAGTTGAGAATTAGCAGAACCATGTTGTCATGGGGAACGCCTTCAACATTGCACTGGTACTTTGTACCTAGTTGATATCATGTTCTTTTGTCTATGGATGTCGTCGGTGTGAAATGAAAGGGGAGCTTGTAAGTCCATGGAGTTATGCATGTGTGTTAGAGAAACGCCTAGGCCGCCGGTCTAATCCATGTTGTCATGGTGGAAACCTGTAGCATAACCATAACGAGCATCTATGAAGTATTCTTCTTGTAAAAAAATGAGTCCGATATTGAGAAAAAGGAGAAAAAGAAAAAAAATAGATTATGAAAAGAGGAAAGAGAGAAAAAAGCACCATATTCCCATGGTAAATAAGAAGATTGCTGAGATGCTTGTTGTCTGCTTGTCTTGTCATTTTGATATGGGGATTCTTTCGTATCATCGGGCAAGGGGTACCCCATTGGTGGTTCTCCATGGTACTCATGTGCTTACAATGACAAGAACTTACCGGTGACTAAACTTGAGTAGCATGAGGAGCGGCCCTCGTATTCAAGGGACATGAGATTCTCAATTTACAACTTGTCAAGCATATCCTCGTATTTGATCACTTTAACCTTAATCACCTAAAGATGCCTATGATAGGGGCAATGAGAGCTGAAAACTAATAAGTATCATAAATTTTGGGAGCCCTTTATGAAACTTGAAATCCTTGCTTCCCTCTGCGATGGCCCTTTCTTTTGCTTTTAGTTGAGTCAGTAAACCTATTCCCTTCTATCTCAGCAAGTATTTTGAGTTGTTGTGTTTCATTCATTCATATGATAATTTATTCAATCATGTTTCTTATGTTCCTTGTTTTGCACATTGCTCTTATCTTGATGTTTACTACTTTGAAAGCTATCATTGAAAATCAGTTATTTGTGAACTCCAACAAATTATCAACTATTCTTCGACCAAGAGCTAAGTTTGCCATTACCAATTATGATTCACTTTATGTATCTTTATTGTGTTTCCTTTACTTATTGCAAGTTAAGTTATATAATAGTGAGTTGTATTCTATTATGATCTATGTATTGATGAATGTGATGCTTCTTGTCCGTATTCTTTTATCGACTCTTCACTCCATAAACCTGAGGCCATGTTTATTGAGCTTAGTTTCGCTTGGGGACAAGCGTAGTCTAAGCTTGGGGGGAGTTGATACGTCCATTTTGCATCACTATTCTATATCATAATTTACTGTTATTCATTGATATATTTCATATTAAGAGATGATACTTATGTAATTTCATCTGTTTTTGCATGGTTGATGACTTTTGGTACATGGACCGCTGCAATCAGGATTCTGATGGAAAAGGTGCTGTTGGGAGGCAAAATTCGCGAAGATCAGAAAATCCGGGAAAATATACGGAAAATCCTATTTTTCCAGAAGACGAAGGAAGCCAGAAGGAGGAGTGGAGATGGGCCACATGGGGCCCATTCCACCCCCTGGCGCGGGCATGCCTAGGCCACGCCACTAGGTGGTGTGGCCGCCCTGGCCCACCTCCAGCTCTCCCCTCTGGCGTATATAATCCTCCCGAAACCCTAATACTCGGGGAGCGACCACAGAAAGATTCCGCCGCCTCTGCGGGGCAGAAAACACCGAGAGAGAAAGATCTCTCCGACAGGCAGAATTTTGCCGGGGAAATTCCTTCCCGGAGAGGGGCGATCGTCACCATCAACACCACCATCAAGCTGGACTTCATCGGGATCATCATCATCATCACCACCATCATCACCATCATCACCATCTCCATATTGCTGTAACAATTGGGTTGAATCTTGCATAGTTCTTAGGGGAAACTTTCCCGGTGTTGATTACTCTTTGTAGTTGATGCTATTGAGTGGAACCATTGAATTATTGTTTATGTTCAGATTGTTATACATCATTATTCCATCTCTGATCAAGATCCATATGATGTCTTGTAAGTAGTTTGTTTTGTTCTTGACGACATGGGAGAAGTCATGTTGTTAGTAGTGGAATTGTGTTGAGAAAGATTCAATAATTTGATATTTAAGTTGTGGTGTACTTCTTCTAGTGGTGTCATATGAACGTCGACTACATGACACTTCACCTATATGGGCCTAGGGGAATGCAAAGATGAGCCGTGCGTCTCAATGAAGCATTAGTTAGGGATTTCGAGTTGGAGTTGACGTTCAGCGCGCTAGCGATGATGGAGACAGAGACGAGCCGTGCGTCTAAAGAAGCAGTGGTTAGGGCTATTGAGTCAGAGTGGATGTTCGGCACGCTAGCGATGATGGACACAGATACTAGCCGTGTGTCTAAAAGGACCAGCGGTTAGAGCTGTCGAGTTGAAGTGGATGTTCAGCGCGCTAGCGACGATGGAGACGGAGACGAGCCATGCGTCTCAATGAAGCAACGGTTAGGGATGTCGAGTTGGAGTGGACATTGGGCACACTAGCGACGGTGGACACGAAGACGAGCCGTGCATCTCAAAGAGGCAGAAGTTAGGGCTATTGATTAGGAGTGGATGTTCGGCATGCTAGCAATGACAGACACGAAGACGAGACGTGCGTCTCAAAGAAGCAGCGGTTAGGGCTGCTGAGTCAGAGTGGATGTTTGGCGCACTAGCATTGACGGACACGGAGACGAGCCGTGCATTTCAAAGAAGCAACGATTAGGGATGTCGACTCGGAGTGGACATTCAGCGTGGTAGCGACAAAAGGCACAGAGACGAGCCATGCGTCTCAAAGAAGTAGCAGTTAGGGCTGTCGAGTCGGAGTGGATGTTTGGCGAGCTAGCGACGACGGACATAGCGACCATCCGTGCTCTCAATGAAGTAGTGGTTAGGGCTTTCGAGTTAGAGTGGAAGTTTGGCGTGCTAGTGTCGATGGAGACGGAGACGAGCCGTGCGTCTAAAGAGTAGTGGTTAGGCCTATTGAGTCGGAGTGGATGTTCGACGCGCTAGCGACGATGGGCACGGAGACAAGCCATGCGTCTCAAAGAAGCAGCTGTTAGGGATACCGACTCATAGTGGACGCTCGGTGTGCTAGCGACACCGGACACAGGGGCAAGCCGTGCGTCTCAAATAAGCAGCGGTTAGAGCTGTCGAGTCAGAGTGGACGTTCGACGTGCTAGTGACGACAGACACAAAGACGATCCGTGTGTCTCAATGAAGTAGCGATTGGGGCTGTCGATTAGGTGTGGACATTCGGCGCACTAGTGACGATGGACATGGAGATGAGCCGTGCGTCTCAATGAAGGAGCAATTAGGGTTGTCGACTCGGAGTGGACATTCAGCGCGCTAGTGACAATGGAGACGGAGACGAGCCGTGCGTCTCGATGAAGAAGCGGTTAGGGATGTTGAGTTGGAGTGGACGTTCAACGTGCTAGCGACGATGGAGACGGAGATGAGCCATTCGTTTCAATGAAGCAATGATTAGGGATGTCGAGTTGGTTTGGACGTTAGGCGGGCTAGCAACGACGGACACGGAGACAAGACGTGCATCTCAAAGAAGAAACGGTTAGGGATGCCGATTCGGAGTGGATGTTCGGCGCGCTAGCATCGACGGTCATGGAGACAAGCCGTGCGTCTCAAAGAAGCAGCGATTAGGGTTATCGACTCGGAGTGGACATTCAACGTGCTAGTGACAACGGGCACGGAGACGAGCCGTGCATCTCAAAGAAGGAGCGGTTAAGGCTATCGAGTCAGAGTGGACGTTCGGCGCGCTAGCGACAATAGACACGGAGACGAGCCGTGCATCTCAAATAAGCACCAGTTAGGGCTGTGAGTTGGAGTGGACATTTGGCACGCTAGCTATGATGGACACAAAGACGAGCCATGCGTCTCAATGAAGCAGTGGTTAGGGCTTTCGAGTCGGAGTGGACGTTCGGCGTGCTAGTGACGACGGAGATGAAGACGAGCCATGCGTGTAAATAAAAGTGGTTAGAGCTGTCGAGTTGGAGTGGACGTTCCGCGCGCTAGCGACGACAAACACGTAGACGAGCTGTGCATCTCAAATAAGCTACAGTTAGGGCTGTGAGTCAGAGTGGACGTTCGGTGCGCTTGTGATGACGGACACAGAGATTAGCAGTGCATCTCAATGAAGCATTGGTTAGGGCTTTCGAGTTCGAGTGGATGTTTGGCGCTAGCGACGACGGAGATAGAGATGGGCCATGCATCTACAGAAGTAGTGGTTAGGGCTGTCAAGTAGGAGTGGATGTTCGGCGCGCTAGCAACGACGGACATAGAGACTAGCCGTGCGTCTAGAAGGACCAGCGGTTAGAGATGTCGCGTCAAAGTGGATTTTCGGCGCGCTAGCGAGGATAGACACGGGGATGAGCCGTGCATCTCAAAAAAGTAGTGGTTAGGGATGTCGAGTCGAAATGGACGTTCAGCGTGCTAGCGACGATAGATATGAAGACGAGCCGTGTGTTTCAATGAAGTAGCGGTGACGGATGTCGAGTAGGTGTGGACGTTCGGCGCGCTAGCGACCACGGACAGGGAGACGAGCCGTGCATCTCAATGAAGGAGCGGTTAGGGCTTTCGAGTCGGAGTGGACATTTGGCATGCTAGTAATGACGGAGACGAAGACGAGCCGTGCGTCTAAAGAGAAGTGGTTAGGGCTGTCGAGTCGTAGTGGACGTTCCGCGCGCTAGCGATGACGGACACGTAGACGAGGTGTGCATCTCAAATATGCAGCAGTTAGGGCTGTGAGTCAGAGTGGATGTTCGGTGCGCTTGGGACGATGGACACAGAGATGAGCCGTGCGTATCAATGAAGCATTGGTTAGGGCTTTCGTGTTGGAGTGGATGTTTGGCGCGCTAGCGACGACGGAGACAGAGACGAGCCATGCGTCTAAAGAAGGAGTGGTTAAGGTTGTCGAGTCGGAGTGGACATTCGGCGCGCTAGCGACGACGGACATAGAGACTAGCCGTGCGTCTAAAAGGACCAGCGGTTAGAGATGTCGAGTTAGAGTGGACGTTCGGCGCGCTAGCGAGGATAGACACGGAGACGAGCCGTGCGTCTCAAACAAAGTAGCGGTTAGGG
Organism: Avena eriantha; assembly: GCA_910589775.1. Lineage (NCBI taxonomy): Eukaryota > Viridiplantae > Streptophyta > Magnoliopsida > Poales > Poaceae > Avena > Avena eriantha. The sequence goes on from OU342743.1 coordinate 374,351,449, forward strand.
ATGTCGAGTCGAAATGGACGTTCAACGTGCTAGCGATGATGGATATGAAGACGAGGCATGTGTCTCAATGAAGTAGCGGTTAGGGATATCGACTAGGTGTGGACATTTGGCGCGCTAGCGACTAGGGACATGGAGACGAGCCGTGCGTCTCAATGAAGGAGCGGTTAGGGCTGTCGAGTCGGAGTGGACGTTCAGCTTGCTAGCACCGACGAACACGGAGACGAGCTGCTTATCTCAATGAAGCAGCGGTTAGGGCTGTCGAGTCAGAGTGGACGTTCGGCGCGCTAGCGACGATGGACCCGGAGATGAGCCGTGTGTCTCAAAGAAGCAGCAGTGAGGGTTGTGCGTCGGAGTGGACGTTTGGCGCGCTAGCAACGACGGACACAGAGACGAGCCGTGCGTCTCGAAGAAGCAGTGGTTAGGACTATCGACTTGGGGTAGACATTCAGCGCGCTAGCGAAGATGGACATGAAGATGAGCCGTTCGTCTCAAAGAAGCAGCGTTAGGGATGTCGAGTCAGAGTGGACGTTTGGCGCGCTAGCTATGATGGACACGGATACGATCCGTGCGTCTCAAAGAATCAGCGGTTAGAGCTATCGATTCAGAGTGGATGTTCGTCACGCTAGCGATGACGAACACGAAGCGAGCCATGTGTATCAAAGAAGCAACAGTTAGGGCAGTCAAGTCAGAGTGGATGTTCGGCGCGCTAGCAACAATGGACACGGAGACGAGCCGTGGGTCTCAAAGAAGCAGCGGTTAGGACTATTGACTCGGTGTGGACATTCAACGCGCTAGCAACAACGGGCACGGAGACAAGCCATGCATCTTAAAGAAGCAGCGGTTAGGGCTGTCAAGTCAGAGTGGACATTAGGCGCGCTAGCAACGACGGAGATGAGCTATGCATCTCAAATAAGAAGCAGTTAGGGCTATGAGTCGGTGTGACGTTCGGCGCGTTAGAGACGATGGGCATAAAGACGAGCCGTGTGGCTCAAAGAAGTAGTGGTTAGGGCTTTTGAGTCAGAGTGGTTGTTCGGCGCGCTAGCTACGACGGAGACGGAGACGAGCCGTACATCTCAAAGAAGAAGCGTTAGGAATGTTGACTTGGAGTGGACGTTCAGCGTGCTAGCGACGACGGACACAGAGACGAGTCGTGCATCTCAAAGAAGCAGCGATTAGGGCTGTCGAGTAGGTGTGGACTTTCGGCACACTAGCAACGATGGACACGGAGATGAGCCGTGTGTCTCAATGAAGGAGCAGTTAGGGTTGTCGACTCAGAGTGGAGATTCAGTGTGCTAGCGCCAATGGAGACGGACATGAGCCATGCGTCTCGATGAAGCAGCGGTTAGGGATGTCGAGTTGGAGTGGACGTTCAGCGCGCTAGCGACGATGGAGATGGAGATGAGCCGTGCGTCTCAATGAAGCAGCGGTTAGGGATGTCGAGTTGGATTGGATGTTAGGCGGGCTAGCGACGATGGACACAGAGACAAGCCGTGCATCTCAAAGAAGCAGAAGTTAGGGCTATCGATTCGGATTGGACGTTCAGCACGCTAGCGACGATGGACACGAAGACGAGTCGTGCATCTCAAAGAAGCAACGGTTAGGGATGCCGATTTGAAGTGGACGTTCGACACACTAGCATCGACGGTCATGGAGACAAGCCGTGCGTCTCAAAGAAGCAATGATTAGGGCAGCCGACTCGGAGTGGACACTTAGCGTGCTAGTGACGACGGGCACGGAGATGAGCTGTCCATCTCAAAGAAGCACCCGTTAGGGCTATGAGTCGGAGTGAACATTCGGCACGCTAGCTACGACGGACACAAAGACGAGCCGTGCGTCTCAATGAAGCAGTGGTTAGGGCTTTCGAGTCGTAGTAGACGTTCAGTGTGCTAGTGACGATGGAGACGAAGACGAGCCATGCGTCTAAAGAGAAGTGGTTAGGGCTATCGAGTCAGAGTGGACGTTCCGCGCGCTAGAGACGATGGACATGTAGACGAGCTGTGCATTTCAAATAAGCTGCAGTTAGGGCTGTGAGTCGGAGTGAACGTTCGGTGCGCTTGGGACGACAGATACAGAGATGAGCTGTGCGTCTCAATGAAGCATTGGTTAGGGCTTTCGAGTTGGAGTGGATGTTTGGCATGCTAGTGATGATGGAGACATAGACGAGCCGTGCATCTAAAGAAGGAGTGGTTAGGGATGTCGAGTCGGAGTGGATGTTCGACGTGCTAGCGACGACGGACATAGAGACTAGACGTGCGTCTAAAAGGACCAGCGGTTAGAGATGTTGAGTCGGAGTGGACGTTCGGCGTGCTAGCAAGGATAGACACGGAGACGAGTCGTGCGTCTCAAAAAAGTAGCGGTTAGGGATGTCGAGTCGAAATGGACGTTCAGCATGCTAGCGACAACGGATATGAAGAAGAGCCGTGTGTCTCAATGAAGTAGTGGTTTGGGATGTCTAGTAGGTGTGGTCGTTCGGCGCGCTAGCGACTACGGACATGGAGACGAGCCGTGCGTCTCAATGAAGCAGCGGTTAGGGGTGTCGAGTCGGAGTAGACGTTTGGCGCGCTAGCAACAATGGACACGAAGATGAGCCGTGCGTCTCAAAGAAGCAGCAGTGAGGGTTGTGTGTCGGAGTGGACGTTTGACGCGCTAGCGACGATGGACACAGAGACGAGCCATGGGTCTCAAAGAAGCAGCGGTTAGGGATGTCGTGTCAGAGTGGATGTTTGGCGCGTTAGCGATGACGGACACAGAGACGATCCATGCATCTCAAAGAATCAGCTATTAGAGCTATTGATTGAGAGTGGATGTTCGTCGCGCTAGCGATGACGGACACGAAGACGAGCCGTGCATCTCAAAGAAGCAATAGTTGGGGCTGTCAAGTCAGAGTGGACATTCGGCGCGCTAGTAATGATGGACACGGAGACGAGCCATGGGTCTCAAAGAAGCAGCGGTTAGGACTATTGAATCGAAGTGTACATTCAACGCGCTAGCGACAACGGGCTCGGAGACAGGCCGTACATCTTAATGAAGAAGCGGTTAGGGCCGTCAAGTCAGAGTGGACGTTAGGCGTGCTAGCGACGATGGAGATGAGCTATGCATCTCAAATAAGAAGCAGTTAGGGCTATGAGTCGGAGTGGATGTTCGGCGCGCTAGAGACGACGGACATAAAGACAAGCCGTGCGTCTCAAAGAAGTAGCGGTTAGGGCTTTCGAGTCTGAGTGGATGTTTGGCGTGCTAGCTACGACAGAGACGGAGACATGCCATGCGTCTCAAAGGAGCAGCCCTAGGACTCTTGACTTGGACTGGCCGTTCAGCGTGTTAGCGACGATGGACACAGAGATGAGCCGTTCATCTCAAAGAAGCAGTGATTAGGGCTATCGAGTAGGTGTGTGTGAGACCAGGCACATGGTTTAATAGGATTGATAGAATACTCATACCAAAAAGTTGCAACTTCTTTTTCAAAAGCTCATTCGAAAAGAACTCTAAGGTTAAGCGTGCTTGGTCTAGAGCAATTCTAGGATGGGTGACCGACCGGGAAGTGGGTAACCGGGTGCGCACGAGTGAGGACAAAGTGCATAGAAAAGACTAGTGTTGGTCTGTGGGGCCAGTCTAGATATCCTATTAAACTGCCAGGAGTGACACTCCCCGGGCCTAGGAGTGGACGGGGTGTTACAAGTGGTATCAGAGCCGACCTCGCGGTTAAACGGGTGTGTGTGGCTTAGTGGCGGGACATGTGGAGCATGACGCATGTGGTCCGGAGTGGACACGGCATGGCACATGTGCCGGCACTGGACGCACAGACGCGTGCCAAGAGGGAACGTTCCTGGGGTGTGCTTGATCGATGAGGGCATCGATCTTCTAAAGGGTGGGTGTATGTGAGACCAGGCACATGGCTTAATAGGATTGATAGAATACTCATACCAACAAGTTGCAACTTCTTTTCCGGAAGCTCATTCGAAAGAACTCTAAGGTTAAGCGTGCTTGGCCTAGAGCAATTCTAGGATGTGTGACCGACCGGGAAGTGGGTAACCGGGTGCGCACAAGTGAGGACAAAGTGCATAGAAAAGACTAGTGTTGGTCTGTGGGGCCAGTCTAGATATCCTATTAAACTGCCAGGAGTGACACCCCCCGGGCCCAGGAGTGGACGGGGGCGGTGGGGAGAGGCGCGATGCGAGGGACCGCGCATGCGGCGGCGCGCGAGGTGAGTAGAGTGGCGGCGGGGTCATGCGGGGGCGGCCAGGCCGAGGAAGGAGGAGGCGAGGCAGCGAGCACCGGACTGCACGCGGCGGGCGGGGCCGACGGGGGTTGGTGGCTCTCAGCGGGAGGAAGGGGAGAGGAAGCTGCGGGACAGGGAGAGAGGGGCGTGCGGGAGGAATGGGTCTAGGGACAGGGGGTGGGCCCGCAGGGAGGGAATCCCGGGGTGGGATTTGTCGGGAGGTGGGGCTGGGGTGCGTGTGTGCCTGCGTGTGGCTGTGTGGAAAAGCTGGTGGGGCTGTGTGGTGGCTGTGTGAGGGAAGTGGGCCAGGGGGAATGATGTGGCGAGCCGTGAGTGGCCATGGTGAGGTGGAGGGGGCTGGGTAGATTAGGTTTGGGTAGATTAGGGATTAGGATTTTGGCTGTTTTTGGGGGTGGCCGGCTGGGTCGATTCGGCCCAGTTCGGCTGCCCCCTAAAATACAATTTGTTTTATTTGTTTAAAACGGGACATTTGAAAACTGTTTGTAGACGAAACAAAATATTCTGGAGACCTGGGTTTTAATTTGAATAAAGACGGGAATATTTAGAAAACAAAACTAGGCATTTCGAAAATAGTTTAGACAAATCCATGCAAGATGATGACGATGCTCAAATGCAATGTGGCATGATGACATGAGCATGCGGTCATGACGATGCAATGCACAAAAACAACGCGATTTTCTAGTAGTGGTTTTGCGGGGCGCCACAATTCGACACCACTAACAATGGATCTCGCCCTCGAGATCCGCCTCATGGTACCGGAAAGAAGGTCGGCGATCTGCATCTTCTCGCTTCGTGTAGATCCCCGCGACACCACTAACAAGGGGTCCTTATTCGTGATCATCGAGAGAAACACTCCGGGAACAAAAGGCAAAGATAGAGGTATCAACAAATAAAGCCACCTCTAGCGTCCGTGGACGGAGTAAAATTGCTTGATTCACCGATTCGATGTACAGAAGCGAATGATAAGAGTAGTCAGATGGTGATCAGTCCATCACGCACCCAAACCATTACTCTGCACACGAATAGGTGAATTATGCAACCAACTCTCAGAATTAGACTAGAGATCTCGACAAGCGAGGTTCGGGACAAAAGAGTGATGCAGGCTCTGCATCGGATCTGACGTAGCTGATGACGTCGTCTTGGAAACTCTGGAAGGCACAAAGAAGGAACGACGAGAAGTCCAACAGATGAAGGATTCCTCAGATAGCATGAAGACCGGATGTAGAAGCACCGTTACCAAAGGAGGAAGCGAAAGCCTGAAGGTACGACGAAAACCCAACCACGAGAATTCCTGGACTCGAAGAAAAGATAAGAGAGCAGATTCAAAACACGCAGAGGTAAGAAGAGAACAGCAGAGGGGTAAGGAGTAAAATCAGACCTAATCAGATCTATCCAACCGATTTTGCAAAATAGTTTTGACTCTCTACTTCGGCTGTTAGCTAGGTTATCCTACAGGCTGGACTTGTGGGGTATCGCAACTGCTGAGCTCTGATACCACTCTGTAACACCCTCGAATCGGCCCTATGCATGTTTTAGCGCTTCCCGCCAAACCCGCATAGAAACGATTCAAGGACGCCCACCAGGCACTTTCGTGCGGGTGGAAAACGAAGTAATACCATTACACATCAGTCCTCGATGGGACCCACAGACAGATTTATATACATCAACGACTCCATGAGTCAAGAATACCGATATACAATACAAAGATCCAAATCACCTTGAAAACGATAGAGCGCCCGACTACGGACAAGATGCAAATGGGGCTAAGAGCCCTGCAGAATAACGAATGGCGTCCATAACCCTGCCCAGGCCAAGCCGGAAGGGTAAACCTGCTAACGACGTCGATCTCAAACCTGCTAAACAAAAGGGGTGCCAACAAAGGGCAAAGGAAAAAAGAGGAGCGTCAGTACTGAGGCCAGTACACGGCGAGGCTAGAATTCGGCGGCTCTCGCCTTCATAGGTATGGTGGGCTGAAGCGGCAGCGCAGCGGCACTAAACAACCTATAGAGACTCGATACAACTGGCGGTTATCAGTGAGGGATAAGAAAGACCTATTCGGATCCAACCTGAAGCTAACACCAAACAAACCCATCCTGGTATTTCCCCCTCGAGACCAAACGAGGAAGTCGGACCAAGGAACTCACACGTTGGCAATTTTACTCATTCCATTATAGTTGCAGCAATTACTAATCAGATGTAGATAGCATGAGTCATCCTGATAGCATAAGTAGTGGCCAGTTTTAATTAATCAATCTGTGCCAGTTGGAACATTTACTAGTCAGATATAATTGTCCCGAGGAATCCCAAACCCAATAGTTGTTGACACTTTTATCACATTCCATTGGAGTTGCAACACTTACTAGGTAGGTATAGTATGACATAGATCCACCAGTTGTTCGCATTTTTATTATCCATTCCGTTATACTTGAGCTGATTACTAGTTACATATTAAGTCAAGTTTATAGCACTACTTTAGTTATGCTTGTCTATGATCGAGATACTGTGCTCCAAGTCGTCCATAACCGCGGACACGGCTTTCAGAAAGTTTTACCCTGCAGGGGTGCACAAATAGCAACACACACTCGATCAACCTCGGAAAAACCAACTCAAAACCCAACGAGGCATTCACGACAAAGCGATCACATGATTCATAAAATATTTCAGGGGGCCACCCCACTAAGCTACCCGCAACGAAGTTGGCCGGCTCTGGAACGGACCCAGGGTTTGCGTGAATGGCTGTAAACGACCGGGAACCCGAAAGTGTGACTGGGCTTGTCGATACCGCGAAAAACACTCCGCATCCAAAACAGTACAGGTGCTCCACGGACAATCTTAAATAAAGAAGTAAACATGGCATAAGTACATGATAGTAATAAAGCCCCAAACTACTTGTGGCCCCAGGAAATAGAAATGAATCAAGCTCTGGCTCAGGGGGTCCACGGCCTCCCGGATGTGGATAGTGCGAAAAATCAAGGAACAAGTATCAAGTACTCGGGGTCCTACGGGACACAAGTGAGCGTGGAAGAACCAACTAACATCTATTGCCCACCGATGCCTCTGCATTAGTTATATCTAGCATTTTAATAGTTGTATTTAAAGATATGATCATCTCCACCAATAAGCTTCTCCACCAATAAACATCTGCCTGCATTCCAACAACTGTGGTACTCGACAGCACGAGATCGCACCTGAGCAAGCAACTACGACTCGCAAGGCCAGCTATCTACCAAACAACAGGTATTAGGAGGTGTCCATGGCAATATAGAGGCTGCACAGGATATAACTGGTGCACGGAAACTAAAGCATCGCGACACGGATAGCAATAGATCAACAGGAGGAAATAAAGACTATAAATGCAAAATAGGAAGAAGGGGGAGAGATGCTTGCCTGGGAAACACTGCCGAAGGTTCATATCCAGAGAACTTGTCGATACTCGCATCCACTCATCGGCCTAATCCGCGAAGAAGCAAACACTAGAAGAAACACCGGATGCAATATTTAATACTACGGCAGAAGATTCGGCATGATTATGATATGATGCAGATGCGGTGCAATTAGGCAGTATTATGCGGAACCGGGGTCCTGACAATTAATCATATGGTTCAAGTTGTTTAGAAACCCCGCAATTTAAATGTTGTCTTAACAAGGCAACCAAGGCATCGGTTCGCTACTCAAATTTAAATGTAGTCCGGAATAAGACAAAGATATCCCGCATAAACACAACATATTTAATCATGCGGTGAATCAGCATAATGCCCCCAAACCAGAGACAGGTATGCATGCATGAACAATTTAATATGTGACAGTTGATAATGTCATATTATAAAAATAGGGGTCTCAGATAAAGGGGTCATACATCTGGGTTCGACAGATCTTGGTTCCGGGGGGTTCGGGGTTCGACAGGGTTCGACGGGGGGAACGGTTCGACGGGGATCGGTCTCGGACCACGGAAGGAGAGCTTGGCGTTCCGAGAAGAAGGACTTGGTTCAGCGTCGGCGGCTCATCGGATTCGCCCTGGTCGGTGTCGATCTTGTCGTCTCGAAGATCTTGTCGGGTCCGCATACCGGGTCGGTCTTGGCATCCGGGGTGAAGTACTTGTCGTTCCTGTGGCGATCTTGGCGGTCATCGGAAGAACTCGGTGATGTCTCCACTTTACAGTCTCGACCATTGAGTACGAGTCGAAGGTCTTGACATTTCCTTGTTCTCGCGGGAGGGGGGGGGGGGATGAAGATCTTGGGGTCTCGAAGCGGTTCTGGGTTCGGCGCCGGAAGATCTTGGCGTCAACATATGCACGGACAGGAGAACGCGAAGGGCCTTGTCCCATACCGACATTTGCTCGAACAACTTGCGAACGAAAAACACAGGGGGGGGGCACCGAGATGGTCTCTTGAGGCCTCCGGGTCATGCAGAAAAAGGCCTACAGAGAGGGCGACGCTGGCGTGGCCAGGGTTTGCAGACGCGGCTGCGGCCAACAAGGAAGGCCGGATGTGCGGGACGTGGCGGTCGGCGCGCAGACATGGAGGGGAAGCCGGCGGCGGACCGGAGGGCTCGGGTCGCGCGTGGGACCGGAACAGGGGCGGCGCGCTGGCGGTGGGGAGAGGCAATGCGCCGGAGGGACGCAGGGGCGTGGCCGAGGTCGACGGCGACCGGGGTGGGGAAGAGGGCGGCGGGAGGCCTCGCGAGCCGGCGCAGGGGAGGTGGAACCCGCTAGAGAGGGAGCCCGCGGCCAGGGAACGGTGGCGGAGGCAGAGGCCGGCGACGGCGTGCGGTGGAGGAAGGACGTCCAGGGCGGGGTCGTGCTAGGGGGAAGGCGCGAGAGAGGGGCGGCGGGGATGAGCCAGGCGACGGCGGGGCCCCCTGCGGCGTTGGGGAGAGGCGCGATGCGAGGGACCGCGCATGCGGTGGCGCGCAAGGTGAGCAGAGTGGAGGCGGCCGGGCCGAGGAAGGAGGAGGCGAGGCAGCGAGCACCGGACTGTACACGGCGAGCGGGGCCGACGTGGGTTGGTGGCTCTCAGCGGGAGGAAGGGGAGAGGAAGCCGCGGGACAGGGAGAGAGGGGCGTGCAGGAGGAATGGGTCCAGGGACAGGGGATGGGCCCGCGGGGAGGGAATCCCGAGGTGGGATTTGTCGGGAGGTGGGGCTGGGGTGCGTGTGTGCCTGTGTGTGGCTGTGTGGAAAAGCTGGTGGGGCTGTGTGGTGGCTGTGTGAGGGAAGTGGGCCAGGGGAATGATGTGGCGAGCCGTGAGTGGCCATGGTGAGGTGGAGGGGGCTGGGTAGATTAGGGATTAGGATTTTGGCTGTTTTTGGGGGTGGCCGGCTGGGTCGATTCGGCCCGGTTCGGCTGCCCCCTAAAATACAATTTGTTTTATTTGTTTAAAACGGGGCGTTTGAAAACTGTTTGTAGACGAAACAAAATATTCTGGAGACCCGGGTTTTAATTTGAATAAAGCCGGGAATATTTAGAAAACAAAACTAGGCGTCTCGAAAATAGTTTAGACAAATCCATGCAAGATGATGATGATGCTCAAATGCAATGTGGCATGATGACATGAGCATGCGGTCATGACGATGCAATGCACACAAACAACGCGATTTTCTAGTAGTGGTTTTGCGGGGCGCCACAGTGTGGACATTCGACACAACAGCGACGATGGACATGGAGATTAGCCGTGCGTCTCAATGAAGGAGTAGTTAGGGTTGTCGACTCGGAGTGAACATTCAGCATGCTAGCGACAATGGAGACAAAGACAAGCCATGCGTCTCGATGAAGCAACGATTAGGGATGTCGAGTTGGAGTGAACGTTCATAGCGCTAGCGATGATGGAGAAGGAGATGAGCCGTGCGTCTCAATGAACCAGCGGTTAGGGATGTCGAGTTGGATTAGACGTTAGGTGGGCTAGCGACGACGGACACGGAGACAAGCCATGCATCTCAAAGAAGAAGAAGTTAGGGCTGTCGATTCAGAGTGGACGTTCGGACATGGAGACGAGCCATGCGTCTAAAAGAAGCAGTGGTTAGGGATGCCGAGTTGGAATGGACGTTCGGCGCCCTAGCATCAACGGTCATGGAGACAAGCCGTGCGTCTCAAACAAGCAGCGATTAGGGCTGTCGACTCGGAGTGGACATTCAGCGTGCTAGTGACAATGGGCATGGAGACGAGCCGTGCATCTCAAAGAAGGAGTGGTTAGGGCTGTCGAGTCAGAGTGGACGTTCGGCGCGCTAGCGACGACGGACACGGAGACGAGCCATGCATCTCAAATAAGCACCAGTTAGGGCTGTGAGTTGGAGTGGACATTTGGCACGCTAGCTATGATGGACACAAAGACGAGCCGTGCGTCTCAACGAAGCAGTGGTTAGGGCTTTTGAGTCGGAGTGGACGTTCGGCGTGCTAGTGACGACGGAGACGAAGACGAGCCGTGCGTGTAAATAGAAGAGTCAGAGTGGACGTTACGCGTGCTAGCGACGACAGACACGTAGACGAGTTGTGCATCTCAAATAAGCAGCAGTTAGGGCTGTGAGTCAGAGTAGACGTTCGGTGCGCTTGTGACGACGGACACAGAGATTAGCCGTGCATCTCAATGAAGCATTGGTTAGGGCTTTCGAGTTGGAGTAGATGTTTGGCGCGCTAGCGACGATGGAGACAGAGGTGGGCTGTGCGTCTACAAAAGGAGTGGTTAGGGTTGTCGAGTCGGAGTGGACATTCGGCGCGCTAGCGACGACGGACATAGAGACTAGCAGTGCGTCTAAAAGGACCAGCGGTTAGAGATGTCGAGTTAGAGTGGACGTTCGGCGCGCTAGCGAGGATAGACACGGAGATGAGCCGTGTGTCTCAAAGAAAGTAGCGGTTAGGGATGTCGAGTCGAAATGGACGTTCAGCGTGCTAGCGATGATGGATATGAAGACGAGGCATGTGTCTCAATGAAGTAGCGGTTAGGGATGTCGACTAGGTGTGGACGTTCGGCGCGCTAGCGACTAGGGACATGGAGACGAGCCGTGCGTCTCAATGAAGGAGCGGTTAGGGCTGTCGAGTCGGAGTGGACGTTCAGCTTGCTAGCAATGATGAACACGGAGACGAGCCGTTTGTCTCAATGAAGCAGCAGTTAGGGCCGTCGAGTCAGAGTGGATGTTCGGCGCGCTAGCGACGACAGACACAGAGATGAGCCATGCATCTCAAAGAAGCAGCAGTGAGGGTTGAGAGTCAGAGTGGACGTTCGGCGCACTAGTGAATACGGACACAGAGACGAGCCGTGCGTCTCAAAGAAGCAGTGGTTAGGAATGTCGACTCGGAGTAGACATTCAGCGCGCTAGCAAATAGGACACGAAGACGAGCCGTTTGTCTAAAAGAAGTAGCAGTTAGGGATGTTGAGTCTGAGTGGACGTTTGGCACGCTAGCGATGACGGACACGGAGACGATCCGTGCGTCTCAAAGAATCAGCGGCTAGGGCTATCGATTCAGAGTGGATGTTCGTCGAGCTAGCGATGACAGACACAAAGATGAGCCGTGCGTCTCAAAGAAGCAACAGTTAGGGCTGTCAAGTCAGAGTGGGTGTTCGGCGCGCTAGCAACAATGGACACGGAGACGAGCCGTGGGTCTCAAAGAAGCAGCGGTTAGAACTATTGATTCGGAGTGGACATTCAGCGCGCTAGCGACAACGGGCACAGATACAAGCCATGCATCTTAAAGAAGCAGTGGTTAGGGCTGTCAAGTCGAGTGGACATTAGGCGCGCTAGCAACGACAGAGACGACCTGTGCATCTCAAATAAGAAGCAGTTAGGGGTATGAGTCGGAGTGGACGTTCGACACGCTAGAGACGACGGACACAGAGATGAGCTGTGCATCTCAAAGAAGTAGCGGTTAGGGCTTTCGAGTCGGAGTGGATGTTCGGCGCGCTAGCTACGACAGAGACAGAGACGGGCCGTGCGTCTCAAAGAAGCAGCGGTAGGACTATTGACTCGGAGTGGATGTTCAGCATAATAGCAATGATGGACACATAGACGAGCCATGCATCTCAAAGAAGCAGCGGTTAGAGCTGTCGAGTCGGAGTGGATGTTCGGTGTACTAGCGACGACGGACACAAAGACGAGTCGCACGTCTCAATGAAGCAGGGATTAGGGCTATCGAGTAGGTGTGGACGTTCGGCTCGCTAGTGACAATGGACACAGAGACGAGCCGTGCATCTCAATGAAGAGCGGTTAGGGTTGTTGACTTGGAGTGGACGTTCAGCATGCTAGCAATGATGGAGACGGTGACAATGAAATGGATCATATGGGCACCTAGAGGGGGGGGGGGTTGAATAGGTGCTACTTCAAATTTTAATGCCTTTTCAATTTTAGGCTTGACACAAAAGGTAAATTCTCTAGATATACTACTAAGTAGAATTTCCCTATATGCAAACCTAACTACTAGCAAGTAAAGGCGATTAAGATAGAGGAACAAGGAAACCGTAGTGGAGCACGCGGAGACACAAGATTTTTTTACCGCAGTTCCTTCCTTGTTAATGGAAGTACATCTGCGTTGGAGGGGTGGGCGGTACTAAGACCACCACGCCACAATAGGCCTCACCCTGTTCTCCGATGGATCTCGCCACCAAAGGCCTGATCCACCTTTCTACTATAGGATCCCTTCGAGACAAAAACCGGCTCCTTTACACAACTAGCGGGGCACAACTCCACAACCGAATTGGAGGCTCTCGTAATGACAACAAGCTACCACAAGAACAATAGTTATCAATAATAAAACACAAGATCCAGATATCAACGAGAATACTAGATCAGGGATTCTCCAAGTGAATGGAGAGGAGTTGAAGCGCTTGATTCGTGATGATGATGAATGATGTCTCCTCCTTCAATTCCCCCAAAGATCGAAGCCTTCGGGTGGTTGAAGTGGGAGATATCGGGAGAGAGCTTTTACAACAGGTCTGTTCTTTTTCGAATTAATCAAGAGATCTGACAGGAGGGGAAGATGATGCTTTTATACCCCCTGTTCAGATGGAGCCGTTGGAGCTTTTTCGGGCCGGATTATCCGGCCTAAGTGAGGGCCGGATTATTCGGCCCGAGGCAGATAATCCGCCCCAATCCGAACAATCCCGGGGAAAATCTTCCCCTAGTCTGAGACTCACGCCGTGCCACCCTTTGCACTTATCCTGGGGGCTGGATTATCCGGCCCAAGATGAGGGCCGAATTATCCGGCTGGGGAAGAAAAATTTGCCCCACTTCGGATTGTCCGGGGATAAATCCTCCCCTAGTCTGAGACTCGCGCCATGCCAGCCTTTGCCAAGAGGGTCAGGCCGGATTATCCGGCCCTTGATGACGGCGGATAATCTGGCCCCCAACCACCAAAAACACTTCCCTGGACAATTAGCGCACGTGAGAAAACTCCATGGTATTGTTATCTAACACACAAAACACAGGGAACCATTAAATGTTCTTTCAGACGAGCCGTGTGTCTCAGTGAAGCAGCGGTTAGAGATGTCAAGTTGGAGTGGGAGTTCGGCGCACTAGTGACGACGGACACGGAGACGAGCCGTGCATCTCAAAGAAGCAAAAGTTAGGGCTGTCGATTCGGAGTGGACGTTCGACGCGCTAGCAATGACAGACACGAAGACGAGCCGTGTGTCTCAAAGAAGAAGCAGTTAGGGCTGCCGAGTCGGAGTGGACGTTCGGCGTGCTAGCATCGACAGACATAGAGACAAGCCATGCATTTCAAAGAAGCAACGGTTAGGGCTGTCGAGTTGGAGTGGACGTTCGGCGTGCTAGCGACGATGGACACAGAGTAGAGCCGTGCATCTCAAATAAGCACCAGTTAGGGCTATGAGTCGAAGTGGACATTCTGCGTGCTAGCTACGATGGACACAGAGACGAGCTGCGCGTCACAATGAAGCAATGGTTAGGGCTTTCAAGTCGGAGTGGATGTTCGGCGTGCTAGTCATGATGGAGACGGAGACAAGCCGTGCATCTAAAGAGAAGTGGTTAGGACTGTCGAGTCGGAGTGGACGTTCAACGCGCTAGCGACGACGGGCACGGAGATGAGCCGTGTGTCTCAAAGAAGCAGCGGTTAGGGCTATCGAGTCAGAGTTGATGTTCCACGCGCTAGCGACAACAGACACGTAGACGAGCCGTGCATCTCAAATAAGAAGCAATAAGGGTTGTGAGTCAGAGTGGATGTTCGGTGCGCTAGTGATGACGGACACAAAGATGAGCCATGCGTCTCAATGAAGCATCGGTTAGGGCTTTCGAGTTGGAGTGGACGTTCGGCGCGCTAGCGACGACGGAGACAGAGACGAGCCATGCGTCTAAATAAGTAGTGGTAGGGCTGTCGAGTCAGAGTGGATGTTCGGCGTGCTAGCAACGACGGACACAGAGACTAGCCGTGTGTCTAAAAGGACCAGCGGTTAGAGCTATCGAGTTGGAGTGGACGTTCGACGCGCTAGCAACAACAGACATGGAGACGAGCCGTGCGTCTGAAAAAAGTAGTGGTTAGGGATGTCAAGTCGAAATGGACATTTGGCCTGCTAGCGACGATGGATATGAAGACAAGCCATGTGTCTCAATGAAGCAGCGGTTAGGGCTATCGAGTAGGTGTGGATGTTCGGCGCATTAGCGACTACGGACACGGAGACGAGCCATGCGTCTCTATGAAGGAGCGGTTAGGGCTGTCGAGTCGGAGTGGATGTTCAGCTTGCTAGCGACGACGGGCACAGAGACGAGCCGTATGTCTCAATGAAGCAGCGGTTAGGGCTATTGAGGCCAAGTGGACGTTCGGCGTGCAAGCAACAACGGACATGGTGACGAGCCGTGTGTCTCAAAGAAGCAGCAGTGAGGGTTGTGAGTCGGAGTGGACTTTTGGCGCGCTAGTGACGAAGGACCCAGAGACAAGCCGTGCGTCTCAAAGAAGAAGCGGTTAGGACTATCGACTCGGAGTAGACATTCACCATGCTAGCAACGATGGACACGAAGACGATCCATGCGTCTCAAAGAAGCAGCAGTTAGGGATGTCTTGTCAGAGTGGATGTTTGGCGCGCTAGCGACGACGAACATGGAGACGATCCGTGCGTCTCAAAGAATCAACGGTTAGGGCTATCGATTTAGAGTGGATGTTCGTCGCGCTAGCGATGACGAACATGAAGGTGAGCCGTGCGTCTCCAAGAAGCAACTGTTAGGGCTGTCGAGTTGGAGTGGACGTTCGGCACACAAGCAACAATGGACACGGAGACGAGCTATGGGTCTCAAATAAGTAGCGTTTAGGACTATTGACTCGGAGTGGACATTCATCGCGCTAGCGACGATGGGCATGGAGACGAGTCGTGCGTCTTAAAGAAGCAGCGATTAGGGTTGTCAAGTTAGAGTGGATGTTAGGCACGCTAGCGATGACGGAGACGAGCTGTGCATCTCAAATAAAAAGCAGTTAGGGCTATGAGTTGGAGTGGACGTTCGACACGCTAGCGACGATGGACACAGAGATGAGCCGTGCGTCTCAAAGAAGTAGCGGTTAGGGCTTTCGACCCGGAGTGGACGTTTGGCGCGCTAGCGAAGATGGAGATGGAGACGAGCCACGCATCTCAAAGAAGCAGCGTTAGGACTGTTGACTTGGAGAGGATGTTCGGCGTGCTAGCGACGACAGACACAAAGATGAGCCGTGCGTCTCAAAGAAGTAGCGGTTAGAGCTATCGAGTCGGAGTGGACATTCGGCGCGCTAGCGACGACGGACACAAAGATGAGCCATGCGTCTCAATGAAGCAGCGATTGGGGCTATCGAGTAGGTGTGGACGTTTGGCGCGCTAGCGATAATGGACACGAAGACGAGCCGTGCATCTGAATGAAGGAGAGGTTAGGGTTGTTGACTCAGAGCGGATGTTCAGCGCGCTAGCAAAGATGCAGACGGAGACGAGCCATGCATCTCAGTGAAGCAGTGGTTAGGGATGTCGAGTTGGAGTGGACGTTCGGCGTGCTAGCGACGATGGACACGGAGACGATCCGTGCATTTCAGAGAAGCAGAAGTTAGGGCTGTTGATTCGGAGTGGACGTTCGGCGCACTAGCAATGACAGACATGAAGACGAGCCATGCGTCTCAAAGAAGTAGTGCTTAGGGCTGCCGAGTCGGTGTGGATGTTTGGCGCGCTAGCATCGACAGACATAGAGACGAGCCGTGCGTCTCAAAGAAGCAGCGATTAGGGATGTTGATTCAGAGTGGACATTCATCACGTTAGCGACAACGAGCATGGAAACGAGCCATGCTTCTCAAAGAAGTAGCAGCTAGGACTGTCGAGTCGGAGTGGACGTTCAGCGCGCTAGGTACGATGGACATGGAGACGAGCCGTGCATCTCAAAGAAGCAGCAGTTAGGGCTTTCCAGTTGGAGTGCATGTTTGGCGTGCTAGCGACGATAGAGACAGAGATGATCCATGCATCTAAAGAAGCAGTGGTTAGGGCTATCGAATCAGAGTGGATGTTCAGCGCACTAGCGACGACGGACATAGAGACTAGCCGTGCGTCTAAAAGGACAGGCGGTTAGAGCTGTCGAGTTGGAGTGGACATTCGGCGCGCTAGCGACGACAGACACGAAGACGAGCTATGCGTCTCAAAAAATTAGCGGTTAGGGATGTCAATTCGAAATGGACGTTCGGCGTGCTAGCGTCGATGGATATGAAGATGAGCCATGTGTCTCAATGGAGCTGTGGTTGGGGCTGTCGATTAGGTGTGGACGATCGGTCTGCTAGTGACTACGGACACGGAGACGAGCCGTGCGTCTCAATGAAGGAGCGGTTAGGGCTGTCGAGTCGGAGTGGACGTTCAGCTTGTTAGCGACGACAAACACGGAGACGAGACGTGTGTCTCAATGAAGCAATGGTTAGGGCTGTCGAGTCAGAGTGGACGTTTGGCACGCTAGCGACGACGGACACGGAGATAAGCCATGCATATCAAAGAAGCAGAAGTGAGAGTTGTGAGTCGGAGTGGACTTTCGGTGCGCTAGCGACATGGGACATAGAGACGAGACGTGCGTCCCAAAGAAGCAGCGGTTAGGACCGTCAACTCGGAGTAGACATTCAACATGCTAGCGACGATGGACACAAAGACGAGCCGTGCATCTCAAAGAAGCAACATCTAGGGATGTCGAGTCCGAGTGGACATATGGTGCGCTAGCGACGACGGACACAAGACGATCCATGTGTCTCCAAGAATAAGCGGTTAGGGATGTTGAGTTAGAGTGGACGTTCGGCGCTAGCGACGACGGACACAGAGACGAGCCGTGCGTCTCAAAGAAGCAGGAGTGAGGGTTGTGAGTCAGAGTGGAGTTTCGACTAACTAGCGACGATGGACACAGAGACGAGCCGTGCGTCTCAAAGAAGCAGTGGTTAGGACTGCTGACTCGGAGTAGACATTCAACATGCTAGCGATGATGGACACAAAGACGAGCCGTGCGTCTCAAAGAAGCATCAGTTAGGGATGTCGAGTCAGAGTGGACGTTTGGCGCGCTAGCTACGATGGACACGGAGACGATCCGTGCATCTCAAAGAATCAGCGGTTAGGGCTATCGATTCAGAGTGGATGTTCGTCACGCTAGCAATGACGGACATGAAGACGAGCCGTGCGTCTCAAAGAAGCAACGGTTAGGGCAGTCGAGTTGGAGTGGACGTTCGGCGTGCTAGCAACGATGGACACGGAGACGAGATGTGGGTCTCAAAGAAGCAGCGTTTAGGACTATTGACTCAGAGTGGACATTCAGCGCGCTAGGGATGATGGGCATGGAGACGAGCCATGCGTCTTAAAGAAGCAGCGATTAGGGTTGTCAAGTCGGAGTGGATATTAGGCATGCTAGCGACGACAGAGATGAGTTGTGCATCTCAAATAAAAAGCAGTTAGGGCTATGAGTTGGAGTGGACGTTCGACATTCTAGCTACAACGGACATAGAGACGAGCCGTGCATCTCAAAGAAGTAGCGGTTAGGGCTTTCGACCCAGAGTGGATGTTTGGTGCGCGAGCGAAGATGGAGACGGAGACGAGCCGTGCGTCTCAAGAAGCAGTGTTAGGACTATTGACTTGGAGTGGACGTTCGGTGTGCTAGCAACGGCAGACACAGAGACGAGCCGTGCGTCTCAAAGAAGCAGCGGTTAGAGCTGTCGAGTCAGAGTGGACATTCGGCGCGCAAGCGATGATGAACACAAAGACAAGCCATGCATCTCAATGAAGCAACGATTAGGGCTGTATTAGGTGTGGACGTTTGGCACTAGCGACAATGGACACGGAGACAAGCTATGCATCTCAATGAAGGAGTGGTTAGGGTTGTTGACTCGGAGTGGACGTTCAGCGTGCTAGCGAAGATGCAGACGGAGACGAGCCGTGCGTCTCAATGAAGCAGCGGTTAGGGATGTCGAGTTGGAGTGGATGTTCGGCGCGCTAGCGGCGACGGACACAAAGACGAGCCATGCATTTCAAAGAAGCAGAAGTTAGGGTTGTCGATTCAGAGTGGACGTTCGGCGCACTAGCAATGACAGACACGAAGACGAGCCGTGCGTCTCAAAGAAGTAGCGCCTAGGGCTGCCGAATTGGAGTGGACATTTGGCATGCTAGCATCGATGGATACAGAGATGAGCCGTGCGTCCTAAAGAAGCAGCGATTAGGGCTGTCGATTCGGAGTGGACATTCAACACGTTAGCAACGACGGGCACGGAGACAAGCCATGCTTCTCAAAGAAGCAGTGGCTAGGACTGTCGAGTTGGAGTGGACATTCGGCGCGGTAGTTACGATGGACATGGAGTTGAGCCGTGCATCTCAAAGAAGCAGCAGTTAGGGCTTTCGAGTTGGAGTGGACGTTTGGCGCGCTAGCGATGACGGAGGCAGAGACAAGCCGTGCGTCTAAAGAAGCAGTGGTTAGGGCTGTCGAGTCGGAGTGGACGTTCAGCGCGCTAGCGACGACAGACATAGAGACTAGCCGTGTGTCTAAAAGGACCAACAGTTAGAGCTGTCGAGTCGGAGTGGATGTTCAGTGCGCTAGCGATGACAGACACGGAGACGAGCTGTGCGTCTCTAAAAATTAGCGGTTAGGGATGTCAAGTCGAAATGGATGTTCGGCGTGCTAGCGATGATGGATATGAAGACGAGCCATGTGTCTTAATGAAGCAACGGTTAGGGCTGTCGATTAGGTGTGGATGTTTGGCTCGCTAGCGACTACGGACATGGAGACGAGCCGTGCGTCTCAATGAAGGAGCGGTTAGGGCTGTTGAGTCAGAGTGGATGTCCAGCTTGCTAGCGACGACGGACACGGAGACGAGCCATGTGTCTCAATGAAGTAGCGGTTAGGGCTGTCGAATCAGTGTGGAAGTTCGGCGCGCTAGCGGCGACGGACACAGAGATGAGCCGTGCGTCTCAAAGAAGCAGCAGTGAGGCTTGTGAGTCGGAGTGGAATTTCTGCGCGCTAGCGACGTGGGATATAGAGACGAGCCATGCGTCTCAAAGAAGCAGCAGTTAGGACCATCGACTCGGAGTAGACATTCAACATGCTAGCGATGATGGACACGAAGACGAGCCATGCGTCTCAAAGAAGCAGAAGTTAGGGATGTCGATTCAGAGTGGACGTTTGGCACACTAGCGACGACGAACACGGAGATGATCTGTGCATCTCAAAGAGTCAGCGGTTAGGGCTATCAATTCAGGGAGGATGTTCGTCGCTCTAGCAACAACGGACACGAAGACGAGCCGTGCGTCTCAAAGAAGCAATGGTTAGGGCTATCGAGTCGGACTGGACGTTCGAGACGCTAGCAACAATGGACACGGAGACAAGCTGTGGCTCAAAGAAGCAGCGGTTAGGACTATTGACTCGGAGTGGAGACCCAGCGCGCTAGCAACGATGGGCACGGAGACAAGCCGTGCGTCTTAAAGAAGCAGCGGTTAGGGTTGTCGAGTCGGAGTGGACATTAGGCACGCTAGCAACGACGGAGACCAGCTGTGCATCTCAAATAAGAAGCAATTAGGGCTGTGAGTCAGAGTGGACGTTTGACGCACTAGCGACGACGGACACAGAGATGAGCCGTGCGTCTCAAAGAAGTAGCGGTTAGGGCTTTCGAGCCGGAGTGGACGTTTAGCGCGTTAGCGATGACAGAGACAGAGACGAGTTATGCGTCTCAAAGAAGCAGCGTTAGGACTATTGACTTGGAGTGGATGTTTGGCAGGCTAGCGATGGCGGACATAGAGGCGAGCTGTGCATCTCAAAGAACTAGTGGTTAGAGCTGTTGAGTCAGAGTGGACATTCGGCCCGCTAGCGACGACGGACACCAGGACGAGCCGTGCATCTCAATGAAGAGCAATTAGGGCTGTCGAGTAGGTGTGGACGTTTGGCACGCTAGTGACAAAGGACACGGAGACGAGCTGTGCATCTCAATGAAGCAGCGGTTAGGGTTGTTGACTCGGAGTGTACATTCAGCACGCTAGCGAAGATGCAGACGGAGACGAGCCATGTGCCTCAATGAAGCAACGGTTAGGGATGTCGAGTTGGAGTGTATGTTCGGCGCTCTAGCGACGACGGACACGGAGATGAGCCGTGCATCTCAAAGAAGCAGAAGTTAGGGCTGTCAATTCAGAGTGGATGTTCGGCGCACTAGCAATGATAGACACGAAGAAGCGCCGCGCGTCTCAAAGAAGCAGCGCTTAGGGCTGCCTAGTCGGAGTAGACGTTCGGCACACTAGCATCGACTTACACAGAGACGAGCCATGCGTCTCAAAGAAGCAGTGATTAGGGCTGTCGATTCAGAGTGAACATTCAGCGCGCTAGCGACGACGGGCACGGAGACGAGCCATACTTCTCAAAGAAGCAGCGGCTAGGGCTATCGAGTCAGAGTGGACGTTCGGCGCGCTAGCAACGACAGACATGGAGACGGGCTGTGCATCTCAAATAAGCAGCAGTTAGGGCTGCGAGTCGGAGTGGATGTTCAGCGCACTAGCTACGACGGACACAGAGATGAGCCATGCGTCTCAATGAAGCAATGGTTAGGGCTTTCGAGTCGGAGTGGATGTTCAGCACACTAGCGACAATGGAGATGGAGACGAGCCATGCGTCTAAAGAGCAATGGTTAGGGCTATCAAGTCAGAGTGGACGTTCAGCATGCTAGCAACAATGGACACAGAGGCTAACCGTGCATCTAAAAGAAGAAGCGGTTAGAGCTGTCCTGTTGGAGTGGACGTTCAGCGCACTAGCGATGACAGACACGGAGACGAGCCATGCGTCTCAAATAACTAGAAGTTAGAGATGTGAGTCAGAGTGGACGTGTGGCACGATAGCAATAATGGAGACTGAGACGAATCGTGCGTCTAAAGTAGTAGTGGTTTGGGCTGTCGAGTCAGAGTGGACGTTCGGCACGCTAGCAACGAAAGGCACGGAGACGACCCGTGCGTCTCAAAGAAGCAGCGGTTAGGGCTATCGATTCAGAGTGGATGCTCGGCGCGCTAGCAACGACTGAAACGAAGGCGAGCTGTGCATCTCAAAAAAGCAGCGGTTAGGGATGTCGAGATGAAATGGACGTTCGGCGTACTAGCGATGACAAATATGAAGACGGTCCATGCGTCTCAATGAAGTCGCGGTTAGGGCTTTCGAGTAGGTGTGGATATTTGGCACGCTAGCGATGATGGACACGGAGACGAGCCGTGCGTCTCAATGAAGAAGCAGTTATGGCTGTGAGTCAGAGTGGGCGTTCGACGCACTAGCGATGATGGAGACTGAGACGAACCGTGCGACTAAAGAAGTAGTGGTTAGGGCTGTCGAGTCGGAGTGGACATTCGATGCGCTAGCAGCGATGGACATAGAGACTAGCCATGCGTCTAAAAGAAGCAGCGATTAGAGCTATCGAGTCGGAGTGGACGTTCAGCGCGCTAGTGACGATGGACACAGAGACGAGCCGTGCGTCTCAAAGAAGCAGCAGTTAGGACTATCGACTCGGAGTAGACATTCAGCATGCTAACGACGATGGACACGAAGACGAGTCGTGCGTCTCAAAGAAGCAGTAGTTAGGGATGTCAAGTCAGAGTGGACGTTTGGTGCACTAGCGATGACGGACACGGAGATGATATGTTCGTTTCAAAGACTTAGCGGTTTGGGCTATCGATTCGGAGTGGATGTTTGTCGCGCTTGCGACGATGGACACGAAGACGAGCCGTGCGTCTCAAAGAAGCAACGGTTAAGGCTGTTGAGTTGGAGTGGACATTTGGCGTGCTAGCAATGATGGACACGGAGACGATCCGTGGGTGTCAAAGAAGCAGTGATTAGGACTATTGACTCGGAGTGGACATTCAACGCGCTAGTGACGACGCGCACGGAGACGAGCCATGCGTCTTAAAGAAGTAGCGGTTAGGGTTGTCGAGTCAAAGTGGATGTTAGGCGTGCTATCAACGTCGGAGATGAGCTATGCATCTCAAATAAGAAGCAGTTAGGGTTATGAGTCGGAGTGGACGTTCAGTGCACTAGCGACAATGGACATAGAGACGAGCCGTGCGTCTCAAAGAAGTAGCGGCTAGGGCTTTCGAGTCAGAGTGGACATTTGGCGCACTAGCGATGATCAAGATGGAGACGAGCCGTGCGTCTCAAAGAAACAATGTTAGGACTATTGACTTGGAGTGGACGTTCGTCGTGCTAGCGATGACAGACGGTTAGAGCTGTCGAGTCGGAGTGGATGTTTGGCACGCTAGCGACGATGGACAGAAAGACGAGCCGTGCGACCGAATGAAGCAGGGATTAGTGCTGTCGAGTAGGTGTGGACGTTCGGCGCGCTAGCGACAATGGACACGGAGACGAGCCGTGCATCTCAATGAATGACTGGTTAGGGTTGTTGACTCGGAGTGGATGTTCACCGCGCTAGCGAAGATGGATACGGAAATGAGCCTTGCGTCTCAATGAAGCAACAGTTATGGATATCGAGTTGGAGTGGACATTTGGCGCGCTAGCGACAATGGACACGGAGACGAGCCGTGCATCTCAAAGAAGCAGAAGTTAGGGCCGTCGATTCGGAGTGGACGTTCAGTGCGCTAGCAATGACAGACACGAAGACGAGCCGTGCGTCTCAAAGAAGCAGCACTTAGGGCTGCTGAGTCGGAGTGGATGTTTGGCACTAGCATCGACGGACACAGAGATGAGCCATGCGTCTCTAAGAAGCAGCAATTATGGCTTTTGATTTGGAGTGGACATTCAGCGTGCTAGCGACGATGGGCACGGAGACGAGCCGTGCTTCTCAAAGAATTAGCGGCTAGGGTTGTCGAGTCGGAGTGAACGTTCGACACGCTAGCAACGATGGACATGGAGACGAGCCGTGCATCTCAAATAAGCAGCAGTTAGGGCTATGAGTCAGAGTGGAAGTTCAACGCGCTAGCTACGATAGGCACAGAGACGAGCCGTGCGTCTCAATGAAGCAATGGTTAGGGCTTTCGAGTCGGAGTGGATGTTCGGCACGCTCGCGACACTAGAGATAGAGACGAGCCGTGCGTCTAAAGAGCAATGGTTAAGGCTGTCGAGTCGGAGTGGACGTTCGGCACGCTAGCAACGACGGACACACAGACTAGCCATGCGTCTAACAGTAGCAGCGGTTAGAGCTGTCGCGTCGGAGTGGACGTTCGGCGTGATAGCGACGACAGACACGGAGACGAGCTGTGCATCTCAAAAAAGCAGCGGTTAGGTATGTTGAGCCAAAATGGACGTTCGGCGCGCTAGCGACGATGGATATGAAGATGAGCTATGTGTCTCAATGTATCAGCGATTAGGGCTGTCGAGTAGGTTTGGAAATTCGGTGTGCTAGCGACGACAGACATGGAGGCGAGCCGTGCATCTCAATGAAGGAGCGGTTAGGGTTGTCGAGTCGGAGTGGAAGTTCAGCGCACTAGCAACAATGGACACGGAGATGAGCCGTGCGTCTCAATGAAGCAGCTGTTAGGGCTGTCGAGTTAGAGTGGACGATCGATGCGCTAGAGAGAACAGACACGGAGACGAGCCATGCGTCTCAAAGAAGCAGAAGTTAGGGTTGTGTGTCGGAGTGGACGCTCGGCGCTAGCAACGACGGACAAAGAGATTAGCCGTCCGTCTCAAAGAAGCAGCGATTAGGACTGTTGACTCGGAGTAGACATTCAACACGCTAGCAATGGCAGACACGGAGATGAGCCATGCGTCTTAAAGAAGCAGCGGTAAGGGCTGTCGAGTCGGAGTGGACGTTCGGCGCGCTAGCAATGACGGACACAGCAACGAGCCGTGCATCTCAAAGAATTAGCAGTTATGGCTGTGAGTCAGAGTGGATGTTTTGCGTGCTTGCGACGACGGATACAGAGACAAGCTGTGCATCTCAATGAAGCAGCAATTAGGGTTGTCGAGTTGGAGTGGACGTTCGGCGTGCTAGCCATGATGGACACGGAGACGAGCCACGCGTCTCAAATAACTAGAAGTTAGAGATGTGAGTTAGAGTGGACGTTTGGCGTGATAGCGACGATGGAGACTGAGACGAGCCGCGCGTCTGAACAAGTAGTGGTTAGGGCTGTCGAGTCAGAGTGGACGTTCGACACACTAGCAACGACGGGCACAGAGACTAGCCATGCGTCTAAAAGAAGCAGCGGTTAGAGCTATCGAGTCGGAGTGGACGTTCGGCATGCTAGCAACGACAGATACGGAGGCGAGCCGTGCGTCTCAAAAAAGCAGCGGTTAGGGATGCTCAGTTGAAATGGACGTTCATCGTGCTAGCAATGACGGATATGAAAACGAGCCATGCATCTCAATGTAGTAGCGGTTAGGGCTGTCGAGTAGGTGTGGACGTGTGGCACGCTAGCGACGACGGACACGAAGACGAGCCGTGCATCTCAATGAAGCAGCAGTTAGGGCTGTGAGTCAGAGTAGGAGTTTGGCGCGCTAGCGACGATGGAGACTGAGACGAGCCGTGTGACTAAAGAAGAAGTGGTTAGATCTATCGAATCGGAGTCGACATTCGGTGCGCTAGCGATGACGGACATAGAGACTAGCCATACGTCTAAAAGAAACAACGGTTAGAGCTATCGAGTCAGAGTGGATGTTCGGCGCGCTAGCAACGATGGACACAGAGACGAGCCATGCGTCTCAAAGAAGCAGCGGTTAGGACTGTCGACTCAGAGTAGACATTCAACACGCTAGCAACGACAGACACGGAGACGAGCCGTGTGTCTCAAATAAGCAGCAGTTAGGGATGCCGAGTCAGAGTGGACGTTTGGCGTGCTAGCGATGACAGACATGAAGACGAGCCATGCGTCTCAGAGAATCAACGGTTAGGGCTATCGATTCGGAGTGAACATTCGGCGCGCTAGCAACGACGAACACGAAGACAAGCCGTGCATCTCAAAGAAGTAGTGGTTAGGGATGTCGAGTCCAAGTGGACGTTTGGCAATTCCAATGATGGACATGGAGACAAGCCGTGCGTCTCAAAGAAGCATCGGTTAGGACTATCGACTCGAAGTGGACATTTAGTGCGCTAGCGACGACGGGCATGAAGATGAGCTGTTAGGGGTGTTGACTCAGAGTGGACGTTAATCGCCCTAGCAACGATGGACACGGAGACGAGCCGTGCATCTCAAATAAGAAGCAGTTAGGGGTGTGAGTCGGAGTGGACGTTCAGCGTGTTACCGACGACGGACACAGAGACGAGCCGTGCGTCTCAAAGAGCAGTGGTTAGGGCTTTCTAGTCATAGTGGATGTTTGGCGCGCTAGCAACGATGGAGATGGAGACGAGCCGTGCGTCTCAAAGAAGCAGCGGTTAGGGATGCCGAGTTGGAGTGGACGTTCGGCGTGGTCGCGACGATTGACACGGAGACGAGCCATGCATCTCAAAGTAGCAGAAGTTAGGGCTATCGATTCGGAGTGGACATTCGGCGCGCTAGCAATGGCAAACACGAAGACAAACCATGCGTCTCAAAGAAGTAGTGCTTAGGGCTGCTGAGTCGGAATGGACGTTCGGCGCGCTAGCATCGACGGACAAAGAGGCGAGCCATGCATCTCAAAGAAGTAGTGATTAGGGCTGTCAATTCGGAGTGGACATTCAGCACGCTAGCAACGACGGGCATAGAGGTGAGCCGTGCTTCTCAAAGAAGCAGCGGCTAGGGCTGTCGGGTCGGAGTGGACGTTCGGCATGCTAGCGGCAACGGACATGGAGACGAGCCGTGCATCTCAAGTAAGCAGCAGTTAGGGCTGTGAGTTAGAGTAGATGTTCGGCGCGCTAGCTACGATGGACACAGAGACGAGCTGTATATCTCAATGAAGCAATGGTTAGGGCTTTCGAGTCAGAGTGGATGTTCGGCGTGCTAGCGACAATGGAGATGGAGACGAGCCGTGCATCTAAAGAGCAATGGTTAAGGCTATCATGTCGGCACTTGCAACGACGGACACAGAGACTAGCCGTGCATATAAAAGAAGCAGCGGTTAGAGCTGTCGGGTCGGAGTGGACGTTCGGCGCGCCATCGATGACAGACACGGAGACGAGCCGTGCATCTCAAAAAAGCAGCGATTAGGGATGTTGAGCCGAAATGGACGTTCGGCGCGCTAGCGACGATGGATATGAAGACGAGCTATGCATCTCAATGTAGCAGCGATTAGGGCTGTCGAGTAGGTGTGGACGTTCCGCGCGCTAGCGACGCCCGACACGAAGACGAGCCGTGCGTCTCAATGAAGGAGTGGTTAGGGTTGTTGAGTCGGAGTGGACGTTCAGCATGCTAGCGACAATGGACACGGAGACGAGCCGTACGTTTCAATGAAGCAACTGTTAGGGCTATCGAGTCAGAGTAGACGATCGGTGCCCTAGCTACAACAGACACGAAGATGAGCTGTGCGTCTCAAAGAAGCAGAAGTTAGGGTTGTGAGTGGGAGTGGATTCTCGGCATTAGCGACAATGGACACATAGACGAGCCGTGCGTCTCAAAGAAGTAGCGGTTAGGACTGTCGACTTGGAGTAGACATTCAGCATGCTAGCGATGGTGGACACAAAGATGAGCCGTGCGTCTTAAATAAGCAGCGGTAAGGGCCGTGAAGTCGGAGTGTATGTTCGGTGCGCTAGCGATGATTGACACGGCGATGAGCCGTGCATCTCAAAGAATCAGCAGTTAGGGCTGTGAGTCGGAGTGGATGTTTTGCGCGCTAGCGATGACGGATACAGAGACAAGCTGTGCGTTTCAATAAAGCAGTGGTTAGGGCTATCGAGTTGGAGTGGATGTTCGAGGCACTAGCGATGACGGACACGGAGACGAGCCGTGCGTCTCAAGTAAACAGAAGTTAGAGATATGAGTCAGAGTGGATGTTCGGCGCGATAGCGATGACAGAGACTGAGACGAGCCGTGCATCTATAGAAGTAGTGGTTAGGGCTGTCGAGTCAGACTGGACGTTCGACGCGCTAGCAACGACAGACATAGAGACAAGCCATGCGTCTAAAAGAAGCAGCGGTTAGAGCTATCGATTTGGAGTGGACGTTCAGCGTGCTAGCAACAACAGATACGGAGGCGAGCCGTGCGTCTCAAAAAAGCAGCGGTTAGGGATGTCGAGTCGAAATGGACGTTCAGCGTGTTAGCGATGACGGATATGAAGACGGGCCATGCGTCTCAATGAAGTAGCGATTAGGGCTGTCGAGTAGGTGTGGACGTTTGGCATGCTAGCGACGACAGACACGGAGATGAGCCGTGCGTCTCAATGAAGCAGCAGTTAGGGCTGTGAGTCAGAGTGGGCGTTCTGCGCGCTAGCGACGATGGAGAATGAGACGAGCCGTCTGACTAAAGAAGCAGTGGTTAGGGCTGTCGAGTCGGAGTGGACGCTCGGTGCGCTCGCGATGACAGACATAGAGACTAGCCATACGCCTTAAAGAAGCAATGGTTAGAGCCATCGAGTTAGAGTGGACGTTCGGCGCGATAGCAACGATGGACAGAGAGTCGAGCCATGCGTCTCAAAGAAGCAGCGGTTAGGACTGCCGAGTTGGAGTAGACATTCAACACGCTAGCAACAACGGACACGGAGACGAGCCGTGCATCTCAACAAAGAATCGGTTATGGATGTCGAGTCAGTGGACGTTTGGCGTGCTAGCGACGACAGACACGAATACGAGCCACACATCTCAAAGAATCAGCGGTTAGGGCTATCGATTCGGCGTGGATGTTCGACGCGCTAGCGACAACGGACACGAAGACATGCCGTGCATCATAAAGAAGTAGTGGTTAGGGCTGTCGAGTCAGAGTGGACGTTCGGCCGTTCTAATGATGGACATGGAGACAAGCCGTGCGTCTCAAAGAAGCAGCGGTTAGGAATGTCGACTCGAAGTGGACATTCAGTGCACTAGCGACGACGGGCTTGGAGATGAGCCGTGCGTCTCAAAAAAGCAATGGCGAGGGATGTTGAGACGAAATGGATGTTCGGCATGCTAGCGACAATGGAGATGGAGACGAGCCGTGCGTCTAAAGAGCAATGGTTAAGGCTATCAAGTCGGCACTTGCAACGACGAACATAGAGACTAGCCGTGCGTATAAAATAAGCAGCGGTTAGAGCTGTCACGTCGGAGTGGACGTTCGGCGCGCCAGCGATGACAGACACGGAGACGAGCCATGCGTCTCAAAAAAGCAACGGTTAGGGATGTTGAGCCGAAATGGACGTTCGGCGTGCTAGCGACGATGGATATGAAAACGAGCTATGCATCTCAATGTAGCAGCGATTAGGGCTGTCGAGTAGGTGTGGACGTTCCGCGCGCTAGCGACGACCGACACGATGACGAGCCGTGCGTCTCAATGAAGGAGTGGTTAGGGTTGTTGAGTCGGAGTGGACGTTCAGTGTGCTAGCGACAATGGACACGGAGACGAGCCATGCATTTCAATGAAGCAACTGTTAGGGCTATCGAGTCAGAGTAGACGATCGGTGCCCTAGCTACAACAGACACGAACATGAGCCGTGCGTCTCAAAGAAGCAGAAGTTAGGGTTGTGAGTCGTAGTGGATTCTCGACGCTAGCGACGATGGACACATAGACGAGCCACGCGTCTCAAAGAAGTAGCGGTTAGGACTGTCGACTCGGAGTAGACATTTAGCATGCTAGCGATGGAGGACACAAAGATGAGCCGTGCGTCTTAAATAAGCAGCGGCCAGGGTTGTCAAGTCAGAGTGTATGTTCGGCGCACTAGTGACGACGAACACGGCGATGAGCCGTGCATCTCAAAGAGTCAGCAGTTAGGGCTGTGAGTCAGAGTGGACGTTTTGTGCGCTAGCGATGACGAATACAGACACAAGCTGTGCGTCTCAATGAAGCAGCGGTTAGGGCTATCGAGTTGGAGTGGACGTTCGGCGCACTAGCGATGACAGACACGGAGACGAGCCATGCGTCTCAAGTAACCAGAAGTTAGAGATGTGAGTCGGAGTGGATGTTTGGCGCAATAGCAACGATGGAGACTGAGACGAGCTGTGCATCTATAGAAGTGGTGGTTAGGGCTGTCGAGTTAGAGTGGACGATCAGCGTGCTAGAAACGACGGACACAAAGACTAGCCATGTGTCTAAAAGAAGCAGCGGTTAGAGCTATCGAGTTGGAGTGGAAATTCGGTGTGCTAGCAATGATAGATATGGAGGCGAGCCATGCGTCTCAAAAAAGCAGCGGTTAGGGATGTCGAGTCGAAATGGACATTTGGCGTGCTAGCGATGACGGATATGAAGATGGGCCATGCGTCTCAATGAAGTAGCAGTTAGGGCCGTCGAGTAGGTGTGGACGCTTGGCATGCTAGCGACGACGGACACGGAGACGAGCTGTGTGTTTCAATGAAGTAGCAGTTAGAACTGTGAGTCAGAGTGGGCGTTCGGCGCGCTAGCAACGATGGAGACTGAGACGAGCCGTGCGACTAAAGAAGCAGTGGTTAGGGCTGTCAAGTTGGAGTGCATGTTCGGTGCGCTAGTGATGACAGACATAGAGACTAGCCATACGTCTAAAAGAAGAAACAGTTAGAGCTATCGAGTCGGAGTAGACGTTCAGCGCGCTAGCGACGATGGACACAGAGACGAGCCGTGCGTCTCAAAGAAGCAGCGGTTAGGACTGCCGACTCGGAGTAGACATTCAACACGCTAGCAACGTCGGACACGGAGACGAGCCATACTTCTCAAAGAAGCAGTGGTTAGGCATGTCGAGTCAGAGAGGACGTTTGGCGTGCTAGTGACGATAGACACGAAGACGAGCCGTGCGTCTCAAAGAATCAGCGGTTAGGGCTATCGATTCAGAGTGGACGTTCGGCGTGCTAGCGATGACGGACATGGAGACAAGCCGTGCATCTCAAAGAAGTAGTGGTTAGGGCTGTCCAGTCGGAGTGGATGTTCGGCCGTTCCAATGATGGACATGGAGACGAGCGGTGCGTCTCAAAGAAGTAGCGGTTAGAACTATCGACTCGAAGTGGACATTCAGTGCGCTAGCAACGATGGGCACGGAGATGAGCCGTGCTTCCCAAAAAAGCTGCGGTTAGGGATGCCGACTCAGAGTGGACGTTAAGCGCGCTAGCGACAATGGACACAGAGATGAGCCGTGCATCTCAAATAAGCAGCAATTAGGGGTGTGAGTCAGAGTGGACGTTCAACGCGCTACCGACGATGGACATAGAGACAAGCCGTGTGTCTCAAAGAGCAGCGGTTAGGGTTTTTAGGTAGTAGTGGATGTTTGGCGCGCTAGCAACGACGGAGACAGATACGAGCCGTGCGTCTCAAAGAAGCAGCGGTTAGGGATGCCTAGTTGGAGTGGACGTTCGGCGCGCTAGCGACGACGGACACAGAGACGAGCCATGCATCTCAAAGAAGCAGAAGTTAGGGCTGTCGATTGGGAGTGGATGTTCGGCACGCTAGCAATGACAGACACGAAGAAGAACCGTGCATCTCAAAGAAGCAGCGCTTAGGGTTGCCGAGTCGGAATGGACGTTCAGCGCGCTAGCATCGACGGACACAAAGACGAGCCATGCGTCTCAAAGAAGCATCGATTAGGACTGTCGATTCGAAGTGGACATTCAACACGCTAGCGACGACGGGCACAGAGACGAGCCATGCTTGTCAACGAAGCAGCGGCTAGGGCTATCGAGTCGGAGTGGACGTTCGGCATGCTAGCAATGGTTGACATGGAGACGAGCCGTGCATCTCAAATAAGCATCAGTTAGGGCTGTGAGTCGGAGTGGACGTTCGGCATGCTAGCTACGATGGACACAGAGACGAGCCGTGCGTCTCAATGAAGCAATGGTTAGGGCTTTTGAGTCAGAGTGGATATTCGGTGCGCTAGAGACAATGGAGATGGAGACGAGCCGTGCGTCTAAAGAGCAATGGTTAAGGCTGTCGATTCGGAGTGGACGTTTGAGACACTAGCAACGACGGACACAGAGACTAGCCATGCGTCTAAAAGAAGCAACGGTTAGAGCTTTCGCGTCAGAGTGGATGTTCGGCGCGCCAACGACGATAGACACTGAGACGAGCCGTGCATCTCAAAAAAGCAGTGGTTAGGGATGTTGAGCCAAAATGGACGTTCAGTATGCTAGCGACGATGGATATGAATACGAGCTATGCATCTCAATGTAATAGCGATTAGGGAAGTCGAGTAGGTGTGGAGGATCGGCGCGCTAGCGAGGACCAACACAAAGACGAGCCGTGCGTCTCAATGAAGGAGTGGTTAGGGTTGTCGATTCCGAGTGGACATTCAACGTGCTAGCGACAATGGACACGGAGACGAGCCGTGCATCTCAATGAAGCAACTGTTAGGGCTGTTGAGTCAGAGTAGACGATCGGTGCGCTAGCGACAATGGACACGGAGATGAGCCATGCGTCTCAAAGAAGTAGCGGTTGGGACTGTCGACTCGGAGTAGACATTCAGCACGCTAGCCATGGTGAACACGGAGAAGAGCCGTGCGTCTTAAAGAAGCAGCGGTAAGGGATGTCAAGTCGGAGTGTATGTTCGGCGCGCTAGCGACAACAGACAAGGCGATGAGCCATGCATCTCAAATAAGCAGCAGTTAGGGGTGTGAGTCGGAGTGGACGTTCAGCGCACTACCGACGACGGACACAGAGACGAGCCGTGTGTCTCAAAGAGCAGCGGTTAGGGATTTCGAGTCGTAGTGGATGTTTGGCGTGCTAGCGATGATAGAGACGGAGACAGAGACGAGCCATGTGTCTCAAAGAGGCGGCGGTTAGGGATGCTGAGTTGGAGTGGACGTTCGGTGCGCTAGCGATGACGGATACGGAGACAAGCCGTGCATCTCAAAGAAGCAGAATTTAGGGCTGTCGATTCGGAGTGGACGTTCGGCGCGCTAGCGACGATGGACACGAAGACGAGCCATGCGTCTCAAAGAAGTAGCGGTTAGGGATGCCGATTCGGAGTGGATGTTCGGCGTGCTAGCATCAACGGTCACAGAGACAAGCCGTGCATCTCAAAGAAGCATCGATTAGGGCTATGGACTCGGAGTGGACATTCAGCATGCTAGTGACGACAGGCACGGAGACGAGCCGTGCATCTCAAAGAAGGAGCGGTTAGGGCTGTCGAGTCGGAGTGGACGTTCGGCACGCTAGCGACGACGGACAAGGAGACGAGCCGTGCATCTCAAATAAGCACGAGTTAGGGCTGTGAGTCGGAGTGGACATTCGACACGCTAGCTATGTCAGACACAAAGACGAGCCATGTGTCTCAATGAAGCAGTGGTTAGGGCTTTCGATTCGGAGTGGACGTTCGGCGTGCTAGTGACGACGGAGACAAAAACGAGCCGTGCGTCTAAAGAGAAGTGGTTAGGGCTGTTGAGTCATAGTGGACGTTCCACGTGCTAGCGATGACGGACACGTAGACAAGCTGTGCATCTCAAATATGCAGCAGTTAGGGCTATGAGTCGGAGTGGATGTTCGGTGCACTTGGGACGATGGAGACAGAGATGAGCCGTGCGTATCAATGAGGAATTGGTTAGGGCTTTCGAGTTGGAGTGGATGTTTGGCGCGCTAGCGACTATGGAGACAGAGACGAGCCATGCGTCTAAATAAGGAGTGGTTAGGGCTATCGAGTCGGAGTGGACATTCGGCGCGCTAGCGACGATGGACATAGAGACTATCCATGCATCTAAAAGGACCAACGGTTAGAGATGTCGAGTTAGAGTGGTCGTTCGGCACGCTAGCGAGGATAGACACGGAGATGAGCCATGCGTCTCAAACAAAGTAGTGGTTCGGGATGTCGAGTTGAAATGGACATTCAGCGTGCTAGCGATGACGGATATGAAGAAGAGCCATGTGTCTCAATGAGGTAGCGGTTAGGGATGTCGAGTAGGTGCGGATGTTCGAGACGAGCCGTTTGTCTCAATGAAGCAGCGGTCATGGCTGTCGAGTCAAAGTGGATGTTCGGCACGCTAGCGACGATGGACACGGAGATGAGCTGTGCGTCTCAAAGAAGCAATAGTGAGGGTTGTGCCTCAGAGTGGACGTTTGGCGCGCTAGCGATGACGGACACAGAGGCGAGCCGCGCAGCTCAAAGAAGCAGCGGTTAGGACTATCGACTCGGAGTAGACCTTCAGCATGCTAGCGAAGATGTACATGAAGATGAGCCGTTCGTCTCAAAGAAGCAGCGTTAGGGATGTCGAGTCAGAGTGGACGTTTGGCACGCTAGCGACGATGAACACGGATATGATCTATGCGTCTCAAAGAATCAACGGTTAGAGCTATCGATTCGGAGTGGATGTTCGTCACGCTAGCGATGACGGACACGAAGCGAGCCGTGTGTATCAAAGAAGCAACAGTTAGGACAGTCAAGTCAGAGTGGACGTTCGGCGCGCTAGCAAACGATGGACACGGAGACGAGCTGTGGGTCTCAAAGTAGTAGCGGTTAGGGCAATTGACTCGGAGTGGACATTCAGCGTGCTAGCGACAACGGGCACGGAGACAAGCCATGCATCTTAAAGAAGCAGCGGTTAGGGATGTCAAGGCAGAGTGGACATTAGGCGCGCTAGCAACGATGATGATGAGCTGTGCATCTCAAATAAGAAGCAGTTAGGCTATGAGTCGGAGTAGACGTTCGGCACGCTAGAGACGATGGGCATAGAGACGAGCCGTGTGTCTCAAGGAAGTAGCGGTTAGGGCTTTCGAGTCAGAGTGGATGTTCGGCGCGCTAGCTATGACGGATATGGAGACGAGCCATGTGTATCAAAGAAGCAGCGTTAGGAATGTTGACTCGGAGTGGATGTTCAGCGTGCTAGCGATGACGGACATAGAGACGAGCCATGCGTCTGAAAGAAGCAACGATTAGGGCTGTCGAGTAGGTGTGGACATTCGGCGCACTAGCAACGATGGACACGGAGATGAGCCGTGTGTCTCAACGAAGGAGCAGTTAGGGTTGTCGACTCGGAGTGGACATTCAGTGTGCTAGCGACAGTGGAGACGGACATGAGCATTCGGTCTCGATGAAGCAGCAGTTAGGGATGTCGAGTTGGAGTGGACGTTCAGCGCGCTAGCGACGATGGAGATGGAGATGAGCTGTGCGTCTCAATGAAGCAGCGGTTAGGGATGTCGAGTTGGATTGGACGTTAGGCGGGCAAGCAACGATGGACACAGAGACAAGCCGTGCATCTCAAAGAAGCAGATGTTAGGGCTATCGATTCAGATTGGACGTTCGGCACGCTAGCTACGATGGACACGAAGATGAGCCGTGCGTCTCAAAGAAGCAGCGGTTAGGGATGCCGATTCGGAGTGGACGTTTGGCATGCTAGCATCGATGGTCATGGAGACAAGCTGTGCGTCTCAAAGGAGCAACGATTAGGGCTGTCGACTCGGAGTGGACATTTAGCGTGCTAGTGACGACGGGCACGGAGACAAGCCATCCATCTCAAAGAAGCACCCGTTAGGGTTGTGAGTCGGAGTGGACATTCGACACGCTAGCTACGACGGACACAAAGACGAGCCGTGCGTCTCAATGAAGTAGTGGTTAGGGCTTTCGAGTCGTAGTAGACGTTCAGCGTGCTAGTGACGACGGAGACGAAGACGAGCCGTGCGTCTAAAGAGAAGTGGTTAGGGCTATCGAGTCGAAGTGACGTTCCGCGTGCTAGAGACGATGGACATGTAGACGAGTGGTGCATCTCAAATAAGCAGCAGTTAGGGCTGTGAGTCAGAGTGGACGTTCGGTGTGCTTGGGACGATGGACACAGAGATGAGCGGTGCATCTCAATGAAGCATTGGTTAGGGCTTTAGAGTTGGAGTGGATGTTTGGCGTGCTAGCGATGATGGAGACATAGACGAGCCATGCATCTAAAGAAGGAGTGGTTAGAGATGTCGAGTCGGAGTGGACGTTCGGCGCGCTAGCGACGACGGACATAGACGCTAGACGTGCGTCTAAAAGGACCAGCGGTTAGAGATGTTTAGTCGGAGTGGACGTTCGGTGCTCTAGCAAGGATAGACATGGAGACGAGTCATGTGTCTAAAAAAAGTAGCGGTTAGGGATGTTGAGTTGAAATGGATGTTCGGCGTGCTAGCGATGGCGGATATGAATAAGAGCTGTGTGTCTCAATGAAGTAACTGTTAGGGATGTCAAGTATGTGTGGTCGTTCAGAGCGCTAGCGACTACGGACATGGAGACGAGCCGTGCGTCTCAATGAAGCAGCGGTTAGGGCCGTCGAGTCGGGGTGGACGTTCAGCTTGCTAGCAACGATGAACACGCAGACGAGCTGTTTGTCTTAATGAAGAAGTGGTTAGGGCTATCGAGTCAGAGTGGACGTTTGGCGCGCTAGCGACAATGGACACGGAGATGAGCCGTGCGTCTCAAAGAAGTAGCAGTGAGGGTTGTGTGTCGGAGTGGATGTTCAGCGTGCTAGCGACGATGTACACAGAGACGAGCCGTGGGTCTCAAAGAAGCATCAGTTACGACCGTCGAAACGGAATAAACATTCAGCGTGCTAGCAAAGATGGACACAAAGACGAGCTGTTCGACTCAAAGAAGCAGCGGTTAGGGATGTCGAGTCAGAGTGGATGTTTGGCGCACTAGCGAAGACGGACACGGAGATGATCCATGCGTCTCAAAGAATCAACAGTTAGAGCTATCGATTTGGAGTGGATGTTCGTCGCGCTAGCGATGACGGACACAAAGACGAGCTGTGCGTCTCAAAGAAGCAACAGTTAGGGCTGTCAAGTTAGAGTGGACATTCGGCGCGCTAGTAATGATGGACACGGAGACGAGCCATGGGTCTCAAAGAAGCAGCGGTTAGGACTATTGAATCGGCGTGTACATTCAACGCGCTAGCGACAACGGGCTCGGAGACAAGCCGTACATCTTAAAGAAGCAGCGGTTAGGGCTGTCAATTCAGAGTGGACGTTAGGCGCGCTAGCGATGACGGAGACGAGCTGTGCATCTCAAATAAGAAGCAGTTAGGGCTATGAGTCGGAGTGGACGTTCGGCCCGCTAGAGATGAAGGACATAGAGACAAGCCCTGTGTCTCAAAGAAGTAGCGGTTAGGGCTTTCGAGTCAGAGTGGATGTTTGGCGAGCTAGCTACAGCGGAGACAGAGACGAGCCGTGCATCTCAAAGAAGCAGCATTAGGACTATTGAATCGGACTGGCCGTTCAGCGTGCTAGTGACGATAGACAGAGAGATGAGCCGTGTGTCTCAAAGAAGCAGCGATTAGGGCTATCGAGTAGGTGTGGACATTCGACACAATAGCGACGATGGACATGGAGATGAGCCGTGCGTCTCAATGAAGGAGAAGTTAGGGTTGTCGACTCGGAGTGGACATTCAGCATGCTAGCGACAATGGAGACAGAAACGAGCCGTGCGTCTCGATGAAGCAGCAATTAGGGAACTAGTAACCTCTCAACTCAATTTGTGAACTGGAGTATTGACTTTCCCGCCACCACAATGATTTGAAGGGCTTGGAAAAGCCTAAGATTGGGGAAGTTTCCTCATGGATATTTATTTGGTGTTTATTTTCTTTTATTTAGAGGTGGTGTTTTCATTTGAGTTTATAAGCACTCATGTTGGTTTCCCCAACACCTTATTTTTTCTTTCTATTTGCTTTCGAAATTTTCTAGCCGAGCTTTGCTGCCAATTTTCTATTCTTTAAAATTCCTCTCTTAAAAACCACAAAAAGACTTCTCCATTTTTCCTTATTTTCCCTCTTTATTTTCTTTCTGCCTCGACTTCATATATATTTACAGGAGAGTGATCGACTTCCCACTTTTGAAGGAAGATAGAAGTGGAACCAAACATGAGAGGTATGCCTTATGACTCCCCACTTTTGAAGTTTGAGTAAACCATGCTAGTTAGTAGTAAATGTTGAGATATTATATTGGTGGAGTGAGTGTTTGTATTGTAGTAAGATTTTCGTTTGCATGGGTATTTAATTGGGTGCATTTTGTTCTAGCTCTCATAATTAACCGAGTCTTGCCTAAAAATTGCTAAAAAATTGTAATAAGAAAAAGTCTCACAATTGAAGGCTTGGGTGTTGTAGTGCTTTGTATTGAAGGATTATTTCTAGAAACACTCGACACCACTGAAAATGTTGATTGACTTGATAGCTCTCTTTGAAAGGATTTGTTCGATTGAATTAATGTTTAGTGGTTTTTGTGAGCATGCCAAAGTTTGACTTGTTAATCATAAGAATGATATAGCTTTACGCGTGTCAAACTTCATGGGATGCCAAGAGCTCCGCTGGCCTACGAAAGATATTCATGGAGGAAACTCCTAGATTTCGGCTATGAGTTGATTAAACACTTGTAGCAGCAATGCTATAGTGGGTAAGTTTCTTGGCACTCCCAGGTAGCTGTAATCATGATGGAATCACTCCTCTGGCTATTATGAGTAACCATTATGCAAAAGGAACAAAAACCTTAGTGATGCCACAAGTGTCCATCGACAGCCCTAACTTCTGCTTCTTTGAGATACACGGCACATCTCCGTGTCCGTCGTTGCTAGCGTGCCGAATGTCCATTCCGGCTCGACATCCCTAACAGATGCTTCATTAAGACGCACGGCTCGTCTCTGTGTCCATTGTTGCTAGCGTTGAACGTCCACTCTGAGTCGACATCCCTAACCGCTCCTTCATTGAGATGCACAGCTCGTCTCCATGTCCATCGTCTCTAGCGTGCCAAACGTCCACACCTACTCGACAGCCCTAATCGCTGCTTCTTTGAGACGTACGGCTCGTCTCTATGTCCGTCGTCGCAAGCGCGCCGAATGTCCACTCCTACTCGACAACTCTAACCGCTGCTTCTTTGAGACACGCAGCTCGTCTCCATGTCCGTCGTCTCTAGCATGCCGGACGTCCACTCCAACTCTACAGCCCACCGCTGCTTCATTAAGATGCACGGCTCGTATCCGTGTCCATCGTCACTAGCGCGCCATATGTTCACTCCAACTTAAAACCCATAATCACTTCTTCTTTGAGATGCATGGCTCGTCTTTGTATCCATCGTTGCTAGCGCGCCGAACGTCCACTCCAAATCACAGCCCTAACTGCTGCTTATGTGAGATGCAAGCCTCATCTACGGGTCCATCGTCGCTAGCGCGCCGAACGTCCACTCCGAGTCGACAGCCCTAACCACAACTTCTTTGAGATGCGCGGCTCGTCTCCATGCCCTTCGTCTTTAGCACATTGAATGTCCACTCCGAGTCGACAACCCTAACTGCTACTTCTTTGAGACGCACGTCTCGTCTTCGTGTCCATCATTGCTATCGCGCCGAAGGTCCACTCTGACTCCAACATCCCTAACCGCTTCTTCTTCGAGACGCATGGCTCGTCTTCGTGTCTGTCATTGCTAGAACGCCGAACATCCACTCCGACTCAATAGCCCTAACCATTGATTCTTCGAGATGCATGGCTCGTCTCTGTGTCCGTCATCGGTAGCGCGCCAAACATCCACTCTGACTCGACATCCCTAACCACTGCTTCTTTGAGATGCA
Organism: Avena eriantha; assembly: GCA_910589775.1. Classification (NCBI taxonomy): domain Eukaryota; kingdom Viridiplantae; phylum Streptophyta; class Magnoliopsida; order Poales; family Poaceae; genus Avena; species Avena eriantha. Next base: position 374,390,554 of record OU342743.1, read on the forward strand.
TAGCCCTCTCTGTGTCCGTCGTCACAGGCATGTTGAATGTCTACTCTGAGTCGACAATCTTAACCACTACTTATTTGAGATGCATGGCTCATCTCTGTGTCCGTCGTCGCTAGCACGCTGAACATGGACTCTGACTCACAACCCTAACTTCTGCTTCTTTGAGATGCAAGACTCGTCTCCGTGTCCATCGTCGCTAGCGCGTCAGACATCCACTCCAACTCGACAGCCCTAACCCCTGATTCATTAAGACACTCGGCTCGTCAATGTGTTTGTTGTCACTAGCACGCTGAACGTCCACTCCAACTCGACAACCCTAACCGCTCCTTCATTGAGAACCACGGATTGTCTCGGTGTACATCGTCTCTAGCGCGCCGAACGTCCATTATAACATCCCAAATTTCGCAATTACAGGTGTTACTAGAAGCATGCATCATATCCTTGCATCATGGCATCACATAACAAAAACTGCATCAGGTAATTTCCAAAACCCCATAGTCATATAAAAGACTAAAAGGGTTAAACAATATGAATCCTCCTAAACCTTTGCAAAAGTGTTATTTTTATAATCTCATTATAATCCTCTTCTTTTTACAAAATTTGAGAGACCGGTTTCACTTAATTTGGAGTCCGTTTGCAAAAGTTATTAGACAAATAGTGAAACAGAAAATAAAAAGAATAAAAAAATAAAATAAGTCTAACCTAAGCGGGCCAGCCGAAGCCAGCCCGCAACTATCTACCGCGCACACCGCGAGCGAGCGGCGCACAGGCCAGGCCAGCAGGCCGCACCAGCCGCCAGCCCCCCCGCCTCTCACTGACGAGAGGGCCCCACCTGTCATCCCCGTCCTAACCGTGTTCATCGCCAACTCCTCTGCCGACGCAATCTCACATGATTCCGTTGGATTCGGAGACGAATCCGACCCCTTCCGCACGAAAAACCCCCCTTATAATCCCCCCATCGAGCCTTGGCTCTTTTCCAAAAAAAACCACAAACCCTAGCCCCATCTTCGTCGCCGCCGACGCGCCGCTGGAGCCTCGGGAGGTTGTCGCCGTCATCGATACCGAGCTCTTCTTCCTCTCTTTCTTCCAAAATAGGAACCGCCGCTAACTCCTCTGTCTCCCCCTTGTTTTTCCCTCTCTTTAGCGCAGTGAACCGCCGACAATTGGTCGCCGGAGTCTCGCCGGAGACGGGAGAGAACGGCGGAGCACCGCCGCGGGCAGAGAAGGGGATGACCGACGCCGACCGTACCAGGGCGACCGCGAGGAGGAGGGGAACATCATCGTCCACTTCGCGCAGCCGGGGGCCAGCCGGAACGCCGCCGGCCATTGCCACTGACCCGCCGTCGCCGTCGTCGTCAACGTCATCGCCGGTAAGCCCCTCCGTCCCTGGCCGTCGGATCTCGATCCGGCGGTACAGATCGCGTTGACCCAGTGAACAGGTACCGCCCAATCTCATGCTGCCACGCGTCCACGCACGCGTCAGCGCCACGTCGGCTCCGTGTACCCGCCCTGGACCAATCCCGCGCCGCCACTTGGCGCTGCACAGCTGGCCACCGTCCTGTTTTCTTTTAAATAGGCAGAAAACACTTTAATCTTGTAAAATCCATAGTAATTCGAGTATTAGTACAAAATTTGTGTATAATATACCGTTGGATTCATAATTTTGAGTAGAACATAGATCTACAATAATATTGCTGTTTTACCACAGCAATCTTGCAGTAGGATTTAAAGATTAGATTAGAGTATTTTAATTCTAGAAAATTATCCGTAGCTCCGTTTTAGTTGATTCTTGTTGCGTTGGCTTTGTAGAAAAATGTCATATCATGCTTAGGGTGTTCAGATCTGTCTCGAGGTAGATTGGAGTTGTAGATCTAGTTTTGAGCTTGGTTATTTAGGGTTTAACCCAAAATACTTAAAATCTGTGGGGAATCGATTCTAATGACATCCCCAACCCAACAAAACCCTTGGTCGAAATCGAATCCATCCTTGCATATTACCATGTTGCAGCATGCATATTCGACTTCGTGACCTTGTTTTGTGCAAATTATGATTGGATCCATGTTTGTTTCGTTAGATTGCCCAGAGTGTGCTGAGGAGTACTGTTGTGTAGAGTGCTGCTCAGATCAAGGCAAGTTACACCACTTGTTCATGTTTATGTCCCAGTTTTGACTATGCATGTTTTACTCTTCAAATCTTGTAGTATGTATGTGTAGGTTTTTAGTAGCTTTCTTATTACTATTTTTGCAAGTGCGGTTTTGTAGTATGCCATGAGTAGCTTTATGCTTAGGAATTTCCATCCCAATAGGTTATCCTGTTTTTCTAAGTTGCTTGCTATGCTATATACTTGTATATATCAAGTACCGTTGGGAGGGTTCGAAAGACTCAAATTTTTTTTAAGTACGAGAGCTCTCTCGAGTGAACTTTTCTTATCCAAACCCCCCTTCAAAATAAAACTAAGTTTTCTTCTGGGCGGAGTGGTTGTCGGGACAACGAGTGGGATTTTGGTGGAGGACGGTCGCCCAGGAATCAAAGAAGTCTGCCATGTTTTAGAATTTAGAAGCTTCCCGTGCAACCACAATACATATGGGCTCTGTCTTGGCTTAGTACTTAGTGGGAAACCTCACCAGGGTACCAACATTTGGAGGTTCTTGGCACGGTTGGATCCAGCTGGTGGAGGGGCTACTAAGGGAAGGCTTCGCCATGGTCTTGTTTGTAAAAGGACTTGATCGTGGATTGTGGGGAAAGTGCACAACCTCTCGAGAGTATTGCAATCTGATCGATCAGCCGTGTTCACAGAAACAGAACAACTTTGAGCATCTGAAGGATGGAGCCTCTGAAAGATCTTCCTCTCTCTTTTCCAAAACTAACGTTTTATAAACCCCAAGGCCTGAGTAATATCGCTGTTGGGTGAGCTTTTGGGAACTTGGTGCGTAATATCCAAGTGCTAGGTTGATTGGGCACTTGGTGAGTAATATCCACGTGTTCCATTCGACCCTATAGTATTTATCAAAGTTTACAAAGTAGGGAAAACTTTCTTCCTCTTTTCTTATTACATTGATAAAATTGGCTTTACGCAAATGAACCCCAGAGCCTACTCTTAGCCTTGCATGTAGAGATAGAATTACTATTTCCTTGGTGTAATTTGCCAATACATTCAAAGTATTGACCCAACTTGTTGGCTGCACGTCTTATGTGCAGAATCCGAAGATTGAAAGGTGCGTAGGGATCACGGGTCTTCACGCAACTAGCCTGAGGCGTTGATGGACTCAAGTTCTTCTTAGTTTCCGCTGTTTTATTTGAGCTAGCTATAAGCTATGCAAGTTGTAACAATTGTACTCTGGATTATTCGTGTAATAATGACTTGTGTTTTACATGATATTCATCGACTGTGAAGTGCTAGCTAATGATCCAGGGACTAGCATGTTTATCATAGGGACTTAGGATCCTAAACGATCCGAGGTCACAACATCCACACCTACTCGACAGCCCTAAGCGCTGCTTCATTGAGACATATGGCTCGTCTTCATATCCGTCGTCTCTAGCACACCGAATGTCCATTTCGAGTCAACATCCCTAACCATAGCTTTATTGAGATGCATGGCTCGTCTCCGTGTCAGCTAGCGCGCCTAACGTCCACTCTCAGTCGACATCTCTAACCGCTGATTCTTTTAGATGCATGGCTAATCTCTGTGTCCATCGTCACTAGCGTGTAGAACATCCACTCTGACTCACAAGCCTAACTGCTGCTTATTTGAGATGCATGGCTCGTCTCCATGTCTATCATCGCTAGCACGTCAAACATCCACTCCAGCTCGTCTCTGTGTCCATCGTCGCTAGCACGCCAAACGTCCACTCTGACTCACATCCATAACTGCTGCTTCTTTGAGATGCATGGCTCGTCTCCGTGTCCGTCGTTGCTAACGCATCAAATATACACTTCGACTCGACATACCTAACCGTTGTTTCATTGAGACACATGACTCATCTTCGTGCCTGTCGTCGCTAGCACGCAGAACGTCCACTCCGAGTCAATAGCCCTAACTGCTCCTTCATTGAGACGCATGGCCCATCTTCGTGTCCGTCGTAGCTAGCGCGCCAAACGTCAACTCCAACTCACAACCCTAACTACTGCTTCTTTAAGATGCACAGCTTGTCTCCGTCTCCATCGTCACTAACGCGCTGTCGTGGAAATGGCCACGGCAGTCGCTGCCATAGGCAGCGGTTGAGAGTTTCATGAGGAAGAGCTGGCGGCCATCTGCGGTGCGAGATGGGGGCAGGTGCACAGGGGTTTACCCAGGTTCGGCCCCCGGAGGGTAAAGACCTACTCCAGCTAGATTGGATTATGAGAGAGGGAGTTACAAGGGTCGCGAGCTCGGTGGCTGGGAAGCGAGTCGCTTGAGGGGGTGTATGATGGAACGTAAGTCTCTATGATACCCTAGGGAGGTTTATATATGAAGCACCTCCCATGGTTTACAAGTTTTCCCCGAACAAGATAAGGATCCGGGGGCTTTTGACCTAATCCGACTGGGCTTCTGCTACGCTCCTGGGCTTCCAGTCGCCAGCCGATGGGCTTCTTCTTTCCTCAGGGTCCAGTCGCTGTCCTCTAGGCGTACTCGCGGGCCCTCCGGCCCACTCGAAACCTACTGCTGAGCACACCCCCTTTGGCATATCCCCATCAGTAGTCCCCGAGGCCATCGTTGACGCATGCACAAGCATCCTTTGGTGCTTGAAGTAGGTGAGCCCAATTTGGGCGCCCAGTCGAATTGGCGATGGACTCTATTAATGCCGAGGAGAATTTCTCCACAGCTCCACTCGTCACTTTAATGAACATCATTGCTACCCAGTCGTCATTTTGGCGAGAAGAGAGATTGGCGGGTGGCAAGTGGACCACAGGAGTTAGACTGTCAACCTTAGTCAAACTATCCGTTGAAATTTCCAACGGTAACTACGGCGCAATTACCGTGGGTAACGGCTATCCCGATTTTGGCGGGCGACCTTTCCCATATAAGGGGAGTGATGGATCAGCTTCGCTATCCTGCTTTGCATTCTTCGATTTGCTCTTCCTCTTTGCTCACCCCCGACCTATTCTCCTCGCATCACGCGATTCCACTTTTCACTCAATGGCGCCTCCCAAAGGCTCATGGGGAAAATCCAAGTGCACCATAGCCGAGCTGAAATCCTTCAAGGACACCGGGGTACTTCGCAAGGGGAATTGGCGAGTTCCCCCCTCTTCCGAGACCGAGCCGAAACCGTGGCCTGGCGAGTTCATCTGCTTCACCAGCCATCTCGAGAGGGGCTTAGAGTTCCCACTTTGCTCTTATTCTGCTGCTTCTACGCGTACTACGCGATCAAGCCCTCAGATCTTGGTCCGCATAGCATCGAGCAACTGGCGATCTTTGTCGCCTTCTGCGCGTGCTATCTCGGCTGTAGGCCATACTTCCCACTATGGCTGGAGCTCTTCCACGGCCGCATCGGGCACGAGGCGTCCAACATCTTGATGATGGCCGCAGGCGGGGTCACCTTCCAGTTGAAGCCGAAGGCCAACTTCGTCAAGCTCCTCCTGCCGAAGAAGGCCGCCAACGAGTGGAAGAAAAGCTGGTTCTACGTCAAGGAAGCTACTCCCTCCGGCGAGGTCTCTCTTCCTGAATTCGTCGCGGAGAGGAGCGAGCCCCGCGGACTGGCGCCAAAGAAGCTCCCTGAAGATCAGCGGATGGCTGTTGCAGAAATGATGGATCAGATCCAGAAGCTAAAAGACCAGGGGTTTGTTCCGATCAACCTCAACAACTGCTGGCTCGGGCGGCGCCTGGTTCCGCTGGCGGCTCGTCCACACTGGATGTACAAGTACAGCGGGAAGCTTGATCCATCTCGCACCAGCAAGGAGTCGTGGGAGGCTAAAGATTACAAGGCCTCCCTGAAGAAGATCACTGATGCGGAGTTCACGGGTGCGGCGATCGGAGTCGCCCCGTATACTCCCGTGAAGAACGAAGCCCCTAAAGTAAGTCTTCTTTCCAATTGCTCCGTTCGTATTGCAATTTCATTCTTTTCGCTTGTCGTGTTTTTGACTCGCGGTGGTTCTCAGCTTTTTCAGGTGTTGGAGGGTTGGCTCCCTCCACTCGATGAAGAAGTCCCCCAGGAGCTGGAGGAAGATTCCGAGGGGGATCCTTCCGATAGCGACGGGGAAGACAAATAGGTCGCTCCCCTAGCGCCTGTGGCTCGCAAGACCCGGATGCAGAAACAGCGAGAGGTTGAAGCGAGCCGCAGCCTGGACGAGTTCGAAGAAGGCGACGAGGTCGCCCAGGAGCAGACGTCTCGGTGCACCGCTACGCCTTCGAAGCCCCCACGCCGGCCCAAGTCGCCGGAAAAAAGGCCCGCATCACCGGTCAGGTCGTCAGTGGTGTTCGGGTCAACGATGACTCCGACGGTGATGAGTCTCCTAAAGTCTCACACATGGTCCCGAGGGCCACAATCCCGACGAGGGGTTGGAGGGCGAGGACGCGGAGGTGGTGGTAGAGGCGCCCCTGGCTTCAATCGCGCCGTCGACCTCGGGGGTCCCAAGCCAAAAAGCGACCGACGTAGTCCCGCCCAAGTCACCGCTGCCGTCGAAGGCAGCGGCGTCAGAGCCAGAGATCCCGGCGACTGTGGCTTCGTCGTCGAGGAAGCCTTTGGTTTCATGGGCTTCGGACGTATTCGAGCGGGGGCGCAGTCGCAAGCTGGGTCCCGAGTTGGATAAGCCTGCCCATATCAGTACCAGGCTTCGCGTTTTTCTAGTCGCCAAGTAAGTTATACTTCCTTGTCCCAATTTTCTTTGCTTCTTTCGTGTTGTGGTTGTGCTGATTAGAAGGGCTCGTGCAGGTCGGGGGCTAAGAAGATTGGTCGCCCTTCGGTTGCCAAGATTCCCTCGGCCACTATCACGGGAGAGGGTGATATGCCCAAGAAGAGGAAGGCCTCCGAGGATGTTGCGTCTGCTGAAGTCGCGAAGAAACAGAAGGGGGGTGCTGACGACACCGCGACCGGGGGAAGCGCCGCGGAGCCAGCTGCTGCGCCGCTCGTCGAAGAGGGGGCGGCGACGCGATCAGAGCCAGCACCAGCTGCGTCGGTGACATTCCCTCGCTTTATGGCGAGGGGGTTTCCAGGTGGTGTGGATGCGTAATCTCCGCAATTCCCAGAGATCGTGGACGTGGAGATTGAGGCCCGCCACGGGCGCACCTCCTTAACGGTCCCGTCGACTGACGCTGCTGAACTTCACAAGATGCTCGGCGCTGCTATTCAGTTATGTTCAGTCCCCGAATTCCTAGTCGCTGAATTTCAGCGGTTGGGAATTGTCTTTATTTTCCTGTATTCTCCAGTCCCCGAGTTCCTAGTCGCTGAATGTCAGCGGGTGGGAACTGGTCTTAATTTTCCTGTATGCTCTAGTCCCCGAGTTCCTAGTCGCTGAATTTCAACGGCTGGGAACTGGTCTAAATTTTCTTGTATGCTCCAGTCCCCGAGTTCCTAGTCGCTGAATTTCAGCGGCTGGGAACTGGTCTTAACTTTCCTCCCAATGCTTAGCTGGTCTCATTGTTTTGTAGGGGTTGCAGCGGGAGTCGACTGATCGGTAGGCTGCGCGAGAGCGCCTGGAGAGTGATTTGCGTGGGGCGCAAGAGGTGAATCGGCGCCTTCAGGAGAGGATCGGTGAGTGTTTGACGTTGTTCTTCTTTTCTTGTTATGAGCTGGTTTTGTGCAATACTCTGACATCTCTGCTTGCAGATGGTTTCCCGGACGAGGTCTCCAAGGCCCGTGAGGGGTATGTCCCACTCGCCGAACTAGACGCGGCGAATGAGCGAGTGGCCTTCCTAGTCAAGGAGTTGGAGGATGCTAAGGTGGCCTCAATTTCTTCGGAAGAACGTGCGAAGGCTGCTGTCGCCGCCGCTGAAGAGGAGCGCAAGGCCACGGACTCCATTATCGTGAAGCTGCATAACGACCAAGCCGCTTTGGAGAAGCACATCAAGGAGAATTGTCGCAAGCTTCTTGGTGAGTTTCTGTCATTTGCCTTATCCTTTTGTCGGTTCCCTGCTTTTTGGGGGTTCCATTGTTTCACTGGCATCTGACTTTCTAGCTGTGGTAGGCCAAAGCGACCCGGTGGTGCAGACGTATACCGCTTCGCAGTGCATGAATACCGTGGTGAATGCTGCCACGGCCTCGACGTTGTGTGCCCAGGCAGCTCTCCAGGGCATGTCTCCCACCGAAGTCATCCCTGGGAGGCTCACGGAGGTGTGGCACTATCTGGAGGAGGTGCCCGCGGTTGTGGAGTGGATGATGCGCTCCACGTTCAGGCGCGGGGCCGCCACGGCGTTGAGCTTGGGCCTCGCGCACTTCCCGGACGACTTCGATCTAGACGATGTCACGAGTGGCTATCCTTCGGCGACCGGCACAGTGGAGATGTCGGAGGTGCCGAAGCTGACTGCGAAGGCCACTCCTTATGCCGACCATGTATTGGCGATGGGGGATCTTCTGCCGTACTAGGAGACAGTGCTGGCGCCTGGCGATCCCGAGCCGGAGCACCGCGACATGAAGTCGGAGAAGCCCTTCTGGTCGTCGATGGCGAAGTCGCTGACCACGTACCCGGCGAACCCCTGGTGGCCCTCTGTGCGCGTCAAGGGTGGTGGCGCTTCTTCTTCGTCAGGGCCTGTGGAGTAAGAAAGTGTAATAGCAATAATAGATGCCAAGTGGCAAACATTGTATGATGTTTTTGTAATCCATGTCGCAGGGACTTGGTCGTCTTGTGTTATGATTAAGGGAGTGTTTTGTTCAACAGTTTGAGCGAGTCCCCGAGCCTGTCTGCCCTTTAATGGGGTATAACTCGTTTGTGTACTTCGATGTGTTTGATTTGTTTTCGCGTTTGCTTTTATCCCTCGCATCTCCTGAGCGGCGAGCCCCCGAGCGCGAGTGGGGTTCGTTTGTGAACGAGTCCCCGAGTGTTGTGCTAGACCGTATTGGTCGTGATCCTGTTGCAGGTTATGAATGCGTTGTTTGTAACGCGTCTCCTCCCCTGGCCCGGAAAGCTAGTCGCTTGGCGAGCCCTAGGCAGCTCTCTTACTAGGTGTGTTCCCGAGCCGCGTGGGGTCCCCGTTTTGCGGAGTCCCCGTGTGTGGTACTTAACCATTCGAGTCGCTTTGCGCGAGGGTGGGAGGGACATATCGCTGTGAGAAGCGTGTGTCGGATGTCTTGGCCCGGCGGGCCAGTCGGGCTGGGTGACTCCAATGGCGGCTCCGGGTTGGCGTTTTTCGTGGACGACCTAGGTCCTGAATATTTCCGGTACCCTTGTGCCGCACTACTTGGCCGTGCCGGTCGCTCGACCAGAGGTTGACTTTCGTAAGTAGCATATTGCTAGCATGTACGAGTGCGAGTGGCACAAGAATATGGTGAGTGGACACAATTTGTGCGATCCGAATGAATTTCATTATATATTCTGATGGAGTACAGTGTGAGGTTCTAAGTATAATACTTTCTGAGGAGGTTTATATTCCATGGCCTCCCGACCTCCAATTGGCCATCACCCCGTATGTCGATGAGGTAGTAGGCATCGTTGCCAAGGACTCGGCCTATGGCGAATGGCCCCTCCCATGGGGGGGATAGCTTGTGCATGCCCTTCTTGTCTTGGACCAGTCGTAGGACCAGGTCGCCTTCCTGGAAGGTGCGAGTTCGCACTCGGTGGCTGTGATAACAGCGAAGTCCTTGCTGGTATATGGCGGTGCGGGAGCGAGCCAGGTCGCGTGCTTTGTCGAGTTGATCGATGCTGTCTTGGCGGGCGGTTTCGTTGGCCGCCTCGACGTAGTTGGCGACTCGAGGGGAGTCGTGCTCTAGGTCTGTTGGCATTACGGCCTCGGCGCCATACACCATGAAGAAAGGCGTGAACCCGGTTGATCGGTTGACGGAGGTGCGGATCCCCCATATCACAAAGGGGAGCTCGTCGACCCAACATCCAGGGGTGCGTTCGAGGGGCACTTGTAGTCGCGGCTTGAGACCGTGGAGGACGCTCTGGTTGGGGCGCTCTGCTTGGCTGTTTGACTCCGGGTGGGCGACTGATGCGAGGTCGAGTCATATGCCGTGCTCCACACAGAATTCCGCCATGCCCCCTTGGCGAAGTTGGTGCCGTTGTCTGTGATGATGCTGTGTGGGTAGCCGTACAGGTAGATGAGTTCGCGGAGGAACTTGGTAGCCGTCTTGCCATCGCACTTCTTGATCGGCTTGGCCTCCACCCATTTGGTGAACTTGTCGACTGCGACCAGAAGGTGAGTGAAGCCCGATGGGGCCTTCTTGAACGGGCCGACCATGTCCATGCCCCATACGGCGAATGGCCATGTGATGGGGATTGTCTTGAGCGCCGAACCAGGAAGGTGCGTCTGGTTGGCGTACTTCTGGCATCCGATGCATTTTTGGGTGACGTTCGTGGCGTCGGCGTGTGCGGTGAGCCAGTAGAAACAGTGCCGCATGGCCTTGGCGACTAGCGACTTAGCGCCGACGTGATGGCCGCAGTCGCCGGCGTGAATGTCCTGGAGGATCTTGCGGCCTTCCTCTGGCTGTACACAGCGCTGGAACATGCCGGTCACGCTGCGCTTGTGGAGCTCGCCGTTGATGATGACGAAGGATTTGCAGCGGCACATGATCATTCGCGCTTCTGTCTCGTTGCTCGTTAGGAGTTCGTGTTCCAGGAAGGCGACGTATGGCGCTGTCCAGTCGCTAGGTTCCACAACCATGGCGACTAAGGCCGGTTCTGGTTGTAGTGGGATCCCGATGTCGATCTCTTTCGATGGGCTGACGGAGGGCTTGTGGATGATGTCGAGGAAGATGCCTACTGGTGGCGCCTGTCGAGCCGACCCGATGCGGGAAAGGGCGTCCGCCTCCTCGTTTTTACGCCCGTCGATCCACTCAACGGAGTAGCCGTCGAAGTGTCCTCCTAGTTGGTCGATGGCCTGGCGGTACGCTATCATTGTTGGGGAAACTGCGTCGCATGTCCCGGCCACTTGGCCGGCGACTAGGTCGGAGTCGCTGTAGCATCGTAGGCCATTGATGCTCATCTCCTTGGCGGCTCTCATGCCGTGGAGGAGGGCCTCGTATTCTGCCACGTTGTTGGTGCATGGTTTGAAGTTGAGGTGGAGCACGTAGCGGAGCTTGTCTCCTTTGGGGGAGGTCAGTATGACCCTAGCCCCCGCGCCGTCGGCATTCTTGGAGCCGTCGAAGTGGAGCGACCAGTAGTGGAGGTATGGGAGCTTCTCTGGCTGCTGTGCCTCTTCCCAGCCGGCGAGGAAATCGGCTAGGGCTTGCGACTTGATCGCTTTTCGGAGCTCATATTTGATGTTGTGGACGCCGATCTCGACGGCCCACTTGGCGACTCGCCCAGTCGCATCGCGATTGCGTATGATGTCTTGCAGGGGCGTGGAGGATACCACCGTGATTGGGTGCTCCTGGAAGTAGTGCGGGAGTCGCCGCTGTGCTCGAAATACCACGTACACCAGTTTTTGGTATTGCAGGTAGCGTTGTCGTGAATCTGTTAAGACTACGCTTATGTAGTATACTGGACGCTGTATGGGGTGCTCCTGGCCCTCTTCTGGTCGTTCGACGACCATCACGGCGCTGACGACCCGATTGGAGGCCGCGACGTAGAGGAGCATTGGCTCTCTGTCGAGTGGTGCGGCGAGTAGTGGTGCCGCAAGTAGCACTTCTTTGAGTGCTTTCAATGCGTTGTCGGCCTCTGCGTCCCATTGGAATGTTGGGTTCTTACGCATCAGGCGGTATAGGGGCATTGCCTTCTCGCCTAGCTGGGGGATGAAGCGACTGAGAGCCGCGACTCGCCCTGCCAACTTTTGGATGTCGCACAGGCACTCGGGTTTCCCGAGTCGCGCGATGGTGTCGATCTTGGTGGGGTTGGCCTCAATGCCTCGCTTGGAGACTACGTACCCCAGAAGTTGTCCGGTAGGTACGGCAAAGGTGCATTTTCCGGGGTTCAGCTTGATGTTGTACCTCCGTAGATTTGCGAAGGTTTCTGCTAGGTCGGTGAGTAGATCGTCCTGGCGGGTGGATTTTACCACCACGTCGTCGATGTAGACGTGGATGTTGCGGCCGATTTGGCTCGCTAGACACTCATGCATGCACCTCTGATATGTGGCGCCTGTGTTCTTGAGGCCAAATGTCATGGCCGTTTAGCAGAACGCGCCGAATGGCGTGATGAACGCCATCTTCTCCTCAACTTCGACAGCCATCTTGATCTGGTTGTAACCAGAGTAAGCGTCGAGAAAACACAGGGACTCCAATCCCGCGGTCGAGTCGATGATCTGATCGATGCGCGGTAGGATGAACTCCTCCTTCAGGCAGGCGCTGTTGAGGTTGGTGTAGTCTATACACATTCTCCAAGTGTTGTTCTTTTTGAGGACCAGGACTGGGTTTGCCAGCCACTTGGAGTACTTAAGTGGTCGGATGAAGCCTGCGGCTAGCAGGCGCTGGACTTCCTTGGCGATTGCTCCACGACGCTCTTCATTGAAGGGCCGTAGCGACCATTTTGCTGGTCGCACTTTGGGGTCGGCATTGAGTTTGTGCTCAGCGAGTTCCCTCGGGACACCTGGCATGTCAGATGGCTTCCATGCGAAGATGTCGCGATTCTCACAGAGGAACCCGATGAGCGCGCTTTCCTATGCGGGGATCATATGCGCCCCGATGGTGACCGTCTGGCTGGAGTCGCCTGGGACGAGCTCGACAGCGCGGGTGTGCGTGGTCGCCTCGAACATTGAGTTCGCGGCGATCGGTTTTTTCAGGATGGTGGGATCGTCCTTGTTGATGTTGCCCGCGTATTTCGCGAGCTCCTCCGCGTGGTCAGTCTCCGCGGCGATGATGGCGTCGGCGAGCTCGGCGCCTTTTTCCTCGCATTCCACGACCATATTGGGGTCGCCGTGGAAGGTGATGATGCCGCTCGGCCCGGGGAGCTTCATCATGTTGTAGGTGTAGTGCGGGGTCGCCATGAATTTTGTGAATGCCTGGCGGCCCAGGACGAAGTGGTACGGACTACGGAAGTTTACCAGCTCGAAGACGATCCTCTCCATGAGGTAGTTTGCCAGGGTGCCAAAGGTGACTGGCAGCGTCACCTTCCCGATCGGGTACGCCTTCCGACCGAGGACGATGGCGTGGAAGGTCGTCAGTGTTGGTTCGATGGCTATTTCTGGGAGCTGGAGCCTTTTGAAGGTGTCGCGTTATAGGATGTTGATGGAGCTCCCACCGTCCATCAGCGTCTTGGGCAGCCAGTAGTCGGCCACCTTTGGCCTGACCACCAGGGCGACTCGCCCTAGATACTCGATTCTTGGCGCGTGGTCCTGGCGACTCCAGGTGATGCTCTGTTCGGACCAATTTAGGAAGCGGGTGATGTCGACTTGCGTCACCGCATTGACGGCGACCGCGCGGGCGAGTACCTTCTTCTCGCGCTTGGTGCCGAGCCCGGTGAAGGTATGTAGCGACCCGACAGCGGTTCCAAAGCCGCCGCCGTTCCCGTTGTCCCGCGGTTGGTTGTTGTTGGGGTCCTCCCTTGCATGTCTCGCCTTCTCGATCTTTTTGAGAGAGTGGCAGTCGGCGGTGGTGTGGGTGGCTGGTTTTCCCTCCCTGCTGTGGTAGATGCAGGGCTGATTGAGCAGGGCGGCGGGGTCGAATTTCGGCCTCGTCGCGTTGTTGGCGCGGTAGTTCCCGCTGTCGCGGTAGTTTCCTCCGTCACGGCGGTAGTTCTTGGAGTTGCGTTGGCCATAGCTAGCGTTGGCGACGAAGTCGACTCACCCGTCGGTCTGGCGCTTGCCGGTGATGCGGGTGTTGCTGTAGCGCATATTGTGTAGGCGCCCGTTGTCGTGGATGCTAGTGCGCCGTCTTCCTCTAGACTCGTCGTCGGAGTCTTGGTTGGGGTCTTCCTCCGCGTAGCGTTTGGCGATCTCGAGGTCGGTAGACCCTCTTGATCTTGGTGACTAGAGGTTTGTACTGGCACGCGTTCTTGAAGCAGTGTATCGCCGTGTCTGGGTGGATGCCAGAGGCGTTTATCCACAGCTCTTGCCACCTTTGGATCCACCGGCGGGTCGACTCGCGTTGTCCCTGGATGCATCGCTCCAGGTCCTCGATGGTGGTGGCGCGGTTGTAGGAGCCCTCGAAGTGCCTGACGAAGGTGTCCCGCATTTCTTCCCAGGAGTCGATGCTGTCGGCGGGTAGCATGTTGATCCATTGCCGGGTCGCACCCTCCAACTTGAGGGGGAGGTAGCGAGCGGCAAGCAGGTCGGTGTGGCCTGCGATCCCCATTGCCATGAGATATGTGTCCAGCCAAATGGCGGGGTCGTACGTCGGGTCGTATTTCTCGATCTCCTTGGGGGACTTGAAGTTGGCGGGGTATTTTTCCCCGCGGATCATGGGTCCAAAGCGTTGTGGCCCGACTCGGCTGAGCGAGCCTCTTGGCTCCGGGTCACCGCGGTTGGCGAGGGTGTGTCGCAGGTTGTAGGGCTGGCGCGACCACCACGCCTGATTGTTGATGATGTGCGTTCGGGCGTCGAGTGGTTGCCCGTTTGCGGCGATGGTGTTGTTCGCAGGTCGCGGCTCGTTGGTCGACAATGTGGGGTTGGCGGCTCGCGGTTGGTTTGCCAGGGGTTGGGGTGGTGGGCAAACTATCGCGTTGGCCACGGTGGGGCCTCTTGATGTAGCCCTGCTTGCTGACGAGCGGGAGTACATCCGCCCTCGCGGGTCGACTCCCGCGGCTTGTTGCTCGAAGGCCCTGACAAGTAGGGCCTTGGCATACTGGATCTGTAGCGCGCCGTCGCCTTGGACATCGAGGTTGGTGATCGCGGCGTCGGCCGCGACCACGTTGTCCATCGGGGTGGAGTACAGTGGTAGCCCATTGGAGTCCCGGGCTTGAGGCGAGATGATGATCCGTGGTTGGTCTGGTGGGGGCGCACGGCCCATGGGTGGTTGAGGGGCCCCATTCGCCGGTGCTCCAGGTAGTGGGCTTGCGGGGTTGCCTCCTCCTGGCGGCGCGTTCTCGCCGTGTTCGCGCTTGGCGGCGCGTGTGGGGTCGCCCTCTTCCTTGAAGTTTAGGACGCGACCCTGAACATCAGGGTTCAGGCGGGTCCTGATACGGCGCTGGTGATAGAGTGTCAGCTCCTTCGCCGTCTCTCGTTCGAGGCGGTATTTCTCGCGCTCGGCGAGTTCGTTGCGCTGCGCCTCCTTGAGCCGCAAGCGGGCTTGTTCCACCTCCGTGGCTGTAGCGGTCGGCGGGATCGGCGTGGAGAACGGATCTGGCGGGGCGGCCGTGCTACCCGCCATGTAGATCGCGTTGAAGCGACTGGATCTGGTGCGAAGATCCTCGGGGGATTCCGGGCCGGAGTCGGAGTCGAAGATCCCCAGGATGGAGGGATCCTCGAAGTCTACGGGGTTGGAGACTCGCGTGATGGAGTCCTCCCATGACGCGGCGGTGATGGATCCGTTGGCCGATGCAGGGGTCGCAGAGTCGGCGTCGTTGTTGGTGGCGACGTTTGTCTCGACCGCGTCGTACTCGGTGACGAGGCCCCTGATGGAGCGGACCTGCTCCTCCGACAGCAGATCGCGGTGTGGAGGCGATCCGCCGACGATCATGGTCGCGGCTGGGTCGACCGCGCCGGTAAAGCCGACGAAGAGGTTGATGGAGCCGACCGGCATCACCACGGCGTGTGTGACTGGGCGCGACACCGGGATGTAGCTGTTGGGCAGGATCTGCAAGATCCCGCCGAAGGCGATCATGCGACTGGTGGCGAACGGCCGCTCGATCAGCGAGTAGGGTCTCGCCGCAGAACTCAGGCCAGTCCCGCTAGGCCCCACGGTGGGCGCCACTATCGTGGAAATGGCCACGGCAGTCGCTACCATAGGCAGCGATTGAGAGTTTCGTGAGGAAGAGCTGGCGGCCATCTGCGGTGCAAGATGGGGGCAGGTGCATAGGGGTTTACCCAGGTTCGCCCCCCCTGAGGGTAAAGACCTACTCCTGCTAGATTGGATTATGAGAGAGCGCGTTACAAGGGTCACGAGCTCGGCGGCTGGGCAGCGAGTCGCTTGAGGGGGTGTATGATGGAACGTAAGTCTCTACGATACCCTAGGTAGGTTTATATATGAAGCACCTCCTAGGGTTTACAAGTTATCCTCGAACAAGATAAGGATCCGGGGGCTTTTGACCTAATCCGACTGGGCTTCTGCTACGCTCCTGGGCTTCCAGTTGCCAGCCGATGTGCTTCTTCTTTCCTCAGGGTCCAGTCGCTGACCTCCAGGCGTACTCGCGGGCCCTCCAGCCCACTCGAAACCTACTGCTGAGCACACCCCCTTTGGCATATCCCCATCACGCACCAAATGTCCACTCCGACTCGATAGCCCTAACCGCTGCTTCCTTAAGACGCATGGCTCGTCTCCGTGCCTGTCGTCGCTAGCACGCTGAATGTCCATTCCGAGTTGATAGCCCTAACCACTTCTTCTTTGAGACGCACGGCTCGTCTCCGTGTCCGTCATTGCTAGTGCGCCGAATGTCCACTCAAACATGGCAGCCCTAACTTCTGCTTCTTTGAGATGCACGGCTCGTCTCCGTGTCAGTCGTTGCTATTGCGCCAAACATCCACTCTGACTAGACATCTCTAATTGCTTCTTCATTGAGACGCATGGCTCATCTCCATGTCTGTCGTCGCTAGTGTTGAACATCCACTCTGAGTTGACAGTCCTAACCTCTAATTCTTTAACACGCACCGCTCGTCACTGTCTCTGTCGTTACTAACGCGCCGAACGTCCACTCCGACTCGAAAGCCCTAACTGCTGCTTCTTTGAGATCCATGGCTCGTCTCTGTGTATGTCATCGCTAGCGTGCCAAACGTCACTCCGACTCACAGCCCTAACTGCTGCTTATGTGAGATGCATGGCTCGTCTCTGGGTCTGTCATTTCTAGCGCGCCGGATGTCTATTCCGACGCGATAGCCCTAACCGCTTCTTCTTTGAGATGCATGGCTCGTCTCTGTCCAAGTCGTCTCTAGCGCACTGAATGTCCACTCCGAGTCGGCACCCTAACCGCTGCTTCTTTGAGACGCACTGCTCATCTTCGTGTCCATCATTGCTATCGCGCCGAACGTCCACTACGACTCGATAGCCCTAACCGCTGCTTCTTTGAGATCCACAACTCGTCTTCATGTCCATCATTGCTAGCGCGCTGAACGTCCACTCCGACTCGACAGCCCGAACCGCTGATTCTTTGAGACGCACGGCGCGTCTCCATGTCCATCATCGCTAGCGTGCCAAACGTCCACTCTGACTCGACATCCCTAATCGTTGCTTCTTTGAGATACACGGCTCCTCTCCGTGTCCATCGTCGCTAGTGTGCTGAATGTCTACTCCGAGTCGACATTCCTAACCACTGCTTCTTTGAGATGCACGGCTAGTCTCTGTGTCCGTCGTTGCTAGCATGCCGAACTTCCACTCTGACTCACAACCCTAACTGCTTCTTCTTTGAGAAGCATGGCTCATCTCTGTGTCCGTCGGTGCTAGCGCGCCGAATGTCCAGTCTGACTCGACAGCCCTAACCGCTGCTTCATTAAGACGCACAGCTCGTCACCATGTCCATCATCGCTACCACGTCGAATGTCCACTCCAACTCGACAGCCCTAACCGCTCCTTCATTGATACGCACGGCTCATCTCCGTGTCCGTCGTCGCTAGCATGCTGAACGTCCACACCTACTCAACGACCCTAATCGCTGCTTCATTGAGACGCATGGCTCATCTTCATATCCGTCGTCGCTGGCATAGCGAACGTCCATTTCGACTCGACATCCCTAACCGCTGCTTTATTGAGACGCACGACTCATATCCATATCCATCGTCGCTAGCGCCGAATGTCCACACCTACTCAATAGCCCTAACCGCTGCTTCATTGAGACGCATGGCTTGTCTTCATATCCGTCATCGCTAGCACGCTGAACATCCATATCGACTCAACATTCCTAACCATTGCTTTATTGAGACGCACAGCTCGTCTCTATGTCCGTCATCGCTAGCACGCCGAATTTCCACTCTGACTCACAACACTAACTGCTGCTTCTTTGAGAGGCATGGCTCGTCTCCGTGTCCATTGTCGCTAGCGCGCCGGACGTCCACTCCGATTCAACTGCCCTAACCGCTGGTTCAATAAGATGCACAGCTTGTCACCATGTCTGTCATCGCTACCGCGTCGAACATCCACTCCGACTCGATAGCCCTAACCGTTGCTTCTTTGAGATGCACGGCTCGTCTCCATGCCTGTCATCGCTACAGCGCAGAATGTCTACTCCGAGATGATAGCCCTAAATGCTTCTTCATTAAGACGCATGGCTCGTCTCCATGTCCGTTGTCACTAGCACGCTGAACATCCACTCCGACTCGACGGCCTTAACCACTCCTTCATTTAGACACATGGCTTGTCTCCATGTCCGTCCTCGCTAGCACGCGAAACGTCCACACCTACTCGACATCCCTATCAGCTACTTCATTCAGACGCATGGCTTGTCTTCATATCCATCGTCGCTAGCACGCCGAACATCCACACCTACTCGATAGACCTAACCGTTTCTTCATTGAGACGCACGGCTCGTCTTCATATACCTAGTCGCTAGCACATCGAACGTCCATTTCGACTCGACATCCCTACTCGCTGCTTTTTGGAGACGCAAGGTTTGTCTCCTTGTCTGTCGTCGCTAGCACGCAGAACGTCCACTCCGACTCGATAGCTCTAACCGCTACTTCTGTTAGATGCACGACTCGTCTCCGTGTCTGTCATCGCTAGCACGACGAACGTCCACTCCGACTCGATAGCTCTAACCGCTGCTTCTTTTAGAAGCATGGCTAGTCTTTGTGACCGACGTCGCTAGCACGCTGAATGTCCACTCCGACTTGACAACCCTAACCACTACTTCTTTAGATGCATGGCTTGCCTCTGTCTCTGTCGTCGTTAGCACGCCGAAGGTCCACTCCAACTCATAGCCCTAACTGCTGCTTATTTGAGACACACGGCTCGTCTCCGTCTCTGTTGTCGCTAGCACGCCGAATATCCACTCCAACTCGATAGCCCTAACCGCTGCTTCATTGAGATGCACAGCTTGTCGATGTGTCCGTTGTCGCTAGCGCACCGAACATCCACTCTGACTCATAGCACCAATGGCTGCTTCTTTGAGATGCACTGCTCGTCTCTGTGTCCATCCTCGCTAGCGCCCCGAACATCCACTCTGACTCGACAGCCCTAACCGCTGCTACTTTAAGACGCATGGCTCCTCTCCATATCTGTCGTCCCTAGCATGCTGAATGTCTACTTCGAGTCGACATCCCTAACCGCTGATTTTTTGAGATGCACGGCTCGTCTCCTTGTATGTCATCGCTAGCGCGCCGAACGTCCAATCCGACTCACAACCCTAAATTCTACTTATTTGAGACGCATAGCTCGTCTCTATGTCCGTTGTCGCAAGCGTGCCGAACATCTACTCCGACTCGAGAGCCCTAACCGCTGCTTCATTGAGACGCATGGCTCGTCTCAGTGTCCGTCGTCGCTAGCATGCTAAACATCCACTCCGACTCGACAACCCTAACCGCTCCTTCATTGAGAAGCACAGGTTGTCTTCGTGTCCATCGTCGCTAGAGCGCCGAATGTCCACACCTACTCGACAGCCCTAACCGCTGCTTCATTGTGACGCACGGCTCGTCTGCATATCCATCGTCACTAGCATGTCGAACGTCCACTCCGACTCGACAGCCCTAACTGCTGCTTCTTTAAGACACACAGCTCGTCTCTATGTCCATCTTTGCTAGCACGTTGAACATCCAATCCAAGTCGAAAGCCCTAACCGCTCCTCCATTGAGACGCACGACTCGTATTCATGTCCGTCGTCACTAGCGTGCCGAGCATCCACACCTACTCGACAGCCCTAATCGCTACTTCATTGAGACGCACGACTCGTCTCTGTGTCCGTCGTCGCTACCGTGCCGAACGTGCACTCTGACTCGACAGCTCTAACCGCTACTTCTTTGAGACGCACGGCTCGTCTCTGTGTCCGTCATCGCTAGTGTACTGAACGTCCACTCTAAGTCGATAGTCCTAACCGCTGCTTCTTTGAGATGCACGGCTTGTCTCCGTCTCCATCTAGCATGCAAAACATCCACTCTGAATCGAAAGCCCTAACAACTGCATCTTTGAGACACACGGCTCGTCTCTATGTCCAGCGTTACTAGCACGCCAAACATCCACTCCGACTCATAGCCTGAACTACTGCTTATGTGAGATGTACGGCTCGTCTCCAGGTTTGTCGTTGCTAGCGCACCGAACGTCCACTTCGACTCACAGCCCTAATCGCTGTTTCTTTGAGATGCATGGCTCGTCTCCATGCCCGTCGTCTCTAGCGCACTGAATGTCCACTCCGAGTCGACAACCCTAACCGCCGCTTCTTTGAGACACACCGCTTGTCTGTGTGTCCATTGTTGCTAGCGCGCCGAATGTCCACTCTGACTCGACAGCCCTAACTGCTGCTTCTTTGAGATGCACGGATCGTCTTCGTGTCCGTCGTTGCTAGCGTGCCGAACGTCCAATCCGACTCGACAGCCCTAACCGTTGATTCTTTGAGACGCATGGCTCGTCTCCGTGTCCATTGTCACTAGCATGCCAAATGTCCACTCTGACTCAACATCCCTAACCACTGCGTCTTTGAGATGCACGGCTCGTCTCCGTGTCCATCGTTGCTAGCACGCCGAATGTCTACTTCGAATCGATAGTCCTAACCGTTGATTCTACGAGACGCACGGCTCCTTTCTGTGTCCGCCGTTGCTAGTGCGCCGAACATCCACTCTGACTCACAACCCTAACTGCTGCTTCTTTGAGACGCACGGCTCGTCTCTATGTCCATTGTCGCTAGCACGCCAGACGTCCACTCCCTTCTTCATTAAGATGCACGGCTCGTCTCCTTGTCCGTCGTTGCTAGCGCGCTAAACGTCCACTCTGACTTGACAACACTAACTGCTCCTTCATTGAGATGCGCGGCTCGTTTCTGTGTCCAACATTGCTAGCGCACTATCCATCCACACCTACTCGACAACCCTAACCGCTTCTTCATTGAGACGCATGGCTCGTCTTCATATCCGTCGTCGCTAGCATGCCAAACGTCCATTTCGACTCAACATCCCTAACCGCTGCTTTTTTCAGATGCATGGATCATCTCCGTGTCTGTCATTGCTAGCGCGACGAACGTCCACTCCGACTCGACAGCTCTAACCGCAGCTTCTTTTAGATGCATGGCTAATCTCTTTGACCGTCGTTGCTAGCGCGCTGAATGTCCACTCCAACTCAACAGCCCTAACCACTGGTTCTTTAGATGCACGGCTCGCCTCCGTCGCCGTTGTTGCTAGCACGCCAAACTTCCACTTCGACTCATAGCCCTAAATACTGCTTATTTGAGACGCACGGCTCGACTCCGTCTCTGTTTTCACTAGTGCATCGAATGTCCACTCCAACTCGACAGCCCTAACCGATACTTTATTGAGACGCATGGCTCGTCGTTGTTTCTGTTGTCGCTAGCACGCCGAACAACCACTCTGACTCATAGCACTAACTTCTGCTTCTTTGAGATGCACGTCTTGTCTCCATGTCCGCTGTCGCTAGTGCCCTGAACATCCACTTTGACTCAACAACCCTAATCGCTGCTTCTTTAAGACGCACGACTCGTCTCTATGTCCGTCGTCGCTAGCGTGCTGAATGTCTACTCCGAGTAAATTATCCTAACCTCTTTGTTTGAGATGCACGGCTTATCTCTGTGTCCGTTGTCAGTAGCAGGCCGAACGTCCGCTCCAACTCACAACCCTAACATGTACTTCTATGAGACGCACGGCTCGTCTCCGTGTCCATCATTGCTAGCATGTTGGATGTCCACTCCAACTCGACAGCCCTAACCGCTTCTTCATTAAGACGCATGGCTCGTCTCTGTGTCCGTCGTCACTAGCACGCTGAACGTCCACTCCAACTCGACAGCCCTAACCGCTCCTTCATTGGGACGCATGGCTTGTCTCCGTGCCCGTCGTTGCTAGCATGCTAAACATCCACACCTACTCGACAGCCCTAACCGCTGCTTCATTGAGACACACGGCTCGTCTTCATATCCTTCGTAGCTAGCACGCCGAATGTCCATTTTGACTCAACATCCCTAACCGCTGCTTCTTTGAGATGCAGGGCTTATTTCCATGTCTATCGTCGCTAGCACGACGAACATCCACTCCGACTCAACAGTTCTAACTGCTGCTTCTTTTAGACGCATGGCTAATCTATGTGACCGTTGTCGCTAGCGCATTGAACATCCACTCCAACTCGACAGCCCAAACCAGTGCTTCTTTAGATGCACGGCTCGCATCCATCTCTGTCATTCCTAGCACGTCGAACGTCCACTCTAACTCACAACCTTAACTGCTGCTTATTTGAGACGCATGGCTTGTCTCCATCTCTATCGTTGCTAGCGCGCCGAACATGCACTCCAACTCAATAGCCCTAACCGCTACTTCATTGAGATGCACAGCTTGTCACTGTGTCTATTGTCGCTAGCACGCCAAACGTCCACTCCGACTCATAGCCCTAACTGCTGCTTCTTTGAGATGCACAGCTCATCTCTGTATCCATCGGCACTAGCGCCCTGAATGTCCACTCTGACTCGACAGCCCTAACCGCTGCTTCATTGAGATGCATAGCTCGTCTCCATGTCCATCGTCGCTAGCACGCTGAATTTGAGTTGCAGGTTATGCAGAGGCAAGAGATAAAGATGTTAGATGCAATGTCCATGCTTGCCCAGGAGGACACTAATCTTATTGAGAGAAACTTTAGTCCTGGTGATTTTCAGTTACGAGAATTATTTGATGAACTAAAGTCAATTCCTCAAAGAGAGAAGGAGACCATGCTGTGGGAGGAACTTTTCATCCCCGATTAAGTAAGTTGTGAGTGCAAGGTAAGTGTTGTTACCCTAATAAGTGATTTATTTTCACAAATTTTACTCTTGAAATTTCTATTTTCGAATTCCTTGTGTTTTTCTGAAGTTTTAGAGGGGTTTTACCAACTATACGGGCGGAGCTATACGACCAGAGCGGGAGCTCCCGCAATATAGTTGGTCATTAAACTCTCTATATCATCTTCGTGAAATTGTTTTCGATATCTGAGCCTATACGGTTGCAACTATACAACCAGAGCAAAAATTCTGGTCGTATAGTTAGTCGTTAAACTCTCTGATGGTTTTGCTTTTTGGTGCCAATATCTATACGGTCGCAACTATATGACTGGAGCAAAAATTTCGGTCGTATAGCTGGTCGTTAAACTCTCAGACACTTTTCGTTTGATCTTTCTGTTCATCTTAAAAATGTTACTATCGGTTCCAAGTCGTGATTTAATCAACATGGACTCGAGACATTTGGAAATATCTGCCCGGAAACAACTATACGGCCGGATCTATACGGGTCGCGCCCATATAGTTGGTTATTAGCGGCATGTTATTTCCAAATCCGTGATTTCTTTTTCTATTCTGTTTGGATTCTTTTCTTGGACAATGATTTGGTGTTTCTCGTGCGTTTTACCGACCTCTGACCCCTCTTATATACTACCATTGTCTATCTCTCTAATCGCAATCTACAGAAACTAATCTAGTGATGCGCTATCCCACCCCAGGCCGTGGTAAATCCATGGGGCTCATTGCTCCTTCCAGGGACTGCTCTAGCTGCCCGTCCGTGGAGGACGATGATCAGGAGGTGGAGAGGTTTAGCCCAAAGTACAAGGAGTATGTCGATCCAAGCTACTTCAACAATGATTTCGATGGAGATGATGATGTAGTTGACGTCTACATCCGACATGACATCTATGATCCACCGGAGATCAATTGGGTGGCGATGAAGAAAGCTCAACAAGAGAGAGAAGATCACAAGACACATGTAAAAGGGCGTGTGGAGACGGTCAAGTTCGTCACCACAGATTCAAGGCCACACAAGCATAAGTAATTATCTAATATTGGTGTAGGTGCTAGCAAGGAAGGGGAGGTTCCATTCCCGAGGCCAACCATTGGCGCTCGTATGAAGGTTAAACCTCAAGAAGGAGCTACTCCATCGCATCGAAGTCCATCACCACATCAATGAGACAGAGAAGAAGGAAGACCTCCTTCCATTGGTGACCAAGCTCACTGATAGAGTGGATACTCTGCAAGATCTACGCAGGTGCTATAGCCGCATAACTGCTCTAGAGGAGACCAATAAGAAGCTACACACCGCGCTGCTACACGCCATGGCGCCCCAGTGATCTACAACAATCACGGTATCAAATAATCGCAAGGGATTATTTGATCCCGCCTGGCTTGACTCCAAGCTTGGGGAGATCTTTAAGACCTTGTAATCTATCTTATAAGTATTTATTCCTGCATTAGTTCAAACTAGAAATAAAGTTTGCATCATTAGAATTCCCTTCAGGAATAGTCGATCCCTTTTATGAAATTCCGAGTTTATTATTATATATGGAGAAATATTGAGCTTGTGTTTGCTTTATGGATATATGAATGGCTTGAGTATGATTATACTTGCACTTGATGATAGCAACAGGAGTCTTTCACACCATTGGTATTAATGGAACACATAAAGATAATTTGGTCAATATGCTGTAAGATTACAGTTTGATTCACAAAGAAAAATTATCTATACAATTAAGTTGAAAAAGAAAACCTTGAAGAAAGGAAAATGAAGTGCTATCTAAATAGAGCAAGAACAAGTCGTGGTAGAATCTCAAGTCATAAAGAGTGCTTCATATACAGTTGGAATTTGATAATTGAGATTGTTGAACTTTGAATTCCTACATGAAGTGAAATATATGGCTATCTCCTTTGCACAACACTTAAAACAAAAGTGTGAGCATATATGCAAAAGGAAAGAAAAAAAGAAGAAAACGAGAAAATGTGCAAAGAGCAAATAGAGATATGCCACTATATTGTAGTATGACAATGAGACACTTTTGAGATTTTGAATCCCAAGTGAATATGTTGATCCTAAAACACTTGGGACTACCTCGTTAACTCATTCGGTTGAACCGGATTCTTTTACATTATGTTGAGATTCATCTTTTATGAACTATTGATAACTAAGGTCTGGAAGCCTTCCAATACTATTCAGATGGTTCGAGTAAGGTACTATTCATGAACTTATTCCCCTGTATCGGACATTATAAGCACATGCTTCAATTGCCTCATTTATTTTATCGACTCAGCTTCATGAATATGAGGATCACATCCATTAAGCTAAAATCTTGCTTGGGACAAGCAAGAGTCTAAGCTTGGGGAAGTTCATGAGTGCATATTTGCATCATGTTTTACATTATTATTTTCCATTGTAGATGTAGGATTTTGGTATTTTATGGCATTCACACGCATACTTTATGTGTGTTTTCACCAGGATCGAGATAGATGATGGACCCAATGGATACAATTATTGAAGCAGTTGTATTGTGGAGAAAAGGAGTCAAAAACAACGTAAATCGCTTATTTGTGAAATATTAATAATACCAGAAGAAAACTAGAAGCGAACACAGGAGGCAGAGAGCGTAATGACCAACTATACGGTGGGAGAATTTTCTCCGCCCGTATAGTTGGCGCCGCCTCTGCCTCGTGAAATAGTTTCGCCGCCTCTGCCTCGAGGAGACAACATACAGAACACCCATAAATCACGAAAACCTCACCTCCGGAAGGCATCTGGAGGGGGAACTCATCTGCCATCCATCTTCACCCTGCACAGATCCGGGAGGCTAAGTCATCGATCTTCATCATCCACTGCTGCATCACCACCATCTTCATCCATCACATCTACATCTTGTCTAGATCTTGTTGTAATTCCTATACTCGTTGTTGATTTATGCAAGTACTATTCATCTATGATTGTTTCCACTACCATTACCATGATGTTGATTGCCTCCATGTCTGAGTAGATCATTAGTTCTTGGGGAGATGGAGAGACCCTAGTATGAGATTGAAACAAGATAAAGTCTATTATGATATTCATCGCTATGACCATGTGTTAGATTCTCTACATCTTGATGTTGAGAGAAGTCGACCTCTCAATATTTGCCTCTCGTGAGGACTTGATGGAGGGAACTACTTGTTGGTAGACAGAGGCATGCTAGCACTTACAAGGACTGTAGAGCTGTTAGCAATCCTTATATATCAACTTGGCAAATCGAGGAAACTCACGGAACACTATCCATGCCATGGGATACGTTCTACGGGATTACATCCCTTAATAGCGTAGTAATTCGATTGATTTTGATTGCTGACTGTTGTGGTTATGAGGATGATCTGAGCAGCGGTTTTTGCCTGTTCGTTCACATTTAGAGTTCCTCCCATACATACATAGTTGAGAATGATCATGATGATAATCTTTATCTTAGATCTTTACAATTCTAGTGGTGTATCCGCTACTTCCTGAGAACACTTTTTCCCTACTGCAGTTCCAATCTTTCTTACATATGCGATACTTACTTTCTGTATTAAGTTACTTTGCTTTATTTTATTATTGCTCTTATACCCAAAACCCAAAAACACCTTTTTACACATTACTCGCATTATATCTTGTTACTTAGAACTCTATCTAGCATTTCTATCGCAATATTTATTTCAAGAATTATTAGACTTCAGACTCCTTCTCCCTGTGGGATTGATATCTTTATTTCGAAACTAGCTACAAACGATCTGTGCACTTGTAGTCATCATTTCTAGCACGCCAAACATCCACTCTGACTTGATAGCCCTAACCGCTGATTCTTTGAGACGCATGGCTCGTATCCATATCCATTGTCGCTAGAGCGCCAAATGTCCACTCTGACTCGACATCCCTAACAGCTGCTTCTTTTAGATGCACGGCTCGTCTCCATGTCCGTCGTCACTAGCACGCTGAATGTCTACTCCGAATTGATAGTCCTAACCACTGCTTCTTTGAGACGAACAACTCGTCTCTGTGTCCATCATCGCTAGCGCGACGAACGTCCACTACAACTCACAACCCTAACTGCTGCTTCTTTGAGACGCATGGCTCATCTCCGTGTCCGTCTTCGCTAGCATGCCAGACGTCCACTCCGACTCAACAGCCCTAACCGCTGCTTCATTAAGACACACGGCTTGTCTCCGTGTCCGTCGTCGGTAGCGCGCTGAACGTCCACTCCGACTCGACAACCCTAACCACTCCTTCACTGAGACGCACGGCTTGTCTCCGTGTCCGTCGTTGCTAGCGCGCCGAACGTCCATACCTACTCGATAGCACTAACCACTGCTTCATTGAGCCACACGGCTCGTCTTCATATCTGTCGTTGCTAGCGCACCGAACGTCCATTTCAACTCGACATCCCTAACCGCTACTTTTTTGAGACACATGGCTTGTCTCCATGTCTGTTGTCGCTAGTGAGACGAACGTCCACTCTAACTCGATAGCTCTAACCGCTGCTTCTTTTAGATGCATGGCTAATCTCTGTGACCATCGTCACAAGCGCGCTGAACGTCCACTTCGACTCGATAGCCCTAACCACTGCTTCTTTAGATGCACGGCTTGCCTCCGTATTCGTCGTCGCTAGCACGCTGAACGTCCACTCCGACTCACAGCCCTAACTGCTGCTTATTTTAGACGCACGGCTCGTCTCCATCTCTGTCGTTGCTAGCCTGCTGAAGGTCCACTTCAAGTCGACAGCCCTAACCGTTGGTTCATTGAGACGCATAGCTCATCGTTGTGTCCATTGTCGCTAGCGCGCCGAACATCCACTCCGACTCATAGCCCTAAATGTTGCTTCTTTGAGATGCAAGGCTCGTCTCCTTATCCGTCGTCGCTAGTGTGCTAAACATCCAGTCCGACTCGACAACCCTAACCGTTGCTTCATTGAGATGCATAGCTCGTCTCCGTGTCCATCGTCGCTAGCGCGCTGAACGTCCACTCTGACTCGACAGCCCTAACCGCTCCTTCGTTGAGACGCATGGCTCGTCTCCATGTCCGTCATCGCTAGCACACCGAACATCCACACCTACTTGACATCCCTAACCACTGCTTCATTGAGACGCAGGGCTCGTATTCATATCCGTCATCGCTACCGCGCCAAACGTCCATTTCAACTTTACATCCCAAACCGCTGCTTTTTTGAGACGCGCGGCTCGTCTCCGTGTCTGTCGTCGCTAGCGCGCCGAATTTCCACTCCGACTCGACAACTCTAATCGCTGCTTCTTTTAGACGGACGACTAGTATCTATGTCCGTCGTCGCTAGCATGCCGAACGTCACTCCGAATCGACAGCCCTAACCACTACTTCTTTAGACGCGTGGCTCGTCTCCGTCTCCGTTGTTGCCAGCACGCCAAACGTCCCTTATGACTCGACAGCCCTAACCACTGCTTCTTTAGACGCATGGCTCGTCTCTATCTCCGTTGTTGCTAGCATGCCGAACATCCACTCTGACTCACATCCCTAACCGCTGCTTATTTGAGACACACGGCTCGTCTTCGTGTCCGTCATCGCTAGCGCGCCGAACGTCTACTCTGAGTCTACAGCCCTAATCGCCAATTCATTGAGAGACACAGCTCTCTCTGTGTCCATCGTCGCTAGCGCACTGAACTTCCACTCCGACTCACAGCCCTAACTACTGCTTATTTGAGATGCACAGATTGTCTCCGTGTCCATCGTCGCTAGCACGCCGAGCGTCCACTCTGACTCGACAGCCCAAACCGCTGCTTCTTTGAGACGCACGGCTCGTCTCCGTGCCCGTCTACGCTAATGCTGAATGTCCACTCCGAGTCGACAGCCCTAACCGCTGCTTCTTTGAGACGTACGACTTGTCTCCGTGTCCATCGTTGCTAGAGCACGGAACGTCCACTCCAACTCGGCAGCCCTAACTACTGCTTCTTTGAGACTCACGGCTCATCTCCGTGTCCGCCATTGCTAGTGTGCCGAATGTCTACTCCAACTCACAACCCTAATTGTTGCTTCTTTGAGTCACATGGCTCGCCTCCGTCTCCATCATCGCTAGCACGTCGGACGTCCACTCTGACTCGACAGCCCTAACCGCAGCTTCATTGAGATGCACGGCTCATCTTCGTGTCCATCGTTGCTAGCATGCTAATGTCCACTCCAACTCGACAGCCCTAACCGCTCCTTGATTGAGATGCACGGCTCTTCTCTGTGTCTATCGTTGCTAGGGCGCCGAACATCCACACCTACTCGACATCCCTAACCACTGCTTCATTGAGACGCACGACCCGTCTTCATATCTGTTGTTGCTAGTACGCCGAACATCCATTTCGACTCGACATCCCTAAACGTCTTCATATCTGTCGATGCTAACGCACCGAACGTCCACTGTGACTCGATAGCTCTAACCGCTGCTTATTTTAGACGCATGGCTAGTCTCTGTGTCCGTCGTTGCTAGCGCGCCGAACGCCCACTCTGACATCATAGCCCTAACCACTGCTTCTTTAGATGCATGGCTCGCCTCAGTATCTGTTGTCGCTAGCATGCCAAACATCCACTGCGACTCATAGCCCTAACTGCTGCTTATTTGAGACGCACGGCTCGTCTCCGTGTCCATCATCACTAGCGCGCCGAATGTCCACTCCAACTCGACAGCCCTAACTGCTGCTTCATTGAAATGCACAGCTCGTGTTTGTGTCCATCGTCGCTAGCGCGCCGAACGACCACTCCGACTCAAGCCCTAACTGCTGCTTCTTGGATATGCATGGCTCGTCACCATCTCTGTCGTTGCTAGCGCGCCGAACATCTACTCCGACTTGATAGCCCTTATTGTTGCTTCTTTAAGACACACGGCTCATCGTCGTGTCTGTCTTTGCTAGCATGTTGAATGTCTACTCCAAGTTGATAATCCTAACCGCTGCTTCTTTGAGACACACGACTCATCTCTATGTCTATCATCACTAGCGTGCCAAACGTCCACTCTAACTCACAACCCTAACTTCTGCTTCTTTGAGAAGCATGGCTCGTCTCTGTGTCCGCCTTTGCTAGCACGCTGAATGTCCACTCCGACTCAACAGCCCTAACCGCTGCTTCATTGAGACACACGCATCGTCTCCATGTTCGTTATCGCTAGCGAGTTGAACGTCCACTCCAACTCGACAGCCCTAATTGCTCCTTTATTGAGATGCACGGCTTGTCTCCATGTCCGTCATCGCTAGCACGCCGATCGTCCACGCCTACCCGACATCCCTAATCCCTGCTTCATTGAGATGCACGGCTTGTCTTCATATCCATCATCTCTAGTGCGCCGAACGTCCATTTCGGCTCGACATCCCTAATGGCTGCTTTTTTGAGACGAACAGCTCGTCACCGTGTATGTCGTCGCTAGCGCGCCAAACATCAACTCTGACTTGACAGCTCTAACCGCTGCCTCTTTTAGACGCATGGCTAGTCTCGGTGTTCGTCATCGCTAGAGTGACAAACGTCCACTATGACTTGAAAACCCTAACCATTGCTTATTTAGACACATGGTTGTCTCCGTATCCATCGTCACTAGCGCGCCAAACATCCACTCCAACTCGAAAGCCCTAACCGTTGCTTCATTGAGACGCACGGCTTGTCTCTTTGTCCATCGTCGCTAGCACGCTAAATGTCAACTGCGACTCATAGCCCTAACTGCTGCTTATTTGAGTGCACGGCTCGTCTCCATGTCCGTCGTCGCTCGCGCGCCGAATGTCCACTCCGACTCGACAGCCCTAACCGCTTCTTCTTTGAGACACATGACTCGTCTCCGTTTATGTTGTTGCTAGCACGCTGAATGTCCACTCCGAGTCGATAGACCTCACCGCTGCTTCTTTGAGACGCACGGCTCGTCTCTGTGTCCATCGTTGCTAGCGCGCCAAATATCCACTCTAACTCGGTAGCCCTAACTGCTGCTTCTTTGAGACGCACAACTCGTCTTCGTGTCTGTCATTGCTAGCACGCTGCACTTCAACTCCGAATCGACAGCACTAACTTCTGCTTCTTTGAGATGCACGGCTCGTCTCCATGTCCGTCATCGCTAGTGCACCGAACATCCACTCCGACTCCACATCCCTAACCGCTGCTTCATTGAGACGCACGGCTTGTCTCCGTGTCCGTCGTTGCTAGCGCGCCGAATGTCCACTCTAACTCTAAATCCCTAACCGCTGCTTCATTAAGACGCATGGCTTGTCTCTGTGTCCGTCGTCGCTAGCACACCGAACGTCCACTCTAACTTACAACCCTAATTGCTGCTTATTTGAGATGCACGACTCGTCTCCATGTATGTCATCACTCACACGCCGAATGTCCACTCCGACTCAACATCCCTAACCACAGCTTCCTTGAGACTCACGACTCGTCTCCGTTCCAGTTGTTGCTAGCACGCTAAATGTCCACTCCGAGTCGATAGCCCTAACCGCTGTTTCTTTGAGACGCACGGCTCGTCTCCGTGTCCATCGTTGCTAGTGCTGAACGTCCACTCCGACTGGGCAGCCCTAACCACTACTTCTTTGAGACACACAACTCGTCTTTGTGTCTATCATTGCTAGCACGCCGAACTTCCACTCTGAATCGACAGCCCTAACTTCTGCTTCTTTGAGATGCACGGTTCGTCTCCGTGTCCGTCATCGCTAGCGCGCCGAACATCCACTCTGACTCGACATCCCTAACCACTGCTTCATTGAGACGCATGGCTCGTCTCCGTGTCCATCGCTAGCGCGCTGAACAGCCACTCCGAGTCGACAACCCTAACCGCTCCTTCATTGAGACGCATGGCTCGTCTCCATGTCTGTTGTCGCAAGTATGCCAAACGTCAACACCTACTCGACAGCCCTAATCACTACTTCATTGAGATGCACGGCTCGTCTCTGTATCCGTCGTTGCTAGCGCGTCGAACATCCACTCTGACTCGATAGATCTAACCGCTGCTTCTTTGAGATGCACCGCTCATCTCTGTGTCCGTCGTCGCTAGCATGCCGAACGTCCACTCCGAGTTGCTAGTCCTAACCGTTGCTTCTTTGAGACACACGGCTCGTCTCCATCTCCATCTCCGTCGTCGGTAGTGCGCCAAACGTCCACTATGACTCAAAAGCCCTAACCACTGTTCTTTGAGACGCACATGTCGTCTCTGTGTCCGTCGTTGCTAGTGCATTGAACATCCACTATGACTCACACCCCTAATTGCTGCTTATTTAAGATGCACGGCTCGTCTCCATGTCCGTCATTGCTAGCGCGCCTAACATCCACTCTGAGTCGACAACCCTAACCACAACTTCTCTGAGACGCACGGCTCATCTCTATGCCCGTCGTCGCTAGCGCCCTGAATGTCCACTCTGAGTCGACAGTCCTAACCACTGCTTCTTTGAGATGGACGACTCAACTCCATGTTCATCATTGCAAGCGTTGAACGCCACTCCGACTCGATAGCCCTAACCACTGCATCTTTGAGATGAATGGCTCATCTTCGTGTCCTTCATCGCTAGCGCCGAATGTCCACTCCAAATCGACATCCCTAACCATCGATTCTTTGAGACGCACAGCTCGTCTCCGTGTCTATCGTCGTTAGCACTCCAAACGTACACTCTGACTCGACATCCCTAATAGTTGCTTCTTTGAGACGCACGGCTCGTCTCCGTGTCCATCGTCGCTAGCGCGCTGAATGTCTAGTCCGAGTCGACAGTCCTAACCACTGCTTCTTTGAGATGCACGGCTCATCTCTGTGTCCATCGTCGCTAGTGCGCTGAACGTCCACTCCTACTCGATAGCTCTAACCGCTGCTTCTTTTAGACGCATGGCTAGTCTCTGTGTTCGTGGTCGCTAGCATGCCGAATAGCCACTCTGACTCGACAGCCATAACCACTACTTCTTTAGACGCATGGCACTTCTTAGTCTCCGTCGTCGCTATCACGTAGAACGTCCACTCCGACTCACATCTCTAACTTCTGGTTATTTGATACGCATGGCTCATCTCCGTGTCCGTCGACGCTAGCGCGCAGAACGTCCACTCCAACTCGACAGCCCTAACCGCTGCTTCATTGAGACGCACAGCTCGTCTCCGTATCTATCGTTTCTAGCGCGTCGAATGTCCACTCCGACTCATAGCCCTAACTGTTGATTCTTTGAGATGCACGTCTCGTTGCCGTGTCCATCATCGCTAGCGCGCCGAACGTCC
The DNA here is from genome assembly GCA_910589775.1 of Avena eriantha. Classification (NCBI taxonomy): domain Eukaryota; kingdom Viridiplantae; phylum Streptophyta; class Magnoliopsida; order Poales; family Poaceae; genus Avena; species Avena eriantha. The sequence goes on from OU342743.1 coordinate 374,423,746, forward strand.
ACTCCAACTTGACAGACCTTACCGCTGCTTTTTTAAGACACACGGCTCATCTCCGTGTCCGCCATCGCTAGCGTGCTGAATGTCTACTCCGAGTCGACAGTCTTAACCGCTGCTTATTTGAGATGCACGGCTCGTCTCTATGTCCTTCGTTGCTAGCACCGAGCGTCCACTCCGACACACAACCCTAACTTCTGCTTCTTTGAGACGCATGGCTCGTCTCTGTGTCTGTTCTCTCTAGCGCATCGATCGTCCACTCTAACTCGACAGCCCTAACAGCTGCTTCATTGAGACACATGGCTCGTCTCTGTGTCCATCCTCGCTAGCGCGCTGAACGTCCACTCTGACTCGACATCCCTAACCACTCCTACATTGAGACACACGGCTCGTCTCTGTGTCTGTCATCATTAGCGCGCCAAACGTCCACACCTACTCGACAGCCCTAATCGCTGCTTCATTCAGACGCATAGCTCGTCTTCATATCCGTCGTCGCTAGCGCGCTGAACGTGCATTTTGGCTCAACATCCCTAACCGCTGCTTTTTTGAGACGCACGGCTCGTCTCGTGTCTGTTGTTGCTAGCGCGCCGAACGTCCACTCCGACACGACAGCTCTAACCACAGATTCTCTTAGACGCACGGCTAGTCTCTGTGTCCATCATTACTAGCATGCCGAACGTCCTCTCCAACTCAACATCCCTAACCATTGCTCTTTAGATGCATGGCTCATCTCCGTCTCCATCATCGCTAGTGCGCCGAACATCCGCTCCAACTCGAAAGCCCTAACCATTGCTTCATTGAGATGCAAGCTCGTCTCTGTGTCCATCGTAGCTTGCGCGCCGAACATCCACTATAACTCACAGCCCTAACTGCTGCTTATTTCAAATGCATAGCTCGTCTCCATGTCCGTTGTCGCTAGCTCTCCGAACGTCTACTCCGACTCGAAAGCCCTAACCACTGCTTCTTTGAGACACACGGCTCATCTCCATGCCCGTCATCGCTAGCACACTGAATGTCCACTCCGAATTAACTGCCCTAATCGCTGCTTATTTGAGACACACGGCTCGTCTCTATGTCCGTTGATGCTAGCGCACCGAATGTCCACTCCGACTCGGTAGCTCTAACCGCTGCTTCTTTCAGACGCACGGCTCGTGTTCGTGTTTGTCATTGCTAGCGCACTGTACGTCCACTCCGAATCGACAGCCCTAACTTCTGCTTCTTTGAGATGCACGGCTCGTCTCCGTGTCCATCGTCGCTAGCGTGCCAAACGTCCACTCCAACTCGACATCCCTAACTGCTACTTCATTGAGACGCATGGCTCGTCTCCGTCTCCATCGTCGCTAGCGTGCTGAACATCCACTCCGATTCAACAACCCTAGCCGCTCCTTAATTAAGACGCATGAGTCGTCTCCATGACCATTATCGCTAGCGCGTCGAACATCCACACCTACTCGATAGCCCTAATCGCTGCTTCATTGAGATGCACGGCTCGTCTTTGTGTCTATAGTCGCTAGCGCGCCGAACATCCACTCCAAATCGATAGCTCTAACCATTGATTCTTTGAGACGCACGGCTCGTCACTATGTCCATCGTTGCTAGCACGCCGAACGTCCACTCCGAGTCAACAGTCCTAATGCTGCCTCTTTGAGACGCATAGCTCGTCTCCGTCTCTATCGTCGCTAGCACACAAAACATCCACTACGACTCGAAAGCCCTAACCGCTACTCTTTGAGACACACGACTCGTCTCTGTGTCCGTCGTTGGTAGTGCGCTGCATGTCCACTCCGACTGACACCCCTAATTGCTGCTTATTTGAGATGCATGGCTCATCGCCGTGTTCGTCGTCGCTAGCGCGCCGAACATACACTCCGACTTGACAGCCCTTACCGCTGCTTCTTTAAGACGCACGGCTCATCTCCGTGTTCTCCATCGCTAGCGTGCTGAATGTCTACTCCGAGTCGACAGTCCTAACCGCTGCTTCTTTGAGACGCATGGATCGTCTGTGTGTCCATCGTTGCTAGCGCCAAGCGTCCACTCCGATTCACAACCCTAACTTCTGCTTCTTTGAGACGCACGGCTCATCTCCGTGTCCATTGTCGCTAACGCATCGATCGTCTACTCTGACTCGACAGCCCTAACAACTGCTTCATTGAGACGCATGGCTTGTCTCCGTGTCTATCGTCGCTAGCACGTTGAACGTCCACTCCGACTCGACAAACCTAACCACTCCTTCATTGAGACGCACGAGTCGTCTTCGTGTCGGTCGTCGCTAGCGTGCCGAATGTCCACACCTACTCGACAACCCTAATGGCTATTACATCAAGATGCATAGATCATCTTCATATCTATCGTCGCTAGCGTGCTGAACGTCCATTTCGGCTCAACATCCCTAAGCACTGCTTTTTTCAGACGCACGACTCGTCTTAGTATCTATCGTCGCTGGCGCGCCGAACGTCCACTCTGACGCGAAAGCTCTAACCGCTGCTTCTTTTAGACACACTTCTAGTCTCTGTGTCCGTCGTTGCTAGTGTGTCAAACATCCACTCCGACTCGACAGCCTTAACCATTGCTCTTTAGACGCACGACTCGGCTCCATCTCCATTGTCACTAGCGCGCCGAACATCCACTCCGACTCGAAAGCCCTAACCATTGCTTCATTGAGACGCACGGCTCGTCTCTGTGTCCATCATAGCTAGCATGCCGAACGTCCACTCCGACTCACAACCCTAACTGCTGCTTATTTGAGATGAACGGCTCGTCTCCATGTCCGTGGTCGCTAGCATGCCGAACGTCCACTCCGACTCGATAGCCCTAGCCGCTGCTTCTTTGAGAAGCACGGCTCGTCTCCACGCCTGTCGTCGCTAGCGTGTTGAATGTCCACTCCGAATCGACAACCCTAATCAATGCTTCTTTGAGACACATGGCTCGTCTCTGTGTTCGTCGATGCTTGCGCGCCGAACGTCCATTCCGACTCGGCAGCCCAAAAGCGCTGCTTCTTTGAGACACACAGTCCGTCTTCGTGTCTGTCATTGCTAGCGTGCTGAACGTCCACTCCGAATCGACAACCCTAATTTCTTCTTCTTTGAAATGCACGGCTCGTCTCCGTGTCCGTCGTCGCTAGCACGCCGAACGTCCACTCCAACTAGGAATCCCTAACCGCTGCTTCTTTGAGACGCACGGCTTGTCTCCGTCTCTGTCATTGCTAGCGCGTCAAACATCCACTACTACCTGAAAACCCTAACCGTTGCTCTTTGAGACACACGGCTCGTCTCTGTGTCCGTCGTCGGTAGCGTGCTGAATGTCCACTCCGACTCAGACCCCTAACTGCTGCTTATTTGAGATGCACGAATCGTCTCTCTATCCATCGTCGCTAGCGCGCTTAATGTCCACTCTGAGTCGGCATCCCTAACCACAGCTTTTTTGAGACGCACGGCTCATCTCCGTTCCCATCGTTGCTAGCGCATTGAATGTCCACTTCGAGTCGACAGTCCTAACCGTTGCTTCTTTGAGACGCATGGCTCGTCTCCATGTCCATCATTGGAATGGCCGAACGTCCACTCTGACTGGACAACCCAAACCACTACTTCTTTGAGATGCACGGCTTGTCTCCGTGTCCGTCATCGCTAGCGCGCCGAACATCCACTCCGAATCGAAAACCCTAACCGCTGATTCTTTGAGACGCACGGCTCGTCTTTGTGTCTGTCGTGACTAGCACGCCAAACGTCCACTCTGACTCGACATGCCTAACCACTGCTTCTTTGAGACGCACTGCTCGTCTCCGTGTTCGACGTTGCTAGCGTGTTGAATGTTTCCGAGTCGGCAGTCCTAACTGCTGATTCTTTGAGACGCACGGCTCGTCTCTGTGTCCATCGTTGCTAGCGCGCTGAACGTCCACTCTGACTCAACATCCCTAACTGCTGCTTCTTTTAGACGTATGGCTAGTCTCTATGTCTGTCATCGCTAGCGCACCGAACGTCCACTCTGCCTCGATAGCCCTAACCACTGCTTCTTTAGTCGCACGGCTCGTCTCAGTCTCCATCGTCGCTAGCGCGCCGAATGCCCACTCTGACTCATAGCTCTAACTGCTGCCTCATTGAGACACATGACTCTTCACCGTGTCCGTCGTCGCTAGCATGCCAAGCGTCCACACGTACTCGACAACCCTAACCACTACTTCATTGAGACGCATGGCCCGTCTTCATATCCGTCATCGCTAGCATGCCGAATGTCCATTTCGACTTGACATCCTTAACCGTTGCTTTTTTGAGACGCACGGCTCGCCTCCGTATCTATCGTTGCTAGCACACCGAACGTCCACTCCGACTCGATAGCTCTAACCGCTACTTCTTTTAGACGCATGGCTAGTCTCTGTGTCCGTCGTTGCTAGTGCGCCGATCGTCCACTCTGACTCGACAGCCCTAACCACTACTTCTACAGACGCACAGCTCGTCTCAGTCTCCATCGTCACGCACCAAACATCCACTCCAAGTCACATTTGTAACTTTAGGTTACTTGAGACGCATGGCTTGTCTCCGTGTCCGTCATCGCTAGTGCGCCGAACATCCACTCCAACTCGATAGCCCTAACCGCTGCTCCATTGAGATGCACATCTTGTCTCTGTATCCGTCATCGCTAGCGCGCAAAACATCTACTCCGACTCACAGCCCTAACTACTGATTCTTTGAGATGCATGGCTCATCGCTGTGTCCGTCGTCGCTAGCGCGCCGAACATACACTCCGACTTTACAGCCCGTACCGCTGCTTCTTTAAGATGCACGGCTCGTCTCTGTGTCGATTGTCGCTAGTGCACCAAACATCCACTCCAACTCATAACCCTAACTGCTTCTTATTTGAGATGCGCAGCTCATCTCTGTCGTCGCTAGCACGCCTAACATCCACTCCGACTCGACAACCCTAACCGCTGCTTCTTTAAGACGCACGGCTCGTCTCCCTGCGCGTCGTCGCTAGCACGCTGAATGTCCACTCCGAGTCAATAGTCCTAATCCCTGCTTCTTTGAGACCCACGGCTCGTCTCTGTGTCCATTGTTGCTAGCGCGCCAAATGTCCACTCCGACTCAACAGCCTTAACCGTTGCTTCTTTGAGACGCACGGCTCGTCTTCGTGTCCATCGTCGCTAGCACGACAAACATCCACTCCGAATCGATAGCCCTAACCGCTGAGTCTTTGAGACGAACGGATCATCTTCGTGTCTATCATCGCTAGTGCACCAAACGTCCACTCTAACTTGACATCCCTAACTGCTGCTTCTTTGAGACACATGACTCATCTTCGTGTACATCGTCGTTAGCATGCTGAATGTCTCCTCCGAGTCGATAGTCCTAACTGCTGCTTCTTTGAGACGCACGGCTTGTCTCTGTGTCCATCATCACTAGCACGCTGAACATCCACTCTGACTCGATAGCTCTAATCTTTGCTTCTTTTAGACGCATGGCTAGTCTCTATGTCCATCGTTGCTAGCGCATCGAACATCCACTCCGACTCGACAGCCCTAACCACTACTTCTTTAGTCGCACGGGTCGTCTCAGTCTCCGTAATCGCTAGCACACCGAACGCCCACACTGACTCACAGCCCTAACTGCTGCTTCATTGAGACGCACGGCTCTTCTCCGTGTCCATCGTCGCTAGCGTGCCAAACGTCCACACCTACTCGAAAGCCCTAACCGCTACTTCATTGAGACGCATGGCCTGTCTTCATATTTGTCATCGCTAGTACACCAAACGTCCATTTCATCTCGACAGCCCTAACCGCTGCTTTTTTGAGACGCACAACTTGCCTTCGTGTCTGTCGTTGCTAGCGCGCTGAACATCCACTCCGAACCGATAGTTCTAACCGCTGCTTCTTTTAGACGCATGGCTAGTCTCTGTGTCCATCGTTGCTAGCGCGCCGAACGTCCACTCTGACTCGATAGCCCTAACCACTACTACTTTAGACACACGATTTGTCTCAGTCTCCATCATCGCTATCACGCCGAACGTCCACTCCGACTCACATCTCTAACTTCTGGTTATTTGAGATGCATGGCTCATCTCCGTGTCCGCTGTCGCTAGCATGCTGGACGTCCACTCCAACTCGACAGCCCTAACCGCTGCTTCATTGAGATGCACATGTCACCTCTGTATCCGTCGTCGCTAGCGCGCAAAACATCCACTCCGACTCACAGCCCTAACTGTTGATTCTTTGAGATGCACGTCTTGTCGCCATGTCCGTCGTTGCTAGCGCGCTGAATGTCCACTCCGACTGACAGCCCTTACCGCTGCTTCTTTAAGACGCACGGCTCATCTCTGTGTCCGCCATCACTAGCATGATGAATGTCTAATCCGAGTCGACAGTTCTAACCGCTTCTTCTTTGAGACACACGTCTCGTCTCTGTGTCCATCATTGCTAGTGCCGAGCGTCCACTCCGACTCACATACCATACTTCTGCTTCTTTGAGACGGACGGCTCATCTCCGTGTCCGTTGTCGCTAGTGCACCGACCGTCCACTCTGACTCGACAGCCCTAACTGCTTCTTCATTGAGACGCACGGCTTGTCTCCATGTCCATTGTCGCTAGCACGCTAAACGTCCACTCCGACTCAACAACCCTAACTGCTCCTTAATTAAGACGCATAGGTCGTCTTCGTGTCTGTCGTCGCTAGCGCCCCGAATGTCCACACCTACTCGACAACCCTAATCGCTGCTACATTGAGACGCTCAACTCGTCTTCATATCCATCGTCGCTAGCGCGCCGAACGTCCATTTCAGCTAAAAATCCCTAACCGCTGCTTTTTTGAGACGCACGGCTCGTCTCTATGTCTGTCGTCGCTAGCACGCTGAACGTCCACTCCAACGGGATAGCTCTAATCGCTGCTTCTTTTAGATGCACGGTTAGTCTCTGTGTCCATCGTTGCTAGCGTGCAGAACATCCACTCCGACTTGACAGCCCTAACCATTGCTCTTTAGACGCATGGCTCGTCTCCATCTCCATTCTCGCTAGCGCGCCGAACATCCACTCCGACGAGAAAGCCCTAACCATTGCTTCATTGTGACGCATGGCTCATCTCTGTGTCCGTCGTAACTAGTGCGCTGAACATCCACTCTGACTCGTAGCCCTAACTGCTGCTTATTTGAGATGCACAGCTCGTCTCCATGTCCGTCGTTGCTAGCGCGCCGAACGTCCACTCCTACTCGACAGCCCTAGCCGCTGCTTCTTTGAGAAGTATGGCTCGTCTCCGTGCCCATCGTCACTAGCGCGCTGAATGTCCACTCTGAATCGACAGCCCTAATCGCTGCTTCTTTGACATGCACGGTTCGTCTCTGTGTTCGTCGATGCTAGTGCTCCGAACGTCTACTCCGACTAGGCAGCCCTAAGTGCTTCTTCTTTGAGACGCGCCGCTCTTCTTCGTGTCTGTCATTGCTAGTGCGCCAAACGTCCACTCCGAATTGACATCCCTAACTTCTGCTTCTTTGAGATGCACGGCTCATCTCCGTGTCCATCGTCGCTAGCACGCCGAACGTCCACTCCAACTCGACATCCCTAACCGCTGCTTCATTGAGGCACACGGCTCGTCTCCGTCTGCATCTTCGCTAGCGCGTTAAATGTCCACTCCGAGTCAACAACCCTAACCGCTCCTTCATTGAGATGCACGGCTCGTCTCCGAGTCCTTTGTCACTAGCGTGCAAAATGTCCACACCTACTCGACAACCCTACTCGCTGCTTCATTGAGACGCACGACTCGTCTTTGTGTACGTCGTTGCTAGCGCGCCAATTGTCCACTCTGACTCGACAGCTCTAACCACTGCTTCTTTGAGACGCACGGCTCGTCTCTATGTCTGCCATCGCTAGCCTACCGAACGTCCACTCCAAGTCAATAGTCCTAACACTGCTTCTTTGAGACGCATGGCTCGTCTCTGTCTCCGTCGTTGCTAACACGCCGAACGTCCACTCCGGCTTGAAAGCCCTAACCGCTACTTCTTTGAGACGCACAGCTCGTCTCAGTGTCCGTCGTCGCTAGCTCGTCGAACGTCCACTCTGACTCATAGCCCTAACTGCTTCTTATTTGAGATGCACAGCTCGTCTCCATCGTCGCTAGCATGTCTAACGTCCACTCCGACTCGACAACCCTAACTGCTGCTTCTTTAAGACGCACGGCTCGTCTTCGTGCCCGTCGTCTCTAGCGCGTTGAGTGTCCACTCCGAGTCAATAGTCCTAACCGCTGCTTCTTTGAGCCCATAGCTTGTCTCCGTGTCCATCGTTGCTACCATGCCAAACGTCCAGTCCGACTCGACAGCCCTAACCATTGCGGCTTTGAGACGCACGGCTCGTCTTCATGTCCGTCGTTGCTAGAGCGATGAATATCCTCCCTGAATCGATAGCCCTAACCGCTGATTCTTTGAGACGCATGGATTGTCTCCGTGTCTGTTGTCGCTAGCGTGCCAAACGTCCACTCTGAATCGACATCCCTAACTGCTGCTTCTTTGAGACGCATGGCTCGTCTTCATGTCCATCGTCGCTAGCATGTTGAATGGCTACTCCGAGTCAATGGTCCTAACCGCTGCTTCTTTGAGACGCACGGCTCATCTCTGTGTCCCATGTCGCTAGCACGCCGAAAGTCCAATCCGACTCACAACCCTAACTGCTGCTTCTTTGAGACGCATGGCTCATCTCCGTGTCCGACGTCGCTAGCGCGCCGAACATCCAAACTGAGTCGACAGCCCTAACCACTGCTTCATTGAGACACACGGCTCATCTCCGTGTCCATCATCACTAGCAAGCGGAACGTCCACTCTGACTCGACAGCCCTAACCGCTCCTTGATTGAGACGCATGGCTCATCTCCGTGTCCGTAGTCGCTAGTGAGCCGAACGTCCACACCTAATCGACAACCCTAACCGCTGCTTCATTAAGACACATGGCTCGTCTTCATATCCATTCTAGCACGCCGAACATCCATTTCGACTTGACATCCCTAACCGCTAATTTTTAGAGACGCACGGCTCGTCTCCGTGCCTGTCATCACTAGCGCGCCAAACGTCCACTCCGACTCGACAGCTCTAACCGCTGGTCCTTTTAGACGCAGGGCTAGTCTCTATGTCCGTCATCGCCAGCGCGCTGAACGTCCACTCCGACTCGACAACCCTAACCACTGTTTCTTTAGACGCACGGCTCGTCTCTATCTCCGCCATCACTAGCGCGTTAAACGTCCACTACAACTCGAAATCCTAAATGTTGCTTCTTTGAGATGCACGGCCCAACTCCATGTCCATCGTAGCTAGCGCGCCGAACATCCACTCCGACTCGATAGTCCTAGCCGCTGCTTCTTTGAGAAGCATGGCTCGTCTCTGTGCCCGTTGTCGCTAACGCGCTGAATGTCCACTCCGAATCGACAACACTAACCATTGCTTCTTTAGGACGCACGGCTCATCTCTGTGTCCATCGATGCTAGCGTGCCGAATGTCCACTCCGACTCGGCAGCCCTAAGCGCTACTTCTTTGAGATGCACGGCTCGTCTTCGTGTCTGTCATTGCTAGTACGCCGAATATCCACTCCGAATCGACAACCCTAACTTCTGCTTCTTTGAAATGCATGGCTCGTCTCTGTGTCCGTCGTCGCTAGCGCGCCGAACGTCCACTCCAACTCGACATCCCTAACCGCTGCTTCATTGAGACGCATGGCTTGTCTCCGTCTGCATCTTCGCTAGCACACTAAATGTCCACTCCGAATCAACAACCCTAACTGCTCGTTCATTGAGATGCACAGCTCGTCTCTATGTCCATTGTCGCTAGTGCCAAATGCCCACACCTAATCGACAACCCTAATCGCTGCTTCATTGAGACGCATGGCTCGTCTTTGTGTTCATCGTTGCTTGCGCGTCGAATGTCCACTCCGACTCGATAGCTCTAACCGCTGCTTCTTTGAGACGCACGGCTCGTGTCTGTGTCTGCTGTCGCTAGCACACCGAACGTCCACTCCAAGTCAACAGTCCTAACGCTGCTTCTTGAGATGCACGGCTCGTCTCCGTCTCCATCTTCGCTCATGCACCAAAAGTCCACTCCGGGTCGAAAGCCCTAACCACTACTTCTTTGAGATGCACGGCTCGTCTCTATGTCCGTTGTCGCTAGAATGTCGAACGTCCACTCCAACTCATAGCCCTAACTGCTTTTTATTTGAGATGCACAACTCATCTCCGTCATTGCTAGCGTGCCTAACGTCCACTCCGACTTGACAACCCTAATCGTTGCTTCTTTAAGACGCACGGCTCGTCTCCGTGCCCATCGTCCCTAGCGCGCTGAATGTACAGTCTGAGTCAATAGTCCTAAACGCTGCTTCCTTGAGACCCATAGCTCATCTCCGTGTCCATCGTTGCTAGCGCGCCGAACATCCACTCCAACTCGACAGCCCTAACCGTTGCTTCTTTGAGATGCACGCCTCGTTTTCATGTCCGTCGTCGCTAGCACGCCAAACATCCACTCCGAATCGATAGCCCTAACTGTTGATTCTTTGAGATGCACGGATCGTCTCCATGTCTGTCATCGCTAGCACGCCAAACATCGACTCTGACTCGACATCCCTAACTATTACTTCTTTGAGACGCACGGCTCGTCTTCGTGTCCATCATCGCTAGCATGTTGAATGTCTACTCCGAGTCAACAGTCCTAACCGCTGCTTCTTTGAGACACATGGCTCTTCTCTATGTCCATCGTCGTAGTGCGTCGAAAGTCCACTCCGACTCACAACCCTCATTGCTGCTTCTTTGAGACGCACGACTTGTCTCCATGTCCGTCGTCGCTAGCGCGACGAATGTCCACTCTAACTCAACAGCCCTAACCGCTGATTCTTTGAGACGCATGGATCGTCTCGTGTCCGTCGTCGCTAGCGCGCCAAATGTCTACTCTGACTCGACATCCTTAACTACTGCTTCTTTGAGACGCACAGCTCGTCTTCGTGTCCATCATCGCTAGCATGCTGAATGTCTACTCCGAGTCGACGGTCCAAACCGATGCTTCTTTGAGACGCACGGCTCGTCTCTGTGTCCCACGTCGCTAGCGCACCGATACAACTCTCACGTCTGCTTCTTTGAGACGCACGGCTCATCTCCGTGTCCGTCGTCGCTAGCTCGCCGAACGTCCACTCTGACTTGACAACCCTAACCGCCGCTTCATTGAGACACACGGCTCGTCTCCGTGTTCGTCGTCGCTAGCAAGCTGAACGTCCACTCCGACTCGACAGCCCTAACCGCTCCTTCATTGAGATGCACGGCCCGTCTCCGTCCGTAGTCGCTAGCAGGCCGATCGTCCACACCTAATTGACAGCCCTAACCTCTGCTTCATTGAGACACATGGCTCGTCTTCATATCCATCGACGCTAGCATGCCGAACATCCATTTCGACTTGACATCCCTACCCGCTAATTTTTTGAGACGCATAGCTCGTCTTCGTGTCTGTCATTGCTAGCGCGCCGAACGTCCACTCCAACTCGACAGCTCTAACCGCCAATCCTTTAAAGACGCACGGCTAGTCTCTATGTCCGTCGTTGCTAGAGCGCTGAACATCCACTCCGATTCGGTAGCCCTAACCACTGCTTCTTTAGACGCACGGCTCATCTCTGTCTCCGTTGTCGCTAGCATGCCAAACGTCCACTACAACTCGAAATCCCTAACTGCGGCTTCTTTGAGATGCACAGCTCGTCTCCATGTCCCTCGTACCTAGCGCGCCGAACGTCCACTCCGACTCGACAGTCCTAGTCGCTGCTTCTTTGAGAAGCACGGCTCGTTTCCATGCTCGTTGTTGCTAACGCGCTGAATTTCCACTCCGGATCAACAGCCCTAATCGCTGCTTCTTTGAGACGCACGGCTCGTCTCATTGTCCGTCAATGCTAGCACGCCGAACATCCAATCTGACTCGGCAGCCCTAAGCACTGTTTCTTTGAGATGCATGGCTCGTCTTCATGTCTGTCATTGCTATCGCGCCGAACATCCACTCTGAATCAACAACCCTAACTTCTGCTTCTTTGTAATGCACGGCTCGTCTCCATGTCCATCGTCGCTAGCACGCCGAACGTCCACTCCAACTCGACATCCCTAACCGCTGCTTCACGGAGATGCATGGCTCGTCTCCATCTGCATCTTCGCTAGCGTGCTGAACATCTGCTCTGAGTCAACAACCCTAACCTATCCTTCAATGAGATGCACGGCTCGTCTTCGTGTCCATTATTGCTAGCGCGCCAAACGTCCACACCTACTCGACAGCCCTAATCGCTGCTTCATTATGACGCATGGCTCGTCTTTGTGTCCGTCGTCGCTAGCGCGCCGAATGTCCACTCCGACTCGATAGCTCTAACTGCTACTTCTTTGCGACGCACGACTCGTCTTTGTGTCTGCTATCGCTAGCACGCCGAACATCCTCTCCAAGTCAACAGTCCTAACGCTGCTTCTTTGAGATGCACGGCTCATCTCTGTCTCCATCTTCGCTAGCACGCCAAACGTCCACTCCGGGTCGAAATCCCTAACCGCTACTTCTTTGAGACGCACAGCTCATCTCTGTGTCCGTCGTCGCTAGCGTGTCGAATGTCCACTCCAACTCATAGCCCTAACTGCTTTTTATTTGAGATGCACAACTCTTCTCCATCATCGCTAGCATGCCTAACGTCCACTCCAACTCGACAACCCTAATCGCTGCTTCTTTAAGACGCACGACTCATCTCCATGCCCATCGTCGCTAGCGCACTGAATGTCCACTCCGAGTCAATAGTCCTAAACGCTACTTCTTTGAGACCCACAACTCGTCTCCGTGTCCATTGTTGCTTGTGCGCCGAATGTCCACTCCAACTTGACAGCCCTAACCGTTGCTTCTTTGAGACGCATGGCTCGTCTTGATGTTCGTCATCGCTAGCGCGACAAACATCCATTCCAAATCGATAGACCTAACCGTTGATTCTTTGAGACGCGCGGATCATCTCCGTGTCCTTCGTCGCTAGCGCGCCAAACATCCACTCTGACTCGACATCTCTAACTGCTGCTTCTTTGAGACGCATGGCTCATCTTCATGTCCATCGTCGCTAGCATGGTGAATGTCTACTCCGAGTCGATAATCCTAACCGCTGCTTCTTTGAGATGCACGGCTCGTCTCTGTGTCTTTCGTTGCTAGCGCGCCGAAAGTCCACTCCAACTCACAACCCTCACGGCTGCTTCTTTGAGACGCACGACTCATCACCATGTCTGTCGTTGCTAGCGCGCCGAACGTCCACTTGGACTCAATAGCTCCAACCGCTGCTTCATTGAGACATACGGCTCATCTTCGTGTCCATCGTCGCTAGCAAGCTGAAGGTCCACTCCGACTCGACAACCCTAACCGCTCCTTTATAGAGACGCACGGCTCGTCTCCATGTCCATAGTCGCTAGTGCATCGAACATCCACACCTACTCGATATCCCTAACCGCTGCTTCATTGAGACACACGACTTGTCTTCATATCCATCGTCGCTAGAAGGCCAAACGTCCATTTTGACTTGACATCCCTAACCGCTACTTTTTTGAGACGCACGGCTCGTCTCCGTGTCTGTCGTCGCTAGCGCGCCGAACGTCCACTCCGCCTCGACAGCTCTAACCGCTGGTGCTTTTAGACACACGGCTAGTCTCTGTGTCCATCGTTGCTAGCACGCCAAACGTCCACTCTGACTCGACAGCCCTAACCACTTCTAATTTAGACGCACGACTCATCTCTGTCTCTGTCGTCGCTAGCACACCGAATGTCCACTCCAACTCGAAAGCCCTAACCGATGCTTCATTGAGACGCATGGCTCATCTTTGTGTCCATCATCGCTAGCGCACCGAACGTCCACTCCGACTCATAACCCTTACTGCTTCTTATTTGAGATGCACGGCTCGTCTACGTGTCTGTTGTCGCTAGCGCGCGGAACATCCACTCTGACTCGATAGCCCTAACCGCTGCTTCTTTGAGACGCACGGCTCATCTCCGTGCCTATCGTCGCTAGCGCGCTGAACGTCCAATGTGACTCAACAGTCCTAACCACTTCTCTTTAGACGCACGGCTCGTTCTGTCTCCGTCGTGACTAGCACGCCAAACATCCACTCCGACTCGAAAGCCCTAACCATTGCTTCATTGAAACGCACATCTCATCTCTGTGTCCATCGTAGCTAGCACGCCGAATGTCCACTCCGACTCATAGCCCTAACTGGTGCTTATTTGAGATGGATGGCTCTACTCCGTGTCCGTCATCGCTAGCACGCCGAACATCCACTCCGACTCGACAGCCCTAACTGCTGCTTCTTTGAAACACATGGCTTGTCTCTATGTCCTTCGATGCTAGCACGCCGAACATCCACTCTGACTCAGCATCCCTAGCTGCTTCTTCTTTGAGACACACGGCTCGTCTTCCTGTCTGTCATTGCTAGCGCACCGAACGTCCACTCCGAATCGACATCCCTAACTTCTGCTTCTTTGAGATGCACGGCTCGTCTCCATGTCCGTCGTCGCTAGCGCGCCGAACTCCCACCCCAACTTGACATTCCTAACCACTGCTTCACTGAGACGCACGGCTCGTCGGAAAGAACATTTAATGGTTCCCTGTGTTTTGTGTGTTAGATAACAATACCGTGGAGTTTTCTCACGTGTGCTAAGTGTGCAGGGAAGTGTTTTTGGTGGTTGGGGGCCGGATTATCCGCCGCCATCAAGGGCCGGATAATCCGGTCTGACCCTCTTGGCAAAGGCTGGCACGACGCGAGTCTCAGGCTGGGGACGAATTTTCCCCAGACAATCCGAAGTGGGGCAAAATTTTCTTCCCCAGCCTAATAATCCAGCCCTCACCTTGGGCCGGATAATCCAGCCCCCAGGATAAGTGCAAAGGGTGGCACAGCGTGAGTCTCAGAGTAGGGGAAGATTTTCCCCGGGATTGTCCGGCCTGGGGCAGATTCTCTTCCTCGGGCCGAATAATCCGGCCCTCACTTAGTCCGGATAATCCGGCCCCAAAAGGCTCCAATGGCTCCATCTAAACAAGGGGTATAAAAGCCTCATCTTCCCCTCTTGTTAGATCTCTTGATTAATTCGAAAAAGAACATACCTGTTGTAAAAGCTTTATCCCGATATCACCACTTCAACCGCCCGAAGGCTTCAATCTTTGTGGGAATTGAAGGAGGAGACATCATTCGTCATCATCACAAATCAAGCGCTTCAACTCCTCTCCATTCACTTGGAGAATCCCTGATCTAGTATTCTCGTTGATATCTAGATCTTGTGTTTTGTTATTGATAACTATTGTTCTTGTGGTATCTTGTTGTCATTACGGGAGCCTCCAATTCGGTTGTGGAGTTGTGCCCCGCTAGTTGTGTAAAGGCGCCGGTTTCTGCCTCAAAGGGATCCTATAGTGGAAAGGTGGATCAGGCCTTTGGTGGCAAGATCCATCGGAGAACAGGGTGAGGCCTATTGTGGCGTGGTGGTCTTAGTAACGCCCACCCCTCCAACGCAGATGTACTTCCCTTAACAAGGAAGGAACTGCAGTAAAACAAATCTTGTGTCTCCGCATGCTCCACTATGGTTTCCTTGTTCCTCTATCTTAATCGCCTTTACTTGCTAGTAGTTAGGTTTGCATATAGGGAAATTCTACTTAGTAGTATATCTAGAGAATTTACCTTTTGTGTCAAGCCTAAAATTGAAAAGGCATTAAATTTTGAAGTAGCACCTATTCAAACCCCCTCCCCTCTAGGTGTCGTTACGATCCATTTCATCGTCTCCGTCTCCATCATTACTAGCATGTTGAACGTCCACTCCAACAACCCTAACCACTCTTCATTGAGATGCACGACTCGTCTCCGTGTCCATTGTCGCTAGCGCGCCGAACGTCCACACCTACTCGACAGCCCTAATCACTGCTTCATTGACACGCGCGACTCGTCTTTGTGTCCGTTGTCGTTAGTGCGCCGAACATACACTCTGACTCGACAGCTCTAACTACTGCTTCTTTGAGATGCACGGCTCGTCTCTGTGTACATCATCGCTAGCACGCTGAACATCCACTCCGAGTCAATAGTCCTAACGCTGCTTCTTTGAGAAGCACGGCCCGTCTCCGTCTCTGTCATAGCTAGCACACCGAACATCCACTCCGACTCGAAAGACCTAACCGCTACTTCTTTGAGATGCACGGCTCATCTCTGTGTCTGTCGTCTCTAGTGCGCCGAACGTCCACTCCGACTCATAGCCCTAACTACTTCTTATTTGAGATGCACAACTCGTCTCCGTCGTTGCTAGCACGCCTAATGTCCACTCTGACTTGACAGCCCTAACCGCTGCTTCTTTAAGATTCATGGCTTGTATCCGTGCCCATTGTCGCTAGCGCGCTGAATGTCCACTCCGAGTCAATAGTCCTAACCGCTGCTTCTTTGAGACCCACGTCTCGTCTCCGTGTCCATCGTTGCTAGCGCGCCGAACACCCACTCTGACTTGACAGCCCTAACTGTTGCTTCTTTCAGACGCACGGCTTGTCTTCGTGTCTGTCATCGCTAGCTCGACGAACATCCACTCTAAATCGATAGCCCTAACCGCTGATTCTTTGAGACACACAGATCGTCTCCGTGTCCGTCATCGCTAGCGCGCCAAATGTCCACTCTGACTCAACATCCCTAACTGCTACTTCTTTTAGATGAATGGCTCGTCTTCGTGTGTGTCTTTGCTAGCGCGCTGAATGTCTACTACGAGTCGACATTCCTAACCGCTGCTTCTTTGAGACGCACGGCTCGTCTCTGTGTCCGTATTCTCTAGTGCGCCGAACGTCCACTCTGACTCACAACCCTCATTGTTGCTTCTTTGAGACGCACGGCTCATCTCCGTGTCTGTCGTCGCTAGCGCCCCGAACATCCACTTTGACTCGATAGCCCTAACCGCTGCTTCATTGAGACAAACGGCTCGTCTCCGTGTTCGTCGTTGCTAGCAAGCTGAACGTCCACTCCGACTCGACAGCCGTAACCGCTCCTTCATTGAGATGCATGGCTCGTCTGCCTGTCCGTAGTCGCTAGCGCGCCGAACGTCCACACCTACTCGACATCCCTCACCGCTACTTCATTGAGACACACGGCTCGTTTTCATATCTATCGTCGCTAGCACGCCGAACGTCCATTTCGACTCGACATCCCTAACCACTACTTTTTTGAGATGCACGGCTCATCCCCGTGTCTATCCTCGCTAGCGTGCCGAACATCCACTCCGACTCGACATCTCTAACCGCTGGTCCTTTTAGACGCACGGCTAGTGTCTATGTCCGTCAGTGCTAGCGTGCCGAACATCCACTCCTACTCGACAGCCCTAACCACTCCTTCTGTAGACGCATGGCCCATCTCTGTCTGCGTCGTCGCTAGCGCCAAACATCCACTCCAACTCGAAAGCCCTAACCAATGCTTCATTGAGATGCACGGCTAATCTCTGTGTCTGTCGTCACAAGTGCACCGAACGTCCACTCTGACTAACAATCCTAACTGCAGCTTATTTGAGATGCACAACTCGTCTACGTGTCTGTCATCGCTAGCGCACGGAACATCCACTCCAACTCGACAGCTCTAACCACTTCTATTTACACGGACGGCTCGTCTTTATCTCCATCGTCACTAGCACGCCGAACGGCCACTCTGACTCGAAAGCCCTAACCACTGCTTCATTGAGACGCACGGCTCGTCTTTGTGTCCATTGTAGCTAGCGTGCCAAATGTCCACTCCAACTCACAGCCCTAACTGGTGCTTATTTGAGATGCATGGCTCGTCTCCGTGTCCGTCGTCGCTAGCGCGCCAAACGTCCACTCCGACTCGACAGCCCTAACCGCTCCTTCTTTGAGATGCATGACTTGTCTCCGTGCCCATTGTCACTAGCACGCTGAATGTCCACTCCGAGTCGACAGCCCTAATCGCTGCTTCTTTGAGACGCATGGCTTGTCTCCATGACCGTCGATGCTAGCGCGCCGAATGTCCACTCCGACTCGGCATCCCTAGCCGCTGCTTGTTTGAGACGCACGGCTCGTGTCCGTGTCCGAACGTCCACTCCGAATCGACAGCCCTAACTTCTTCTTCTTTGAGATGCATGGCTTGTCTCCATGTCCGCCGTCACTAGCCCACCTAACGTCCAATCCAACTCGACATCCCTAACCGCTGCTTCATTGAGACGCACGGCTCATCTCCTTCTCCATCGTCGCTAGCGTGCTAAACGTCCACTCCAACTCGACATCCCTAATTGCTGCTTCATCGAGACGCACAGCTTGTTTCCGTCTCCATTTTCGCTAGCATGTTGAATGTCCACTTTGAGTCGACAACCCTAACTGCTCCTTCATTGAGACACACGGCTCATCTCCATGTCCATCGTTGCTATTGTGTTGAATGTCCACACCTACTCGACAACCCTAATCGCTGCTTCTTTGAGACGAACGGCTCGTCTCTGTGTCCGTCGTCGCTAGCACGCTGAACGGCCAGTTCGAGTCAACAGTCATAACGTTGCTTCTTTGAGACGCATGGCTCGTCTCCGTCTCCGTTGTAGCTAGTACGCCGAACATCCACTCTGACTCGAAAGCCCTAACTGCTACTTCTTTGAGACGCACGGCTTGTCTCTATGTCCGTTGTCTCTAGCGCGCCGAACGTCCACTCCGACTCATAGCCCTAACTGCTTCTTATTTGAGATGCACAACTCGTCTTCGTCGTCGCTAGCGTGCCTAATGTCCACTCTGACTTGACAGCCCTAACCGCTGCTTCTTTAAGATGTACGGCTTGTCTCCGAGCCCGTTGTCGCTAGCGCATTGAATGTACACTCCGATTTAATAGTCCTAACCGCTGCTTTTTTGAGACCCATGGCTCGGCTCCATGTCCATCATTACTAGCGCGCCGAATGTCCACTCTGACTTGACAACCCTAACTGTTGCTTCTTTGAGACGCACGGCTCGTCTTCGTGTCCATCATCGCTAGCGCGACGAACATCCACTCCGAATCGATAGCTCTAATAGCTGATTCTTTGAGACGCACGGATCGTCTCTGTTTCTGTCTTCGCTAGCGCGCCAAGCATCCACTTTGACTCGACATCCCTAACCGCTGCTTCTTTGAGACGAACGACTCGTCTTCGTGTCCATCTTTGCTAGCACACTGAATGTCTACTCCGTGTCGATAGTCCTAACTGCTGCTTCTTTGAGACGCACGGCTCGTCTCTTTGTCCATCGTCGCTAGCGCACCGAACGTCCACTCCGACACACAACCCTCACTGCTACTTCTTTGAGACGCACAAATCATCTCCGTGTCCATTGTCGCTAGCGCACCAAACATCCACTCTGACTCGACAGCCCTAACGGCTGCTTCATTGAGACAAACGGCTCGTCTCCGTGTTCATCGTCGCTAGCAAGCTGAACGTCCACCCCGACTCGACGGCCCTAACGGCTGCTTCATTGAGACGCATGACTCGTCTCCATGTCCGTATTTGCTAGCGCTCTGAACGACCACACCTACTCGACATCCCTAACCGCTACTTCATTGAGACACACAACTCTTATTCATATACGTCATCGCTAGCACACCGAACGTCCATTTCGAATCAACATCCCTAACCGCTACTTTTTTGAGACACACGACTCGTCTCCGTGTCTATCCTTGCTAGAGCGCCAAACGTCCACTCCGACTAAACATCTCTAACCGCTGGTCCTTTTAGACGCACATCTAGTGTCTATGTCCGTCGTCGCTAGCGCACCGAACGTCCACTCCGACTCGACATCCCTAACCACTCCTTCTTTAGATGCACGGCTCGTCTATATCTCCATCATCGCTAGCGCGCCAAACATCCACTCCAACTCGAAAGCCCTAACCAATGCTTCATTGAGACGCACGGCTCATCTCTGTGTCCGTCGTCCCAAGCACACCGAACATCCACTCCGACTCACAACCCTAACTGCTGCTTATTTGAGATGCACAGCTCGTCTACATGTCCATCGTCTCTAGCGCGCGGAATGTCCACTCCGACTCGACAACCCTGACCACTTCTCTATAGACGCACGACCCATCTCTGTCTCCGTCGTCGCTAGCACGCTAAACATCCACTCCAACTCGAAAGCCCTAACCAATGCTTCATTGAGATGCACGGCTAATCTCTGTGTCCGTCGTCACGAGCGCACCGAACGTCCACTCTGACTCACAGCCCTAACTGCTACTTATTTGAGATGGACAGCTCGTCTACATGTCTGACGTTACTAGCGCGCGGAACATCCACTCCGACTCGACAGCCCTAACCACTTCTATTTACACGCACGGCTTGTCTTCGTCTCTGTCGTCACTAGCACGCCGAACATCCACTCCGACTCGAAAGCCCTAACCGCTGCTTCATTGAGACGCACGACTCATCTTTGTATCCATCGTAGCTAGCGTGCCAAATGTCCACTCCAACTCACAGCCCTTATAGGTGCTATTTGAGATGCATGGCTCGTCTCCGTGTCCGTTGTCGCTAGCGTGCCGAACGTCCACTCCGACTCGACAGCCCTAACTGCTCCTTCTTTGAGATGCACGGCTCGTCTCCGTGCCCATTGTCACTAGAACGCTGAATGTGCACTCAGAGTCGACATCCCTAATTGCTG
Source organism: Avena eriantha (assembly GCA_910589775.1). Taxonomy (NCBI): domain Eukaryota; kingdom Viridiplantae; phylum Streptophyta; class Magnoliopsida; order Poales; family Poaceae; genus Avena; species Avena eriantha. The sequence continues at coordinate 374,444,335 of OU342743.1, forward strand.
CTTCTGTGAGACGCATGGCTTGTCTCCATGACCGTCGATGCTAGCACGCCGAACGTCCACTCCGACTCGGCATCCCTAACCACTACTTATTTGAGTCACATGGCTCGTCTCCGTGTCCGAACATAGTATTGTTCAGGGGAAGGATTTAAGCCAGTAAAGGATATGCGTAAAGCATGAACATCGTTGTTTGGCAAATTAAAGCATACACACAATTCATTTAATGTTAAGGTGTAATTGTTGTTCATTATACGGAATGAAATAGTGTCCTCTCCTTGCCATTATTTAACGGTGCTTTGCAACGAACTTAGGAATTCAATGGTTAAGCGGCGATAAGTAGGTACATCATTGTACACAAAGTTTTGCAGGCTAGCTGTATTGCAAAGTAAATTAAAGTCATCAGAAATACCGAGTTGGTTCAATATAATGGGGCAAGCCCACTTTGTGGCCTTCACTTCGCGGTTCTTGATCCTGTTGAAGCGATCACGATGGGCCTCATCCCTGAACCGTATCCCCATGCATTCCTGAGAGGCTTCCCGAGAAGCGCTAGCTATGGCACGAGCACGAGTTTGGCTCCTTATGTTCATAATCTAAAAAACTGAAGAAAGGCAAAAATAAAACTTTTTGATCCAACAGCGGTAAATATAATAAGTCCTCATCATAGCACACTAAAGAATCTCCTCAAGATAATAATCTAGGCAATAAAATCATGTCAATTGGTTCATAGTAGGTCTCACCCTAGATCAATAATGAAAATAGATCGAAGATGAATTTGCAAAAACTAATTGGGGGATCGAAGGATAAACATACCATAGATCACTTGTGTGCGAGGAAATCGAACGAAATTGAGTGGAGATGAAGATCTCTTGAGGTTTTGAGAGAGTTTGGAGGTAGAAGAGAGAAAAATGATTGAAGTTTTGGAGTTGGAGGTACCTTCCCGTGCGATTTTGTAGTCGGACGCAACTATATGGGCGGAACATGTGTTCCCGCCATTTAGTTGGCGTTCTGTCAAAATATTAGGGTTTCTTGTTGGCGGCGCAACTATACGGACACAACTATACGGCCGGAACAAAATGTTCCCGCCATATAGTTGGTCGTTAAACTGTATGTCCCTGTAAAAGAAAATATACAAAGGCATCGATATCTATACGGCTGGAATTTTTATTCCCGCCATATAGTTGGTCGTTAAACTCTCAGTACATTAGAAAAGAAATTGTATGGAGGCACTGATATCTATACGACCGGAGCTATATGGCCAGAAATTTTATTCCCGCCGTATAGTTGGTCGTTAAACTCCCAGTACATGTGAAAAGAAAATTGTCGAAGGCAAAGGTATCTATACGGCTAGAATTTTTATTCCCGTCATATAGTTGGTCGTTAAACTCTCTGTATTCATGAAAAGAAAATTGTCGAAAGCAAAGATATCTATACGGTTGGAACTATATAGCCGGAATTTTTATTCCCGCCGTATAGTTGATCTATAAACTCTCTGCATGCATCAAAAAATTTCTATTTCCTCGAGAATTACTTATTTTTCTATAATTTAGTGATTTACCTTGTTTATCACAGAAAATTGATAGTAAATATTGTCAGCCAACAATAACATGAATAAAGCAGAATTTCAAGTACTACCAAACTTCTTCTCCTCAAATGGAGTTTTCTAGCACTCTTTATTAAACATGAACTTAAACTAAAAGAAAAAACATAACTCAAACCTTTTCTAGCGCTCTTTTATGGTCAATAGCTTGATCTTAATGATACTCACTTGGGCCAGATGAGTGGAACACCCACTCCAAAGTAATTGGCCTTCAAGGTGATGGTCTCCTTCTCGTCATGTTTGGCTTTCTTTTTCTTGGGGAAATGGATAACAAAAGGATCCCGCGAAGGCAATTGTTACTTCACGTTCCCTTCAGGAACGTTAATTAAATCCTTTATAGTTCTCAAGAAAGGATGGCCTAGTATTATAGGATCAACAATATCTCCAGGCATGTCAACAATAACAAAGTCAATTAGAGCAGAACAACCTTTGATGTAGATTAAAGTGTTCTCCTAAATTCCTACAATTTGTTTGTAGGTAGAATCTGCTAGATGCAATTTTAACTCAGTAATTTCAAAGGAGCCAAGATTTAACTTGTTAAAAAGAATCTTTGGAATTGCTGAGATGCTTGCACCTAGATCACAAAGTGCAGCTATCTCATTGGTTCCAATCTTTATCTTAATAGTAGGCTCAATATGTTATCTAGTGTAAGAGGTAGCTTTTCAGCTTGTAATCCTCTTCAAGCTCGCGTACCTTAATTGCTACTTTATCAACAAAGTGTTGATACATGGCTTCATCGTTACCTTCACTTACCGGAATTTTGACGTTGATCCTCTTTACGAGGTCTTCGATGATGTAGCTTGGTGAAGGGGCATTGCCATAATCAAGTTCTTCAGGCTCCTCCCTTTGGATCCTCATCATTTTGAGTTCTTCAACAGGACTGGGCTTAGGTTTACCTGCAAATTTTGCTAGAATGAGAGTTTGACTCTCGATTATCTTACCTAGCTATGCCTCATTGATCCACATTCTTTCTTGAAGGGCATGCAAATCATTTCTCAAACTAACAACTTGGTTAGATAATTTACCAAGCATGGCATCATGGTTCTTAGTTATTTTAACAAGAATATTTTTTTTTTCATTTTGCGAGTCTATAAAAGACTTAAGTGTTTCTTGGAGACTACCATTACTAGTTCCCATATTATTATGAGAATTACCTGGAGAACTAGAATAATGTTTCTAAAAGTTAGGATTGTAACTCTTCTGCCAAGCAGGGTTATAATCATTACGAGCTATGAAGTCTATTTCTTCAATATTTGTTTGAGGGTGGATCTTACCTGGGTTTCCTTACCTTTTACGGCTAGTATGATCTCATCCAACTTGGCATTGAGTTCTTCATTTTCTTGTGGCGAAATATCGTTCACCTTCTACCTGTTTGATCTTTCCACATGCCATTGGGCATGGTTGTCTTGCATATTGTCTAGCAGCTGCTTTGCTTCGATAATATGTTTACCCATAAATGTTCCTCCAGCTGCAGTATCAAGCATAGACTTAGATACAAGATTAAGAGCATTATAAAATAAATGGAGGATTAACCAATCTTCCATCTCATGACTAGGACAGTTTCTTAGGCATTCTTTCATCCTCTCCCATGCAAGCGCTAGTGGCTCACGCTTTTCCTATCTAAAACTAGTAATATTAGATCGGAGTTGCATAGTCTTTTTGCAGGTGGGAAAAAATTTAGTCATAAATAAAGAAGTACATCCCATCCATGATGTAATAGTATTTCCAGGCAAAGATAGCAACCATTCTTTTGCTCTCCCTCTTAGAGAGAAAGGAAATATACGTAATTTGACCGCATCAGGGTGAACGTCTTTTATAGGCATCATATCACATATTTCATTGGAAGTATTTAAGTGCATACCTGCATCTTCAACAACAGAGCCTACAAATTGATTCTGTTAAACCAACTTAAATAATGCGGCTTAATTTAATAGTCATCAACAGCAATTGTAGGCTGAGTAATAGTAGTATGCTAATAATCATTGTTGGGAGTACCAAACCCCCCTATGTTTTTGTTCTTTCTTAATCAAAGAATTATAATAGTAAAAACAAGAATTTAAAGGCTAACTAATTTTTTTTGGTTTATCAAATAAAAACCGAAAGCAAACTAACAAAATTAAAAACAAGAATTGAAACTAGCAAGGTTCCTAATAACCTCACCAAGGTAGCTATTGCTTCCCGGTGAAAGGGAAATGGACGTCGCCTAGAGGGGGGTGAATAGGTGTTTTAAAATAATTATGGTTTAGGCTCTAATAAATGCGGAATAAAACTTAACGTTTAATTTATCAAGCCAAAACCTATATCCACTAGTTTCACTAAGTGCACCAACAACCTATGCTAAGCAAGATAAACAACAAGGTGATAGCAAGATATAATACTTCAAGCACGAAGGCTATCACATTGTAAATTGCATAGGTAAAGGGGTTCGGTTGAGAGATAACCGATGGACGCGGAGACGATGATTTGTTTCCCGAAGTTCACTTCCAAAGAAGCTACGTCTCCGTTGGAGAGGTGCAGGGGCGCAATGAACTTTGAACACCACAAATGGCTCACCTCGAGGTGTGGTGGCTCGATGCTCACCCAACGCCACACAAGGCCTCACCAAGGATGCGAAGTCACGCAACTCACCGACGCCACAAAAGGCTCACCCTATTCTCCCGTGAGCTCGCCACAAAGGCCTACTCACGTTCCACTATGGGACACTTGAGGGCGGTCACCGAACCCGTACAAGGCTTGGGGCAATCTCCACAACTCAATTGGAGGGCTCCCAAGAAACGCCACAAAGGCTCCACAATGCCACAAAAGGCCAACAAGCTAGGGGAACCTCCACAACTCAATTGGAGCCCCAAGAACAATGTCACAAAGGCTACAAAGCCACAAAAGGCAACAAGGCCACAAAAGGCTACAAGACCACAAAAGGTCAACTATCCAACCACACAACCATCTAGGATTCAAAGAACCCAAGAGAAACAATCCCAAGGGATTGAACTCACCGAATCTCCGAGGAAAACTCAAACCGAGAGGAACAAGAGTTGGGGCCGAAGGGGAAAGGGGAGCTCCTTTTAAAGGGCTCCCCGATCAGCCCGTTACTCAGAGATTCGCGCACGTCCGGTAGTACTGGTGGGTGGACGGTACTACCGATGGCACCCAGCCAACGGTTAGAAAACAGCGAGAGAAAGACCAAAAACGCGAGCCTCGCCGGTACTACCGCCGCTTCGCCGGAACTACCGGTGGCAAGTATGTCCTAGCGGTACGACCGCCTAAAATACCGACAGAAGTACCGTCAAATAGCACAAACCAGGCAGAGAGAGTACTAAACCAAAAATGGGTTCACCGGAAGTTGGGCCGGTATTAACACCGGTACTACCAGCGGCATTTCTGCCCGACCGGTACTTCCAGCGTCTGGCCGGTACTTCCGGTCAGAGAAACTTCAGAAGCAGAAATGCCATAACTTTTGCATCCGATCTCCAAACGAGATGAAACCAATTTTGTTGGAAAGATAACGACGTGTAGAAAATACCATGAATATATATGTGAGATACCTCCCAAGGTGTGGAGCCGGAAAACCCGCAAGATAAAAAACGCAACGAGATATGCAAGAGAAATCCGTTTTTGATGAACTAGAGCTTGTTATGAAGATAACCACAAGCTCTAGATCCTCACCTGGACAAGAACCATACAACAACCAAGAAAGATGATGCTATGTATGCAAAGGATTGAGCTCTCTCCGAAAGATACGAACGAGTCACCGACTCGAGAGCCCCTCTTGATAGTATGGCTATCTATCCTAAACCCGGTCTCCCAACACTACAAGAGACCGGTAAAATAGAAACCCTATCAAGATCATACCTTTGCCTTGAGCGTCCCACTTGAGCTTGATGTAGACGATCTTGTCACCTTCAAGATGGAACACCTTTCTTGATTGCTCTTTCTTGATGAAGACTTGCGAATGGCTCCCCCATACATCATGGGAAAACCACTTCTTTGACCTTGTCTTCATCACCCATGAGGAACTCCATCTTCTTCTTCTTCTACTTCTTCTACTTGATACTAATAGGCACAAAGCCCTTGGACGATGCTTCTTCTTTTTCATCCTTGAAACCAACACATGGTCCAAGCGATGCCAATGGACAAACCTACAAGTGAAACTCAATTTGCACATTAGTCCATAGGGATTGTCATTAATTACCAAACCAAACATGGGGGCATACATGTCCTTTCACCCGGCAACAGCACTAGAAAAAGGGTTGATACCTTTGATCCGGATTACGGATGTAGTGTAGCTTCTTTTTCCCTAGTAGACCTAGGTTATCGAATCCTCGAGAAGCAAATGCGTAGTGAAGTTATTTTAATGGACCTTCGAGAGTTTTAGAATTCTTTTTGTGTTTTTACCGGACCAATAGCTTGCGTTTTTTTGTTGTTGTCAATGATGGAGAGAGAGAGAGGGCCTAGGGCGTTTGGTTTCACATGTAGTTGTGCAAAACATCTGATGGGAATAAAAGATAGAAATAAAGTATGCATGTACTTATTAGAGAAAGATAAATTATATGTGGGAAGTGCATCCATAATTGCTATTGCCTCTACAACCGCTTATAGCAATAACCTACTAGTCTCATCTGTTGAAGAAAGACAACTACTGATATGCATAGTGATGTCACCGTTAATCCCAAGTAAATCCCTCACATACATCCGTACTACCCCTTCTTTCACTAGGGTTCCCAACCTACAGATTAGTCATTACTCATACTCCCTATACCTGGATCAATCCTCGGGGTCTTGGGGTACCTGACAAGTCCTTGGAATGAGGAAAGAGAGGATACAATAATCATCATGTCATACAAACTAATACATGATCCCATCTATGATAAATAACATGCACAATTGCTACATGGCTCGGCCAAAGCCCTTAGCCCAAGGAGAATTACTCACACATAGAGATGAGATCAACAATCACAAACATTGTAATGAAAATCATGAGATTGATAGCAATAGTATTACAATGTCACCAATCAGAGAAGAGATCTGCTATTACAAGTGGTGGAATATGGCTATGGAGATGGAGAAGGGTTTTGAGATCTGGAGGCGGCTGGAGATCTGTGGCAGAGACTTTTTGGCGAGGTCTGGATTGTTTTCTTGTCGCTCGAGGCTTCATTATATAGGGGTCCCTTCGCGAAAGTTGTTCTATTTGACCTAACGGTGGCGGCGCTAACTATACGACCGGAGCCATACGGCAGATTTTTTTGCTCCGGTCATATAGTTGATCGTTAAAGCGTCTGCCTCCATCTTACAGCTCCTGGTTTCTTCTGGTAGTTGGAAATCTTGTATCTTTGACTTTAATGTAGTGATTCTCTCCTTTAAACAACATTATCTGCATAGGAAAAAAATATAAAAGAAAGGATTGCATACCCCTCTGAATATTAGCATTAGTGGCAAGGTTTAGAGAGATATTTCATCAAAATTATGAACAATATCTAGTTTAAATGTGGACATAGATGGCTATATTTCAGAGCCATCTACGATCCATGCATCTAATGAAGTAGCTGTTAGGATTGTCGAGTCGGAGTGGACGTTCAGCGTGCAAGTGATGACGGCCACGGAGACAAGGCGTGCGTCAATAAAACAGCGGTTAGGGATGTTAAGTCGAAATGAATGTTCGGCGTGCTAGTGACGACAGATATGAAGACGAGCCGCGCATCTCAATGAAGCAGCGGTTAGGGCTGTCAAGCAGGTGTGCATGTTCGGCGTGCTAGCGACGACAGACACGGAGACAAGCCATGCATCTCAATGAAGGAGCAGTTAGGGCTGTCGAGTTAGGGTGGATGTTTAGCACGCTAGCGACGACGGACAAAGAGACGAGCCGTGCGTCTTAATGACGCAGCAGTTTGGCCTGTTGTTGCGACCTCAGATCGTTAAAGATCCTAAGCCCCTGTGATTAACTTGCTAGTCCCTGGATCATTAGCTAGCACTCACAGTCGATGAAATATCATGTAAAACACAAGTCATTATTACACGAATAATCCAGAGTATAATTATTACAACTTGCATAGATTATAGCTAGCTCAAATAAACAACAGAAACTAAATAAAACTTGAGTCCATCAACGCCTCAGGCTAGCTGCGTGAAGACCCGCGATCCCTACGCACCTTTCAATCTTCGGATTCTGCACATAAGATGTGCAGCCAACAAGTTGGGTCAATACTTTGAATGTATTGGCAAATTACACCAAGGAAGGAGCAAGACTGACTCTACATGCAAGGCTAAGAGTAGGCTCTGGAGTTCATTTGCGTAAAGAAAATTTTATTAGTGTAATAAGAAAAGAGAGGAAAGTTTTCCCTACTTTGTAAACTTTGTTAAGTAGTATAGGGTTGAATGGAACACGTGGATATTACTCACCAAGTGCCCAATCAACCTAGCACTTGGATATTACGCACCAAGTTCCCAAAATCCCACCCAATGGCGATATTACTCACGCACTGGGGTTTATAAAAACTTTAAGTTTGGAAAAGAGAGAGAGAGAAAGATCTTCCAGAGGCTCCATCCTTCAGATGCTCAATGTTGTTCTGTTTCCGTGAACACGGCTGATCGATCAGATTGCAATACTCTCGAGAGGTTGTGCACTTTCCCCAAAATCCATGATCAAGTCCTTTTACAGACAAGACCATGGCGAAGCCTTCCCTTAGTAGCCCCTCTACCAGCTGGATCCAACCGTGCCAAGAACCTCCAGATGTTGGTACCCCGGTGAGGTTTCCCACTAAGTACTAAGCCAAGACAGAGCCCATATGTATTGTGGTTGCACGGGAAGCTTCTGAATTCTGAAACGTGGCAGACTTCTTTGATTCCTGGGCGGCCGTCCTCCACCAAAATCTCACTCGTTGTCCCGACAACCATTCCGCCCAGAAGAAAAGTTCGCTCGAAGGGGTTTTGGAGAAGAAAAGTTCGCTCGAGAGAGCTATCATACTTAGAAAATTTTGAGTCTTTCGAACCCCCCAACGGTACTTAGTGTATATATAGCAGAGCAAGCAATACTTAGCAAAAACAGGGGAACTTAATAGGATGGAAAATTCCTAAGTATAAAGCTACTCATGGCATACTACAAAACCGCACTTGAAAAATAATACTAAGAAAATATACCAAAATCCTACACATGCATACTACAGAATTTGAAGAGTAAAACATGCATAGTCAAAAACTGGGACATTAATATGAACAAGTGGTGTAACTTGCCTTGATGCGAGCAGCAATCTACACAACAATACTCCTCAGCGCACTCCGAGCAATCTAACGAAACAAACATGGATTCAATCACGATTTGCACAAAACAAGTCACGAAGTCACTTATGCAAGCATGCAACATGGTAACATGCAAGGGTGGATTTGATTTCGACTAAGGGTTTTAACCAGGGGTGTTGTTGAGTTGGGGATGTCATTAGAATCGATTCCCCACAGATTTTAAGTATTTTGAGTTAAACCCTAATTAACCAGGCTTGAAACTAAATCTACAGCTTTACTTCTATCTCGAAACATATCTAAACACCCTAAGCAAGATATGACAATTTTCTATAGAGGGTATTGTCAAAACAAAGCCAACGCAACAAGAATCAACTAAAATGGAGTTACGGATAATTTCCTAGAATTAAAATACTCTAATCTAAACTTTTAATTCTACTGCAATATTGCTGTGGCAAAATAGTAATATTATTGTGGATCCGTGTTCTACTCGAAAATATGAATCCAACGTTGTATTATACGCAATTTTTGGACTATTATTCGAATTACTATGAATTTTACAAGATTTTAGCTATTTCTTCCTATTTAAAAAGAAAAAAGGGGAAAAAGGGCCAGCGACGCAGCGACACGTGGCGCCACGTGAGTGGGCCAGCGGGGCGCGCGTGACGCAACGCGGGGGCAACGCGGCATCGACGTGGCGCTGCCACGCAGCGCGACGCGGTTGGCCCGTGGACGTTGGCGGATCTGGGCCGTTGGATCTAGATCCAACGGTCGGCGAGGGGGGGGGGGGAGGCGGCGCTTACCGGCGGCGGCGACTGGCGGGCGGCGGCGCTCCTCCGGCGATGGTCGGCGGCGGCGGAGATGCTCCTCCGGCCCGGCGAGCTAGACGACGGGGACCGGCTCCTCGTCGCGGTCGCGTTCCCAGGGGCGGCGGCGACCTTCTCCTCCCGAGGCGACGGACGGCGGCGTTCTCCGGCGAGAAATCCGGCGGCGCTCGGTGGGGAGGCGGCGAAAAAAAGGCTAGGGTTGCTTGGGAGGCGTGCCCGGCTTATATAGGCGGAGACTCGGCGCGGACGTCGCGGAGTCTGCGCCGGAATCGGCGGCGGCGGTTGCACGCTGGCGGCGGCAGCGGACGGGGCCGAGCCGGATTCGGCGGGGAGGCGGCTGATAGGCGGGCCCCGCCTGTCAGCGGCTGCGGGCGCGCGTGGGCGGCTGGCGGACGCGGGAGGCTGGCGGGCTGGGCCGCTGGCGGCTGCGCGTCGCCCACCCGACCGGGCGGGCGGCAGATAGCCCCGGGCTGGCTCGGCCGGCCCAGTTAGTTTAATTTTTTTTATTCTTTTAATAATTTCTGAATTGCTAATTATCCGTTTTTTTGCAAACGGACTCCGAATTAGACGAAACTTGTTTCTAAAATTTTGTAAAAAGAAGAGGGTTAGGATAGGATTATAAAATAACACTTTTTCAAAGATTTTGGTGGTTAAAAAGGTTTTACCCCCCTTTTGTCCATAAGAGACTATGGGGTTTGAGAAAAACCTGATGCAAATTTTTCGATATGTGATGCTATGATGCAGTGATATGATGCATGCTTACTAGTAACATCTGAATCTACAAAATTTGGGATGTTACAAACCTACCCCCCTTAAGAAGAATCTCGTCCCCGACATTCAGGTTGGTTAGCAAATAGGTGTGGGTGTTCTTTCTTCAGATCTTCTTCACGTTCCCATGTGGCCTCTTCCTCGAAATGGTGATTGCATTGAACTTTGCAGAATCTGATAGTCTTGGTACGAGTAACTCTCTCGGCTGTTTCCAGGATCCTGGTGGGCTTTTCCTCATAGGTGAGATCGTTATCCAATTGAACTTCTCCCAATAGAACTGTATCATTTAGTGGTGTTTCAGCCATTTCTGGGTGACACTTCTTTAGTTGCGACACATGGAAAACATCGTGAACTGTTAACATTTTAGGTAATTCCAACTGATAGGCAACTTCCCCTCTGCGACCCAAGATTTTGTAGGGCCCTATGAATCGGGGTGCTAACTTACCCTTGATTCTGAATCTCTTAACTCCTCGTAGTGGTGAAACTCGAAGATACGCACGGTCTCCCACTTCATAAGTCACATCCCTGCGCTTGGAATCAGCATAACTCTTTTGTCTGGATTGGGCTATCTTTAACCTGTCTTGAATCTGTCTCACCTTTTCTTCGGCATCCTTGATCAGTTCAGGTCCAAACAGACTACGTTCTCCAACCCCACTCCATAGCAGCGGAGTCCTACACTTTCTGCCATAGAGAACTTCAAATGGAGCCATCTTGATGCTAGTTTGGTAGCTGTTATTGTATGAGAATTCCGCATATGGCAAGTTATCATCCCAACTGGACCCATAGTCTAGCGCACAGGCTCTTAACATGTCCTCCAAGATCTGATTAACTCTTTCCGTTTGTCCATCTGTTTGTGGGTGGAAGGCAGTACTAAACTCTAGTCGCGTCCCTAGAGACTCGTGTAGCTGTCGCCAAAACTTAGAGGTGAATTGGGTACCTCTATCAGAAACAATCCCCTTGGGCACTCCGTGAAGACTTACGATTTTTTACATATAAATCTTGGCAAGTTTAGCACTTGTATAGGTGGTCTTTACGGGAATAAAGTGGGCCACCTTTGTGAAGTGGTCGACCACTACCCAGATGGAGTCATACCCAGATCGAGTCCGAGGTAGTCCTGTGATAAAATCCATGCCTACCTTGTCCCACTTCCATTCGGGCACAGGTAATGGCTGCAGCAGTCCTGCTGGTTTTTGGTGTTCGGCCTTAACTCTGTTGCATATGTCACACAAGGAGATATATTCAGCAATTTCTCTTTTCATGTTGTTTCACCAGAATCTATCCTTCACATCCATGTACATCTTTGTATTACCGGGATGAATTGAGTAGGGCGAATCGTGAGCTTCCTGAAGGATTAACTTCCTGATATCAGGGTCATTGGGAACACACAGACGCTTCTCATACCAGTGTTTCTTGCTCATCCGTGTGAAACCCTTTTGCTTTACCCTTGCTTATATTAGCTCTTATTTCTTCCAACTCTTTGTCCCCCTTCTAGCCCTCTTTGATTTGGTCCAGAAGTGTTGGCACTATCTCCATAGTGGCTAAATATCCCTCCGGAACTATTTCCAACCTGAGGTCCTTGAATTGTTCACACAAATCGCTTGGGAGTTCTCCCACGGTAAGCCCATTTACATAGACTTTCCGACTTAAGGCGTCAGCCACAATGTTGGCCTTTCCAGGATGGTACTGCAGGTCCAAGTCATAGTCCTTGATGAGCTCAAGCCATCTCCTTTGCCTCATATTTAATTCCTTTTGAGTGAAGATATACTTGAGACTCTTGTGATCCGTGAACACATCACAATGTTTGCCCATTAGGTAGTGTCTCCATACCTTGAGCGCATGCACAACTGATGCTAGTTCCAAATCGTGTGTGGGGTAGTTATTCTCATGGTTCTTAAGTTGCCGAGAGGCGTAAGACACTACTTGTCCTTCTTGCATCAGCACACTACCAAGTCCTTGCCGGGAAGCGTCGCAATAGACCTGGAAGTCCTTTTGGATGTCAGGGAGACACAAAATTGGTGCCATTACTAGACGCTTCTTTAATTCCTGAAAGCTTGCTTCACAGGCCTCGGTCCATTCGAACTTCTTTTCTTTCTTCAGCAACTCTGTCATGGGCTTTGTTATCTTGGAAAAGTTTTCAATGAATCTTCGGTAATAACCTGCAAGGCCCAAGAAACTCCTAATATCACCCACATTCTTAGGAGACTCCCATTCTGTCACGGAAGCTACCTTACTTGGGTCTACGGCAACACCTTTAGCTGATACAATATGACCAAGGAAACCCACTTCTTTCAACCAGAACTCACATTTGCTAAATTTAGCATACAACTTGTGTTCCCTTAACTTTTCCATGATTAGGCGCAGGTGTCTCTCATGTTCCTTCTCGTCCTTGGAGTATATGAGTATGTCATCAATGAATACTACAATAAACTTATCCAAGTACTCCATGAACACCTTGTTCATCATGGTCATGAAGTATGCTGGGGCATTGGTTAAGCCAAACGACATCACGGTGTACTCATACAATTCGTATCTTGTGGTGAAGGCTGTCTTGGGTACATCCTATTCCCGGATCTTTAGCTGGAAATATCCTGACCGGAGATCAATCTTAGAGAACACACTAGCTCCCTTTAATTGGTCAAATAGGTCATTAATATTGGGTAGAGGGTACTTGTTCTTGATTGTTACTTCGTTCAATGACCGGTAGTCCACGACTAGTCTCTTGGTTTTATCCTTCTTCTCCACGAATAAGACAGGTGCTCCCCAAGATGACGCACTTGGTTGAATGAAGCCTTTGTCCAATTGCTCTCTAAGCTGTTTCTTAAGTTCCTTCAACTCATCCACATCCATCTTGTACGGTCTCTTGGCTATTGGTCCAGTACCTGGCATCAAGTCAATGAGAAACTCAATGTCACGGTCGGGCGGCATCCCTGGCAATTCTTCCGGAAACACATCTGGATACTCCTTCACAATTGGCACATCCTCCAAACTAACCCCCTTAAGAGAGTTCACCAAACTTCCTTTGAGCGCGAAAGCTGACTTAAAGCGGATCCTCTTCTTTTTCGGAGTCGTGAGTGCGATAGTCCTTTTGGCACAATCTATGACTCCCTCATATTCGGTCATCCAATTCATGCCCAAAATTATGTCTAGGCCTTGGGATTCCAGAACGACTAGGCTGGTGGGAAAGGTGTGCGTCCCAATACTTAGTTCTAACCCACGGCATCCAGAGTTTGCCACTATTTCTCCTCCAGGAGAACTTACCCTTAGGGGAGTACTAATAGTCTCCGTAGGTATCTTGCCTCTATCCACAAATACCCTTGATATGAATGAATGTGATGCACCAGTGTCAAAAAGAACAACTGCAAGTGTGGAGTTAAGCTTGAACTTACCGATCACGGAGTCAGGTGCCTCACGAGCATCCTCCACGGAGACATGATTCACCGTGGCTTTGACGAACGGGTTCGGCTTCTTCCCATTCCCATTACCATTGCTATGGTTGTGTCCGTTGCCGTTTCCATTGCCGTTCCCATTCTTCGCCTTTTCGGGGCAAGTAGTTGCATAGTGCCCTGTCTTGTTACACTTGAAGAAAGTCACTTCACTCAGATCCTTCCCATTGCCATTTCCATTGCGGTGCTTATGGCCATTGTGGTTATGTCCTCCGTGACGATGACCATTGTGGTTGTGGCCATTATGGTTGTGGGGTGGGGGTGACGAAGTGCGATGCTTCTGATATGGGACAGAGTTGTGCTTGTGTGAGGTGGACTTTCTCTTCCGGTTCTCTATACTCCTTTGCTTTGCTTCAACTACATCTGCCCTGTCTAGAAGTTCCTGATAGCTATCAAACTTCAGAGCCACAAGCTGAATAGATATTTCGTCATTAAGTCCCCGCAAAAACTCCTCCTGCCTCTTGGCATCAGTGGATACATCATCAGGTGCATAACGTGCCAGCTTGTTGAAAAGTTCCCCATACTCGGAGACAGAGCGGTGCAGTTGTTTCATGTCGCGGAACTCACGTCTCTTAAGTGACATGACTCCTGCGGCTACGTGATGAGTACGAAAGGCTGCTTCGAACTGGTTCCAGGTGATAGCTTCAATATTAGGGTGGGTGACCTGGTAGTTATCCCACCATTTGGCAGCTGGTCCTTCAAGTTGGTGCGCGGCAAAGCGCACCCTATCAGCTCCAACAACTTGGACGGTGTCTAACTTCTTGTTGATGGTGCGGAGCCAGTCGTCTGCCACAATTGGCTCAGCACTACTTGAGAAGGTTGGAGGGTTCAACCTTAGAAATCGAGTCAAGCGATCCTGTTGGGGCGGTGGAGGTGGCGGAGGCGGCGGGTTGTTGTTGTTGTTTTGCATGTTTTGAGTGAGGAGTTGGATCAGCTGATTCTGAGTGTTCAGAAGTTCTGCTATCTCTAGGGGCATGTTGTTATTGTTGTTTCCACGTCTCGCCATCTGGAGGGTTTGAGAGGCAAGTTAAGAAAAGATAGAAAGTCTAAGGAATAAACTCCTACCCTTATGTAAACAAGAAAAACACACGAGAAAGGCAGGGCACACATAGCACAAAAATCCACACACTCAACCAAGTTTAACCAACCAATATAAGCTTTTTGGTACTCATTACAATCGCGAATAACGTTTTACTATGGAACTAAGGGTGGTCCAACTACTCTACTCATCATCCACTTCCTCATCCTCAATGATGAAGCCTTCCTTTTCTAGTAGTGACTTGTATAGCTCCATGTCTCTTGTCGTGGCTTCAAGCTTCTCTTGAAGTTCCTTCATCTCCTGTGGCTCCGGTATCGCAGCTTCGAGTCTTCCTTGAAGTTCCTTCACCTCTTGCAGTTCCTGGGTAGCAGCTTCTAGCTTCGCTTGGAGTTCCTTCTTCTCCTTCTGTAGCATCTTGATCAAACTTGACCCCATAGTCATGGGCGTGATCTTCTCCTCCAAGCTCCTCTTAGCCGCTCGTCGGTCCTTTATCATGATGGCAAGGTTCTTGAACTCCAGCTTGTTCTTTGTGAGCACTAGACTTTGCTCCCTAATCCACTTGTTCTTATCTTGCATCCTCTTCTCTTGATTAGCGAACCTCTTGTCTTGGGCGGTGAGTTCCCCTCCTAGGGACTTGATCTTCTCTCCCAGCTCTTCGATCTTCTCGTCCTTCTCCTTCACTAGGGCACGGAGCTCGTCATTCCTCACGATCTCAAGGCAGCTCCCCTTCTGAAGGTCATTGATTTGGAACTCCAAGTCTTGATATTGGATTCTTCGACGCTTGCATGTCTTCCTTTCCTCCGGGGTCAACTCGATTGGGACTCCCTTCTCATCACATCTTCCAAAGAGTTTGATGTAGTTGCCTTCAACCTCTTCATGGTGGCGTTCGCAAAGGCGTCCAATGAGCTCCAGGAAGCAAATGCTAAGTCCTTTCTCCTTGGAGTCGCTGGTGACGTTGAGTACAATGGCCTCTGTCTTGGGTTCTATCCGACTACGCCCTGGTTGGATGACTTCAATTGCCCAGCATCCTTCCTTGTGCATCTTCCTCAACTCGCCTCCCTTGATTGATGGCACGGGTAACTGTAGTGTCTTGATGATGTCCAAAAGGCACTCCCCGAAGCGCAGGCACTTGATGTCTTCGGCGGTGTCGTAGTAGAAGGCCGTCATCTTTAGGTTGAGAGAGAAAAATTAGACACAAGGTGATAGAGGAGAGAAATACTAGGAGAGTACAAATAACTTAGAAGAATATAGAAGCATAACACACATGGTAAAGGTGGTTTCCAATCCTAGGGTCACGTCCTACAGGCAACTTTTTGCTCTGATACCATCTGTTGCGACCTCGGATCGTTAAAGATCCTAAGTCCCTGTGATTAACATGCTAGTCCCTGGATCATTAGCTAGCACTCACAGTCGATGAAATATCATGTAAAACACAAGTCATTATTACACGAATAATCCAGAGTATAATTATTACAACTTGCATAGCTTATAGCTAGCTCAAATAAACATCGGAAACTAAATAAAACTTGAGTCCATCAACGCCTCAGGCTAGCTGCGTGAAGACCCGCGATCCCTACGCACCTTTCAATCTTCGGATTCTGCACATAAGACGTGCAACCAACAAGTTGGGTGAATACTTTGAATGTATTGGCAAATTACACCAAGGAAGGAGCAAGACTGACTCTACATGCAAGGCTAAGAGTAGGCTCTGGGGTTCATTTGCGTAAAGCCAATTTTATCAGTGTAATAAGAAAAGAGAGGAAAGTTTTCCCTACTTTGTAAACTTTGTTAAGTAGTATAGGGTTGAATGGAACACGTGGATATTACTCACCAAGTGCCCAATCAACCTAGCACTTGGATATTACGCACCAAGTTCCCAAAATCCCACCCAATGGCGATATTACTCACGCCCTGGGGTTTATAAAAACTTTAAGTTTGGAAAAGAGAGAGAGAAAGATCTTCTAGAGGCTCCATCCTTCAGATGCTCAATGTTGTTCTGTTTCCGTGAACACGGCTGATCCATCAGATTGCAATACTCTCAAGAGGTTGTGCACTTTCCCCACAATCCATGATCAAGTCCTTTTACAGACAAGACCATGGCGAAGCCTTCCCTTAGTAGCCCCTCTACCAGCTGGATCCAACCGTGCCAAGAACCTCCCGATGTTGGTACCCTGGTGAGGTTTCCCACTAAGTACTAAGCCAAGACAGAGCCCATATGTATTGTGGTTGCACGAGAAGCTTCTGAATTCTGAAACGTGGCAGATTTCTTTGATTCCTGGGCGGCCGTCCTCCACCAAAATCTCACTCGTTGTCGCGACAACCATTCCGCCCAGAAGAAAACTTAGTTTTATTTTGAAGGGGTTTTGGAGAAGAAAAGTTCGCTCGAGAGAGCTATCATACTTAGAAAATTTTGAGTCTTTCGAACCCCCCAACGGTACTTAGTGTATATATAGCATAGCAAGCAATACTTAGCAAAAACAGGGGAACTTAATAGGATGGAAAATTCCTAAGTATAAAGCTACTCATGGCATACTACAAAACCGCACTTGAAAAATAATACTAAGAAAATATACCAAAATCCTACACATGCATACTACAGAATTTGAAGAGTAAAACATGCATGGTCAAAAACTGGGACATTAATATGATTAAGTGGTGTAACTTGCCTTGATCCGAGCAGCAATCTACACAACAATACTCCTCAGGGCACTCCGAGCAATCTAACGAAACAAACATGGATTCAATCACGATTTGCACAAAACAAGTCACGAAGTCACTTATGCAAGCATGCAACATGGTAATATGCAAGGGTGGATTTGATTTCGACCAAGGGTTTTAACCAGGGGTGTTGTTGAGTTGGGGATGTCATTAGAATCGATTCCCCACAGATTTTAAGTATTTTGAGTTAAACCCTAATTAACCAGGGTTGAAACTAGATCTACAGCTTTACTTCTATCTCGAAACATATCTAAACACCCTAAGCAAGATATGACAATTTTCTACAGAAGGTATTGTCAAAACAAAGCCAACGCAACAAGAATCAACTAAAACGGAGTTATGGATAATTTCCTAGAATTAAAATACTCTAATCTAAACTTTTAATTCTACTTCAATATTGCTGTGTCAAAACAGTAATATTATTGACGATCTGTGTTCTACTCGAAAATATGAATCCAACGGTATATTATACGCAATTTTTGGACTATTATTCGAATTACTATGAATTTTACAAGATTTCAGCTATTTCTGCCTATTTAAAAAGGAAAAAGGGGAAAAAGGGCCAGCGACATGTGGCGCCACGTGAGTGGGCCAGCGGGGCGCGCGTGACGCGATGCGGGGGCAACGCGGCGTCGACGTGGCGCTGCCATGCGGCGCGACGCGCTTGGCCCGCGGACGTTGGCGGATCTGGGCTGTTGGATCTTGATCCAACGGTCGGCGAGGGGGGGAGGGGAGGCGGCGCTTACCGGCGGCGGCGACTGGCGGGCGGTGGCGCTCCTCCGGCGATGGTCGGCAGCGGCGGAGATGCTCCTCTGGCCCGACGAGCTAGACGACGGGGACCGGCTCCTCATCGCGGTCGCGTTCCCGGGGGTGGCGGCGACCTTCTCCTCCCGAGGCGACGGCGGGCGGCGCGCTCTGGCGAGCAATCCGGCGGTGCTCGGTGGGGAGGCGGCGAAAAAAAAGGCTAGGGTTGCTTGGGAGGCGTGCCCGGCTTATATAGGCGGAGACTCGGCGCGGACGTCGCGGAGTCCGCGCCGGAATCGGCGGCGGCGGTTGCGCGCTGGCGGCGGCGGCGGACGGGGCCGATCCGGATTCGGCGGGGAGGCGTCTGACAGGCGGGCCCCGCCTGTCAGCGGCTGCGGGCGCGCGCGGGCGGCTGGCGGGCTGCTGGTAGACGCGGGCGGCTGGCGGGCGCGGGCGGCTGCGCCTCGCCCACCCGGCCGGGTGGGCGGCAGATAGCCCCGGGCTGGCTCGGCCGGCCCAGTTAGTTTAGTTTTTTTATTCTTTTAATAATTTCTGAATTGCTAATTATTCGATAACTTTTGCAAACGGACTCCGAATTAGACGAAACTTGTTTCTAAAATTTTGTAAAAAGAAGAGGGTTAGGATAGGATTATAAAATAACACTTTTGCAAAGGTTTTGGTCGTTAAAAAGGTTTTACCCCCCTTTTGTCCATAAGAGACTATGGGGTTTGAGAAAAACCTGATGCAAATTTCTGATATGCGATGCTATGATGCAGTGATATGATGCATGCTTACTAGTAACATCTGAATCTACAAAATTTGGGATGTTACAGCTGTCGAGTCAGAGTAGACGTCCGGCGCACTACCGATGACGGACACAAAGACGAGCCGTGCTTCTCAAAGAAGTAACAGTTCGGGTTGTGAGTAGGAGTGGATGTTCGGTGCGCTAGCGACGATGGACATAGATACGAGTTGTGCGTCTCAAAGAAGCGGCGATTAGGAGTGTCGACTCGGAGTAGACATTCAGCATGCTAGCGACGACGGACACGGAGACAAGCCATGCATCTAAAAGAAGCAGCATTTAGGGATGTCGAGTCAGAGTGGACGTTTGGCGCGCTAGCGATGACGGACACAGAGATGAGCCATGCGTCTCAATGAATCAAATGTTACGACCGTCGAGTCAGAGTGGACGTTCGGCACGCTAGCAACGACGGACACGAAGATGAGCCGTGCAACTCAAAGAAGCAGCGGTTATGGCTGTCGAGTCGGAGTTGATGTTCAACACGATAACAACGGAGACGGCGGTAAGCCGTGCATCTAAAGAAGCAGTGGTTAGGTATGTTAAGTTAGAGTGGACGTTCAGCCCGCTAGCGATGATGGTCATAGAGATTCGCCATGCATCTTAAAGAAGCGGCGGATTGAGCTATCAAGTCGAAGTGGACGTTCGTCACGCTAGCGCCGACAGATGCGAAGACAAGCCGTGCGCCTCAAAAAAGCAGCGATTAGGGATGTCGAGTCGAAATGGATGTTCGGCGCACTAGCGACGACGGATATGAAGACGAGCCTTGTGCCTCAATGAAGTAGCGGTTAGGGCTATCGAGTAGGTGTGGACGTTCGGCGCGCTAGCAACAACGGACACGGAGACGAGCCGTGCGTCTCAACGAAGGAGCGGTTAGGACTATTGAGTTGGAGTGGACATTCAGCATGCTAGTGAGGACGGACACGGAGACAAGCCGTGCGTCTCAATGAAGCAGCGGTTACGACTGTCCAGTCGGAGTGGACGTCTGGCGTGCTAGCAACAACGGACACGGAGATGAGCCGTGCGTCTCAAAGAAGCAGCAGTTTAGGTTGTGAGTCGAAGTGGATGTTCGGCGCGCCAGCAATGACGGACACAGAGACGAGCCGTGTGTCTCAAAGAAGCAGCGGTTAGGACTGTCGATTTAGAGTAGACATTCAGCGTGCTAGCAACAACGGACGCGGAGACGAGCCGTGTATCTCAAAGAAGCAGCGGTTAGGGATGTTGAGTTAGAGTGGATGTTTGGCACAATACCGACGATGGACACGGAGACGAGCCGTGCGTCTCGAAGAATCAGCGGTTAGGGCTATCGAGTCGGAGTGGACGTTCAACGTGCTAGCAACGTCGGACACGAAGACGAGCCGTGCGTCTCAAAGAAGCAGCGGTTAGGGATGTCGAGTCGGAGTGGACGTTCAGCGCGCTAGCAACGATGGACACAGAGATGAGCCATGCGTCTCAAAGAAGAAACGGTTAGGGCTGTCGACCCGGGGTGGACATTCAGTGTGCTAGAGAGGACGAGTATGGAGACGAGCTGTGTGTCTTGAAGAAGCAGCGGTTAGGGCTGTCGAGTCGGAGTGGATGTTTAGCGCACTAGCGACCACGAACCTAGAGAAGAGCTGTGCATCACACATAAGCAGTAGTTAGGGCTGTGCATCGGAGTGGATGTTCGGCACGCTAGCAATGACGGACATAGAGATGAGCCATGCATCTCAAAGAAGCAGCAGTTAGGGCTTTCGAGTCAGAGTGGATGTTCGGCGCGCTAGCGACGACGGACACGAAGACGAGTCGTGCGTCTAAAGAAGCAACGGTTAGGGATGTTGAGTCGGAGTGGAAGTTCGGCGCGCTAGCAACGACGGACACGGAGACGAGCCGTGCGTCTCAAAGAAGTAGAAGTTAGGGTTGTGAGTCGGCGTGGATGTTCGACGCGCTAGCAACGACGGACATAGAGATGAGTCGTGCGTCTCAAAGAAGCATATGTTAGGACTGTCGACTTAGAGTAGACATTCAGCACGCTAGCGACGATGGACACGGAGACGAGCCGTGTGTCTTAAAGAAGAAGCGGTTAGGGCTATCGAGTCAGAGTAGACGTTCGGGGTGCTAGCGACGACAGACACTGAGACGAGTTGTGCGTCTGAATGAAGCAGTGGTTAGGGCTGTCGAGTTGGAGTTGTCGTTCGGCGCTCTAGCGACGACGCAGACGAAGACGAGCCGTGCGTCTCAAATAAGTAGCAGTCGGATTTGACGTTCAGCGTGCTAGCGATGACGGAGACGGAGCCTAGTGGTGCATCTAAAGAAGTAGTGGTTAGGGTTGTCTATTTGGAGTGGACGTTCAATGCGCTAGTGACAACGGTCATAGAGATTAGCCATACGTCTAAAACAAGCAGTGGTTAGAGCCGTCGAGTCGGAGTGGATGTTCGTCACGCTAGCGACGACAGACACGGAGACGAGCCATGCGTCTCAAAAAAGCAGTGATTAGGGATGTCGAGTTACAATGGACATTCGGCATGCTAGTGACGACGGATATGAAGACGGGTCGTACGTCTCAATGAAGCAGCGGTTAGAGCTGTCGAGTAGGTGTGGACATTCAGTGCGCTAGCAACGACGGACAGGGAGACAAGCCGTGCGTCTCAATGAAGGAGCTGTTAGGGCTGTCGAGTCAGAGTGGACGTTCGGCACGCTAGTGATGATGGAAACGGAGACGAGGCATGCGTCTTAATGATGCATCAGTTAGGGCTGTTGAGTCAGAATGGATGTCTGGTGCGCTAGGGATGATGGACACGGAGACGTGCCCTGTGTCTCAAAGAAGCTGCAGTTAGGGTTGTGAGTCAGAGTGGACATTCGACGCTCTAGCAAGGACGGAGACAGAGACGAGGCGTGCGTCTCAAAGAAGCAGCGATTAGGAGTGTTTATTCGGAGTAGACATTCAGCATGCTAGCGATGACAGCCATGGAGACAAGCCGTGCATCTAAAAGAAGCGGCGGTTAGGGATGTCAAGTCAGAGTGGTCATTTTTCGCGCTAGCGAGAATGGACATGGAGACGAGCCATGCGTCTCAAATAATCAATGGTTAGGGTGTCGAGTCAGAGTGGATGTTCGGCGCGCTAGCAATGACGGACATAGAGATGAGCCATGCGTCACAAAGAAGCAGCGGTTAGGTCTTTCGAGCCGGAGTGGACGTTCGGCACGCTAGCGACGATGGACACGAAGACGAGCCGTGCATCTAAAGAAGCAACTATTAGGGATGTCGAGTCGAAGTGGACATTCGGCGCGCTAGCAACGACGGACACGGAGACAACCCGTGCGTCTAAAAGAAGTAGAAGTTTGGGTTGTGAGTCGGTGTGGATGTTCGTCGCGCTAGCAATGACGGACATAGAGATGAGCTGTGCGTCTCAAAGAAGCATAGGTTAGGATTGTCGACTTAGAGTAGACATTCAGCATGCTAGCGACGATGGACACGGAGACGAGCCGTGTGTCCGTTAGGGCTATCGAGTCAGAGTGGACGTCTGGGGCGCTAGCGACGACAGACACGGAGACGACCTGTGCGTCTCAATGAAGCAGTGGTTAGGGCTGTCAAGTTGGAGTGGTCGTTCGGCGCTCTAGCGACGACGCAGACGAAGACGAGCCATGCGTCTCAAATAAGGAGCAGTTAGGGTGTTGAGTCGGAGTGGACGTTCGGCGTGCTAGCGATGACGGAGATAGAGCCGAGCGGTGCATCTAAAGAAGCAGTGGTTAGGGCTGTTGAGTTCGAGTGGACGTTCAGTGCGCTAGTGACAACGGTCACAGAGATTAGCCATGCGTCTAAAAAAAGCAGTGGTTAGAGTTGTCGAGTCAGAGTGGACGTTCGTCACGCTAGCGACGACCTACACGGAGACGAGCCCTGCGTCTCAAAAAAGCAGTGATTAGGGATGTCGATTTAAAATGGACATTCGGCGTGCTAGCGACGATGGATATGAAGACGAGCCGTGCGTCCCAATGAAGCAGTGGTTAGGGCTGTCGAGTAGGTGTGGACGTTCAGTGTGCTAGCAATGATGGACAGGGAGACAAGTCGTGCGTCTCAATGAAGGAGCGGTTAGGGCTGTCGAGTCGGAGTGGACGTTTGGCATGCTAGTGACGATGGACACGGAGATGAGGCGTGTGTCTTAATGAAGCATCAGTTAGGGCTGTTGAGTCAGAGTGGATGTCCGATGCGCTAGCGATGATGGACACGGAGACGAGCCATGTGTCTCAAAGAAGCAGCAGTTAGGGTTGTCAGTCGGAGTGGACATTCAGCGCTCTAGCAACGACGGACACAGAGACGAGGGGTGCGTCTCAAAGAAGCAGCGGTTAGGAGTGTTGATTCGGAGTAGCCATTTAGCGTCCTAGCGATGACAGACATGGAGACGAGCCGTGCATCTAAAATAAGCAGCGGTTAGGGATGTCAAGTCAGAGTGGACATTTTTCGCGCTAGCGACAATGGACATGGAGACGAGCCATGCATCTCAAATAATCGACGGTTAGGGCTGTCGAGTCAGAGTGGATTTTGGCGCGCTAGCAATGGCAGACATAAAGACGAGCCGCACATCTCAAACAAGCATTGGTTAGGGCTGTCGAGTTAGAGTGGGCGCGCTA
This sequence comes from Avena eriantha, assembly GCA_910589775.1. NCBI lineage: Eukaryota > Viridiplantae > Streptophyta > Magnoliopsida > Poales > Poaceae > Avena > Avena eriantha. The sequence goes on from OU342743.1 coordinate 374,468,098, forward strand.
GCAACGATGGACACGGAGACAAGCCGTGCGTCTCAAAGAAGCAGTGATTAGGGCTATGGACTCGGAGTGGACATTTAGTGCGCTAGAGATAACGGGCATGGAGACGAGCCATGCGTCTCAAGGAAGCAGCGATTAGGGCTATCGAGTTGGAGTGGACGTTCGGCGCGCTAGCTACGATGGACCCGGAGACGAGCCGTGCATCTCACATAAGCAGCAGTTAGGGCTGTGAGTCGGAGTGGATGTTCGGCATGCTAGCAACAACGGACATAGAGACGAGCTTTGCATCTCAAAGAAGTAGGGGTTAGGGATTTCGAGTCAGAGTGGACGTTTGGTGCGCTAGCAACGATGGAGAAGGAGACGAGTTGTGCCTCTCAAATAAGCATCGGTTAGGACTGTCTTCTCAGAGTGGACGTTCAGCGTGCTAGTGACGATGGAAAACAAGACGAGCCGTACGTCTAAATGAAGTAGCGATTAGGGCTATTAAGTAGGTGTACACGTTCGGCGCGCTAGCAATGATGGACACGAAGAAGAGCCGCACGTCTCAACGCAGGAAAGGTTAGGGCCGTCGAGTCAGAGTGAATGTTCAGCGCGCTAGTGATGACGGACACGGAGACAAGCAGTGCATCTCAATGAAGCATAAGTTAGGGATATTGAGTCGGAGTGGACGTTCGATGGGCTAGTGACGATTGACACGGAGACAAGCCGTGCGTCTCAAAGAAGTAGAAGTTAGGATTGTGAGTCGGAGTGGACGTTCGGTGCGCTAGCGATGACGGACATAGAGACGAGCCGTGCGTCTCAAAGAAGCAACAGTTAGGACTATCGACTTGGAGTAGACATTCAACACGCTACCAACGACGGACACGAAGATGAGCCGTGCGTTGATACCTTCGATCCGGATTATGGATGTAGTATAGCTCTTTCAACGGACCTTCAGGTTTATCAAATCCTCGGGTAGCAGAATCATACTGAAGTTACTTCAACAGACCTTCAGGAGTTTTAGAATTCCTTTTGTGTTTTTACCAGACCAAGAGTTTTCTATCTTTGTTGTTGTCGATGATGGAGAGAGAGGGGCCTAGGGCATTTGGTTTCACCTATAGCTGCGCAAAACATTTGATGGGAATACAAGATAATAATAAAGTATGCATGCAATTGTTAGAGCAAGATAAATTGTATGTGGGCAGTGCATCCATAATTTCTATTGCCTCCGCAACCGCTTATAGAAATAACCTACTAGTGTCATCCATAGAAGAAAGAGAACTAATTATATGCATAGTGACGTCACCGTTAATCCCATGTAAATCCCTCACATAAAGCCATACTACCCCTTCTGTCACTGGGTTCCCAACATGTAGATTAGTCATTACTCATACTCCCTGTACCTGGCTCAATCCTCGGGGACTTGGGTATCTGACAAGTCCTTATATTGAGGGAAGAGAGGATACAATAATCATCATGTCATACAAATTAATGCATGCTCCCACCTATGATAAATAACATGCACAAAAGCTACATGGCTAGGTCGAAGCCCTTACCCAAGGAGAATTACTCACACATAGAGATGAGATCAACAATCATAAACTTTGTAATGAAAATCATGAGATTGATAGAAAATAGTCTTACAATGGCGCCAATCGAAGAAGAGATCTACGATTACAAGTGGTGGAATATGGCTATGGTGGTGGAGATGGGTTTAGAGATTAGATCTAAGTCTATTCTTCCGGCGGCTCTTGGGTGTTGTGGATGGAGATCTGGGGGTGACTGATGATCGGGAGAGGAGCTCTGTTTCTCGTCGCCCGAGGCCTGTTTATATAGGGGTCCCTTCACGAAAGTTGTTATGTTTGACCTAGCAGTATCGATGGCAACTATACGACCAGAACTATACGGCCGGAATTTTATTCTCGCCGTATAGTTGGTAGTTAAAGCGTCTGTCTCCACTTCACGAATCCTAGTTTCTTTGGGTTGTTGGATATCTCGTATCTTTGAGTTTTATGTAGTTATTCCCATCATCAAACATCATTATCTACACAAGAAAAAATAGAAAGAACGGATTGCATACCCCTTTGATCATTAGGCAATAGTGGCAGGGTTTAGAGAGATATTTCATCAAAATTATGAATAATATCCAGTTTAAATTTGGACGTAGATGGCTATATGTTAGAGCCATCAACCTCCCCAAGATTAAACTTAATCATCCTCAAGCAAGAAAACCAAAATCAAAAAGGAACTTTGCATTTAAACTGAAATAATGAGATGATGATCTTACTCATGATTGGTAGTCTCATGTTTCATCCACTTTATAAATCTGAAAAACTTCAACATATATAGAGTAATGGCAAGGATATCATATGGGTTTCATGCATCTTTATAGCGCAGCAAAATTATTGTTAACGTGGATGATTCAAATGAGTAAACTTTATTTCATGTCATGTAATCAACTTATAGGCTTGCCTTTGAACAATAAAGTATAATCATGTAAACTTAAGAGTGCGAGAGTTTGTCATGAAAAACATATACACTAGAGTATCTCAATTTTCCCACATCAATAAATCAAGACTCTTCAAGCACTACTTTTCTATTCATTGTCCTTCAAGAATTTCATTTCTTAAGTAATTGAGAGCATGCCAAAGATTTTAATTAGTTTATCGGGTTGTGATGGACACTCATGGCATCACAAAGGTTTTTGTTCCTTTTGTACAATGATTACTCATAACCGCCAGAGGAGTGATTCCATCATGAACATAGCTACCCGGGAGTGCCAAGAATCTTACCCATTATAGCATTGCTGCTACATATGTTTAATCAACTCATAGCTGAAATCAAGGAGTTTCCTCCATGAAGATTGTTCGTAGGCTAGCGGAGTTGTTGGCATCCCATGAAGTTTGACACGCATAAAGCTATATCATTCTTATGATTCACAAGTCAAACTTTGGCATGCTCACAAAAACCACTAAATATAATTCAATTGAACAAATCCTTTTAAAGAGAGCTAAGTCAATCAACATTTTTTCCGTGGTGTTGAGTGTCTCTATAAATAAGCCTTCAAGACTAACCACTAAAACACCCAAGCCTTCAATTGTGAGACCTTTTCTTATTACAATTGTTTAGCAAATTTTTAGGCAAGACTTGGTTAACTACAAGAGCTGGAAAAAAACGTACCCAACTAAATACCCATGCAAACAAAATTTTACTACCATACAAAGACTCACTCCACCAATATAATATCTCAACATTTACTACTAACTAGCATAGGTTTCTCAAACATCAAAAGTGGGGAGTCATAAGGCATACCTCTCATGTTTGGTTCCACTTCTCTCTTCCTTTTTGATTCATTTCTTGGAAACTTGAAGTCAATCACTCTTCCTGCAAATACATGGGAACCTCGAGGCGAAAACAAAAGAAAGAGGGAAAATAAAGATAAATGGAAAAATCTTTTTGTTGTTTTAAGAGAGGTAATTAAAGAATAGAAAATTGGCAGCAAAGCTCGGCTAGAAAATCTCGAAAGAAAATAGAAATAACTAAAGATAGAGTGTTGGGCCAACCAACATGCGTGCTTATAAACTCAAATTAAAAGCATAACCTCGAAATAAATAAAAACAAATGAACAATAAATAAAGATAAATGAGGAAACTTCCCCAAGCTTTTGCTTTTGCAAGCCCTTCAAATCATTGTGGTGGCAGGAAAAAGTGGGAACTCCAGTTCGCAAATTGAGTAGATAAATTACTAGTTGTTCCTCAGAGGTTCAAGGAGAGGTTATGCATCCACTCCACAGTCCCTCCAAGTTCTTGGAAGTCTTGGTATGTAGGGAACCGGGTTGGTGGATGCTCCTCTTGATAAGAAACTTATTGCTCCTCTTCTTGGTCGTCATCCTCATCCAGAATTTCCTCCTTGGGTTGATGTTGCTCAACCTGCAAGTCATATAGCAAACATCCTTCCTCAATAGAGGAACGACCATTAGGCAGAGGAGTAGGGTAGAGACGCCCAGCTCTAGCAATATGCAGGTAATAAACACCACCTCTCCTAGTAAGAATTCCACAAGATTTTAAAGTAGAGAAACCAACACGTCGCTCACCTAGCACATGTTGCAAATCACCTAGGTTGATGCCTAGGGTAATGGAAAGCACGGTGATGACGCCTCCACCTATGATTGGTCCTTGGATTTGGGTGGATTGGTGCTCCAGGTAGCGCACAAGGATTACACCCAAGTTGAGTGACAAGTCATAGTTGTTGTAAGCAGCTTTTGTGAGGATTAAGATGTCCTCCTCATTAAGTCTTGTGAACTCATTACGTGCCTGCAAGGTGTTTGCAATATCATAGAACAAATAGCAAATTGCAGGATGTTGAATATTCTTTCCCTTCCTCACTCTAGAAGTGAAGCTCATTCCATTATAATATTGTTCCGAGGAAGGGTCTAAGCCTGTAAAGGATGCGCTCAAGTCATTATCATTATTCTTTGGAAAATTAAAGCATGCGCACCATTCATCTAGTGATAAAGTGTAATTGTTGTTCATAAGTCGGAAAGAAACCATGTCCTCTCAATGCCATAGTTTAACGGTGCTTTGCAAAGAACTTAGAAATTCAAGAGTTAACCGGCGATAAGTAGGCACATCACTGAATACAAAGTTTTGCAGGCTAACCCTATTACAAAGTAAATTGAAGTGATTAGAATTACTGAGTTGATTCAACTTAATGGGGCAAGCCCACCTGGTTACCTTCACTTCTCGGTTCTTGATCCTGTTGAAGCGATCACATTCGAGCTCATTCCTGAATCGTATCCCCATGCGTTCTTGAGTGTCAGCACGAGAAGCGCTAGCAGTGGCACGAGCATGAGTTTGGCTCTTGTGTTCATCATCTAAAATAATAAAGAAATACAAAAATAAAACTTTTTGATCCAACAAAAATAAGCATAACATATTCCTCATCATATCACACTAAAGAATCCCCTCAAAGTAATAATCTAGGCAAGAGAATCATGGCAATTAGTTCATAGTAGGTCTCACCCTAGATTGACAATGAAGATAGATCAAAGATGAATTTGCAAAAAGTAATTGGAGGATCGGAGGAGAAACATACCGTAGATCACTTGTGTGCGAGGAAACCGAACGAAATTGAGTAGAGATGTAGATCTCTTGAGGATTTGAGAGAGTTTGGATGTAGAAGAGAGAAAAAGGATTGAAGTTTTTGGGGGTTGGAGGTACCTCCTATGGCATTTTTGTGGTCAGATGCAACTATACGGGCAAACTATACGGCCGGAACAATGTGTTCCCGCCGTATAGTTGGCCTGCTGTAAAAATTTAGGGTTTCCACCTGGCGGCGCAGCTATACGGCCAAAACTATATGGCCAGAACAATGTGTTCCCGCTGTATAGTTGGTCGTTAAACCCTCTATACCTGGAAAAGAAATTGTATGAAAGCATTGATATATATACGACCAGAACTATATGGGCAGAATTTTTATTACTACCATATAATTGGTCATAAACCATCAGTACTTATGAAAGAAAAATTATCAATGGCAAAAATATCTATACGGCCAGAATTTTTATTCCCATCATATAGTTGGTTGTTAAACTCTCTGTAGCCATCAAAAAATTTCCGTTTCTATGAGAATTATTTCTTATTATAAAACCTAGCGAAACACCTTGTTTCTGACAGAAAGTTGACAGTAAAAATTGCCGACCAACAACAGCATGTATAAATCAAGACTTTTAGTACTACCGCACTTCTTCTCCTCAACTGGAGCTTTCTAGCACTCTTTATTAAACATAAACAGAAACTAATATTAAAACTTTACTCAAACCTTTATTTCACATGGGTTGCCTCCCATGCAATGCTCTTTTATGGTCAATAGCTTGACCTTGATGTTACTCACTTAGGCCAGATGAGTGGAACACCCACTCCAAAATAGTTGGCCTTCAAAGTGATGGCCTCCTTTTCATTATTCTTGGATTTGTTCTTCTTGGAAAAATGAATAACAAAAGGATCCCGTGAAGGCAATTGAAGCTTCATGTTCCCTTCATGTAGATTAATCAAAGCCTTAATAGTTATTAAGAATGGACGACCTAATATAATAGGAGAAGTAGCATCTTCAGGCATCTCAACAATAACAAAATCAATAAGAGTAGGACAACCTTTAATGTATACCTAAGTATTCTCCTTAATTCCTACAACTTGTTTGTAGGTAGAATCTACAAGATGTAATTTTAACTCGGTGATTTCAAAAGAGCCAAGATTTAACTTATTAAAAAGACTTTTTGGAATTGTTGAAACGCTTGCACCAAGATCACAAAGTGCAGCTATCTCATTTTTCCCAATTTTAATATTAATAGTAGGCTCAAATATATCATCAAGCTTAACAGGTAATTTTTCAGCAATTTTCTTATATTCTTCTTCAAGCTCACGTACCTTTATTGCTACCTGATTAACGAAGTGTTGATACATGGCTTCATCATTGCATTGACTTACCAGAATCTTGATGTTGATCCTTTTTACAAGATCTTCAATGGTGTAGCTTGGTGAAACAGCATTACTATAATCAAGTTCTTCAGGCTCCTCCCTTTGGATTCTCATCATCTTGAGGTCTTCAATAGGATTGGGCTCATCTTTGCCTAAAAATTTAGCTAGAATGAGAGTTTGACTCTCGGTTCTCTTACCTAGCTGTGCCTCAACAATCCTCGTTCTTTCTTGGAGGGCCTATAAATCATTCCTCAAACTTACAGCTTGGTTAGATAATTTACCAAGCATAGCATCATGGTTCTCTGTTATATTAACAAGGATATTCTTTTGCTCACTTTGTGAGTGTATAAAGGACATAAGTGTTTCTTGGAGACTACCATTACTTGATCCCATATTATTATTAGAGTTATCTGCAGGACTAGAATAGTGTTTCTAAAAATTAGGATTATAATTCTTCTTCCAAGCAGAGTTATAATCATTACGAGCTATGAAGTCTATTTCTTCAATATTTGTTTCTGTGATATCTCTTACCTGGGTTTCCTTACCTTTTACGGCTAATATGAGCTCATCCAGCTTAGCATTGAGTTCTTCATTTTCTTGTGGTGAGACATAGTTCACCTTCTTCATGTTTGATCTATCCACATGCCATTGGGCATGGTTGTCTTGCATATTGTCTAGCAGCTTCTTTGCTTTGGTAATATGTTTACCCATATATGTTCCTCTAGCTCCAGTATCAAGCATACACTTAACACATGATTAAGAGCATTATAAAATACAATGGACACGGAGACGAGCCGTGTGTCTCAAATAATCAATGGTTAGGGCTGTCGAGTCAGAGTGGATTTATGCGAGCTAGCAACGGCGGACATGAAGACGAGCCGCACATCTCAAAGAAGCATCGGTTAGGGTTGTCGAGTTAGAGTGGGCACGCTAGCAACGATGGACACGGAGACAAGACGTGCGTCTCAAAGAAGCAACGATTAGGGCTGTGGACTCGGAGTGGACATTCAGTGCGCTAGAGACAACGGGCATGGAGACGAGCCATGCGTCTCAAGGAAGCAGCGATTAGGGTTGTCCAGTTGCAGTAGACGTTCGGTGTGCTAGCGACGATGGACCTGGAGACGAGCCGTGCATCACACATAAGCAACAGTTAGGGCTGTGAGTCAGAGTGGATGTTCGGCATGCTAGCGAAAATGGACATAGAGACGAGCTGTGCGTCTCAAAGAAGCTGGGGTTAGGGATTTCAAGTCGGATTGGACGTTCGGTGCGCTAGCGATGATGGAGACGGGGACGAGCCATGCGTCTCAAAGAAGCATTAGTTAGGACTGTTGACTCAGGATGGACGTTCAGCGTGCTAGTGACGATAGACACAGAGAGAAGCCGTGCATCTCAAAAAAGCAGCGATTAGGGCTATTGAGTAGGTGTACACGTTCGGCGCGCTAGGGATGATGGACACGAACATGAGCCGTGCGTCTCAATGCAGGAGAGGTTAGGGCTGTCGAGTCGGAGTGAACGTTTAGCGTGCTAGTGATGACGGACATGGAGACGCGCCGTGCATTTCAATGAATAAGCGGTTAGGGATATCGAGTCGGAGTGGACGTTCGACACGCTAGTGACGATGGACACAGAGAAGAGCCATGCGTCTCAAAGAAGTAGAAGTTAGGGTTGTGAGTCGGAGTGGACGTTCGGCACGCTAGCGATGATGGACATAGAGACGAGCCGTGTGTATAAAAGAAGCAACGGTTAGGACTATCGACTCGGAGTAGACATTCAGCACGCTACCGACAACGGACATAGATACAGGCCGTGCGTCTTAAAGAAGCTGCGGTTAGGGCTGTCGAGTCAGAGTGGATGTTCGGGGTGCTAACGACGATGAACACGGAGATGAGCTGTGCATCTCAAAGAAACAGCAGTTAGGGCTATGAGTCGGAGTGGATGTTTGGCGTGCTAGAGACAATGGACATAGAGATGAGCTGTGCATCTCAATGAAGCAGCGGTTAGGGATGTCGAGTTGGAGTGGACGTTTGGCGTGCCAGCGACGATAGAGACGGAGACGAGCCGTGCGTCTCAAATAAGTAGCAATTAGGGCTATGAGTCAGAGTGGACGTTCGGCGTGCTAACAATGACAAAGATGGAGGCGAGCCGTGAATCTAAAGAAGAAGTAGTTAGGGTTGTCGAGTCGGAGTGGAAGTTCAGCGCGTTAGCAACAACGATCAAAAAGATTAGCCATGCGTCTAAAAGAAGCAGCGGTTAGAGCTATCGAGTCAGAGTGGACATTTGTCGCGCTAGCGACATCAGACACGGGGACGAGCCGTGTGTTGATACCTTCGATCTAGATTACGGATGTAGTATAACTCTTTTTCCCTAGTAGACCTAGGTTTAGCGAATCCTCGGGAAGCTGAAGCGTAGTGAAGTTACTTTAACGGACCTTCGGGAGTTTTAGAATTCCTTTTGTGTTTTTACCAGACCAAGAGTTTGCTATCTTTTTTGTTGTCGATGATGGAGAGAGAGGGCCTTGGGCGTTTGGTTTCACCTGTAGCTACGCAAAAAATGATGGGAATAAAAGATAATAATAAAGTATGCATGCAATCGTTAGAGCAAGATAAATTATATGTGGGCAGTGCATCCATAATTGCTATTGCCTCCGCAACCGCTTATAGCAATATCCTACTAGTCTCATCCATATAAGAAAGAGAACTAATTATATGCATAGTGACGTCACCATTAATCACAAGTAAATCCCTCACATACAGCCATACTACCCCTTCTGTCACTAGGGTTCCCAACCTGCAAATTAGTCATTACTCATACTCCCTGTACCTGGCTTAATCATCAGGGACTTGGGTACCTGATAAGTCCTTAGATTGAGGCAAGAGAGGATACAATAATCATCATGTCATACAAACTAATACATGATCCCATCTATGATAAATAACATGCACAAAAGCTACATGGCTAGGCCGAAGCCGTTAACCCAAGGAGAATTACTCAGACATAGAGATGAGATCAACAATCATAAACTTTGTAATGGAAATCATAAGATTGATAGCAAATAGTCTTACAATGTCGCCAATCAAAGAAGAGATCTACTATTACAAGTGGTGGAATATGGCTATGGTGGTGGAGATGGGTTTTGAGATCAGGTCTAAGTCTATTCCTCCGACGGCTCTTCGGTGTTGTGGATGGAGATCTAGGGGGCGGCTGATGATCAGGAGAGGAGCTCTGTTTCTCGTAGCCTGAGGCCTCTTTATATAGGGGTCCCTTCACGAAAGTTGTTCTGTTTGACCTAGCGGTGTCGATGGTAAATATATGACCGGAACTATACGGCTGGAATTTTATTCCTGCCGTATAGTTTGTCGTTGAAGCGTCTGTCTCCACTTCACGACTCCTGGTTTCTTCGGGTTGTTGGATATCTCGTATCTTTGAGTTTTATGTAGTAATTCACATCATCAAACGTCATTATCTGCACAAGAAAAAATAGAAAGAAAGGATTGCATACCCCTTTGATCATTAGGCATTAGTGGCTGGGTTTAGAGAGATATTTCATCAAAAATATGAATAATATCCAGTTTAAATGTGGACGTAGATGGCTTTATGTTAGAGCCATCAACCTCCCCAAGATTAAACTTAATCGTCCTCAAGCAAGAAAACCAAAATCAAAAAGGAACTTTGCATTTAAACTGAAATAACGAGATGATGATCTTACTCATGATTGGTAGTCTCATGTTTCATACACTTTATAAATCTGAAAAACTTCACCATAGATAGAGTAATGGCAAGGATATCATATGGGTTTTATGCATCTTTATAACAGAGCAAAATTATTGTTAACATGGATGATTCAAATGAGTAAACATTATTTCGTGTCATGTAATAAACTCATAGGCTTGCCTTTGAACAATAAAGTATAATCATGTAAACTTAAGAGTATGAGAGTTTGTCATGAAAAACATATACACTAGAGTATCTCAATTTTCCCACATCAATAAATCAAGACTCTTCAAGCACTACTTTTCTATTCATTATCCTTGAAGAATTTCATTTCGTAAGTAATTGAGAGCATGCCAAAGATTTTAATTAGTTTATCGGGCTATGATGGACACTCATGGCATCACAAAGGTTTTTGTTCCTTTTGTACAATGATTACTCATAACCGCCAGAGGAGTGATTCCATCATGAACATAGCTACCCGGGAGTGCCAAGAATCTTACCCATTATAGCATTGCTGCTACATATGTTTAATCAACTCATAGCCGAAATCAGGGAGTTTCCTCCATGAAGATTGTTCGTAGGCTAGCGGAGTTGTTGGCATCCCATGAAGTTTGACACGCATAAAGCCATATCATTCTTATGATTCACAAGTCAAAATTTGGCATGCTCACAAAAACCACTAAATATTAATTCAATTGAACAAATCCTTTTAAAGAGAGCTATCAAGTCAATCAACATTTTTTCCGTGGTGTTGAGTGTCTCTAGAAATAAGCCTTCAAGACTAAACACTAAAACACCCAAGCCTTCAATTGTGAGACTTTTTCTTATTACAATTGTTTAGCAAATTTTTAGGCAAGACTTGGTTAACTACAAGAGCCGGAACAAAACGTACCCAACTAAATACCCATGCAAAATAAATTTTACTACCATACAAAGACTCACTCCAACAATATAATATCTCAACATTTACTACTAACTAGCATAGGTTTCTCAAACATCAAAAGTGGGGAGTCATAAGGCATAGCTCTCATGTTTGGTTCCACTTATCTCTTCCTTTTTGATTCATTTCTTGGAAACTTGAAGTCAATCACTCTTCCTGCAAATACATGGGAACATCGAGGAGAAAACAAAAGAAAGAGGGAAAATAAAGATAAATGGAAAAATCTTTTTGTTGTTTTTAAGAGAGGTAATTAAAGAATAGAAAATTGGCAGCAAAGCTCAGCTAGAAAATCTCGAAAGCAAATAGAAATAACTAAAGATAAAGTGTTGGGCCAACCAACACGAGTGCTTATAAAGTCAAATTAAAAACATAACCTCGAAATAAATAAAAACAAATGAACAATAAATAAAGATAAATGAGGAAACTTCCCCAAGATTTTGCTTTTGCAAGCCCTTCAAATCATTGTGGTGGTAGGAAAAAGTCGGAACTCCAGTTCGCAAGTTGAGTAGATAAATTACTAGTTGTTCCTCAGAGGTTCAAGGAGAGGTTATGCATTCACTCCACAGTCCCTCCAAGTTCTTGGAAGTCTTGGTATGTAGCGAACCGAGTTGGTGGATGCTCCTCTTGATAAGGAACTTCTTGCTCCTCTTCTTGGTCGTCATCCTCATCCGGAATTTCCTCCTCGGGTTGGTGTTGCTCAACCTGCAAGTCATATAGCAAATGTCCTTCCTCAATAGAGAAATGACCATTAGGCAGAGGAGCGGGGTAGAGACGCCCAGCTCCAGCAATATGCAGGTAATAAACACCACCTCTCCTAGTAAGAATTCCACAAGATTTTAAAGTAGAGAAAACAATACGTCGCTCACCTAGCACAAGTTGCAAATCACCTAGGTTGATGCCTAGGGTAATGGAAAGCACGGTGATGACGCCTCCATCTATGATTGGTCCTTGGCTTTGGGAGGATTGGTGCTCCAGGTAGCGCACAAGGATTGTGCCCAAGTTGAGTGACAAGTCGCAGTTGTTGTAAGCGGCTTTTGTGAGGACTAAGATGTTCTCCTCATTAAGTCTCGTGAACTCATTACGTGCCTGCAAGGTGTTAGCAATAACATAGAACAAATAGCAAATTGCGGGATGTTGAATATTCTTCCCCTTGCTCACTCCAGAAGTGAAGCTCATTCCATTATAATATTGTTCCAGGGAAGGGTCTAAGCCAGTAAAGGATGCGCGCAAGTCATTATCATTATCGTTTGGAGAATTAAAGCATGTGCACCATTCATCTAGTGATAAAGTGTAATTGTTGTTCATAAGTCAGAAAGAAACCATGTCCTCTCCATGGCATAGTTTAATGGTGCTTTGCAAAGAACTTAGAAATTCAAGAGTTAACCAGCGATAAGTAGGCACATCACTGAATACAAAGTTTTGCAGGCCAACCCTATTACAAAGTAAATTGAAGTCATTAGAAATACTGAGTTAATTCAATTTAATGGGGCAAGCCCACCTAGTTACCTTCACTTCTCGGTTCTTGATCCTGTTGAAGCGATCATGTTGGAGCTCATTCCTGAATCGTATCCCCATGCGTTCTTGAGTGGCAGCACGAGAAGCGCTAGCAGTGGCACGAGCATGAGTTTGGCTCCTGTGTTCATCATATAAACTAATAAAGAAAGTAAAAATAAAACTTTTTGATCCAACAATAATAAGCATAACATATTCCTCATCATAGCACACTAAAGAATCCCCTCAAAGTAATAATCTAGGCAAGAGAATCATGGTAATTAGTTCATAGTAGGTCTCACCCTAGATTGACAATGACGATAGATAAAAGATGAATTTGCAAAAATTAATTGGAGGATCAGAGGAGAAACATACCGTAGATCACTTGTGTGCTAGGAAACCGAATGAAATTGAGTAGAGATGAAGATCTCTTGAGGTTTTGAGAGAGTTTGGAGGTAGAAGAGAGAAAAAGGGTTGAAGTTTTTGGGGTTGGAGGTACCTCCTGTGGCGTTTTTGTGGTCGGATGCAACTATACGGGCAAACTATACGGCCGCAACAATGTGTTCCCGCCGTATAGTTGGCCTGCTGTAAAAAATTTAGGGTTTCCACCTCGCGGAGTAGCTATACGACCAAAACTATATGGCCAGAACAATGTGTTGCCGCTGTATAGTTGGTCGTCAAACCCTCTGTACCTGGAAAAGAAATTGTACGAAAGCATCAACATCTATATGACCGGAACTATACGGCCAGAATTGTTATTACTACCATATAGTTGGTCGTTAAACCATCAGTACTTATGAAAGAAAAATTGTCAATGGCAAAAATATCGATACGACCGGAATTTTTATTCGCGTCGTATAGTTGGTCGTTAAACTCTCTTTAGCCATAATTTTTTTTCCGTTTCTCAGTGAATTTTTTCTTATTCTGAAACTTAGCGAAACACCTTGTTTTTGACAGAAAGTTGACAGTAAAAATTTCCGACCAACAACAACATGTATAAAACAGGATTTTTAGTACTACCCAACTTCTTCTCCTCAACTGGAGCTTTCTAACACTCTTTATTAAACATAAACATAAACTAAAACTTAAAAAATTTACTCAAACCTTTATTTCACATGGGTTGCCTCCCATGCAACACTCTTTTATGGTTAATAGCTTGACCTTGATGTTGCTCAATTAGGGCAGATGAGTGGAACACCCATTACAAAATAGTTGGCCTTCAAATTGATGGCCTCCTTTTCATTATGCTTGGCTTTGTTCTTCCTGGGAAAATGAGTAACAAAAGGATCCCGCGAAGGCAATTGAAGCTTCACGTTCCCTTCATGTAGATTAATCAAAGCCTTAATAGTTCCTAAGAATGGAAGACCTAATATAATAGGAGCAGTAGCATATTCAGGCATGTCAACAATAACAAAATCAATAAGAGCAGGACAGCCTTTAATGTATACTAAAGTATTCTCCTTAATTCCTACAACTTGTTTGTAGGTAGAATCTACAAGATGTAATTTTAACTCGGTGATTTCAAAAGAGCCAAGATTTAACTTATTAAAAAGACTTTTTGGAATTGTTGAAACGCTTGCACCAAGATCACAAAGTGCAGCTATCTCATTTGTCCCAATTTTAATCTTAATAGTAGGCTCAAATATATCATCAAGCTTAAAATGTAATTTTTCAGCAATTTTCTTATATTCTTCTTCAAGCTCACATACCTTTATTTCTACCTGATTAACGAAGTGTTGATACATGGCTTCATCATTTAATTCACTTACCGGAATCTTGATGTTGATCCTTTTTACAAGATCTTCAAAGGTGTAGCTTGGTGAAAGAGTATTACTATAATCAAGTTCTTTAGGCTCCTCCCTTTGGATTCTCATCATCTTGAGGTATTGAACAGGTTTGGGCTCATCTTTTACTAAAAATTTAGCTAGAATGAGAGTTTGACTCTCGGTTATCTTACCTAGTTGTGCCTCAACAATCCTCGTTCTTTCTTGGAGGGCCTGTAAATCATTCCTCAAACTTACAGCTTGGTTAGATAATTTACCAAGCATTGCATCATGGTTCTTTGTTATTTTAACAAGGATATTATTATGCTCATTTTGTGAGTGTATAAAGGACTTATGTGTTTCTTGGAGACTACCATTACTTGATCCAATATTATTATTAGAGTTATCTGCAGGACTAGAATAGTGTTTGTAAAAATTAGGATTATAATTCTTGTCCCAAGCAGGGTTATAATCATTACAAGCTATGAAGTCTATTTCTTCAATATTTGTTTCTGTGATAGCTCTTACCTGGGTTTCCTTACCTTTTACGGCTAATATGAGCTCATCCAGCTTAGCATTGAGTTCTTCATTTTCTTGTGGTGAGACATAGTTCACCTTCTTCATGTTTGATCTATCCACATGCCATTGGGCATGGTTGTCTTGCATATTGTCTAGCAGCTTCTTTGCTTTGGTAATATGTTTACCCATATATGTTCCTCTAGCTCCAGTATCAAGCATACACTTAGACACATGATTAAGAGCATTATAAAATAAATGGAGAATTAGCCGATCTTCCATCCCATGACAGGGACAATTTCTCATGCATTCTTTCATCCTCTCCCATGCAAGCGCTAGTGGCTCACGCTCTTCCTATCTAAAACTAGTAATATTAGATCTTAGTTGCATAGTCTTTGCAGGTGGGAATAATTTTGTCATAAATAAAGAAGTACATTCCACCCTTGATGTAATAGTACTTCTAGGCAAAGATACAACCATTCTTTTGCTCTTCCTCTAAGAGAGAAAGGAAATAAGCGCTATTTGACTGCATCAGGGTCAACATCTTTTATACGCATCATATCACATATTTCAGTGAAAGTATTCAAGTGCATACCTGCTTCCTCAACAACATAGCCTCCAAATTGATTTTGTTGAACCAAACTTAAATAATGGGGCTTAATTTCATAGTCCTCAGCAGCAATTGCTGGCTGAGTAATAGGAGTACGCAAATAATCATTGTTGGGAGTTGCAAACTCTCCAAGCTTCTCTTCAGCAATATTTCCTATGTTTTTGGGTTTTCTTAATCAGAGACTTATAATAATAAAAATAAGAATTTAAAGACTAACTAATTTTTTAGATTTTCAAATAAAGACTAAAAGCAAACTAAAATTAAAAACAAGATTTAAAACTAGCAAGGTTCCTACTAACCTCACCAGGGTAGCTATTGCTTCCCTAGCAACGGCGCCAGAAAAAGGGTTGATACCTTCGATCTGGATTACAGATGTAGTATAGCTCTTTTCCCTAGTAGACCTAGGTTTATCGAATCCTCAGGAGGCAGAAGCGTAGTGATGTTACTTTAACGGACATTCGGGAGTTTTAGAATTCCTTTTGTGTTTTTACCGAACCAAGAGTTTGCTATTTTTTGTTGTTGTCGATGATGGAGAGAGAGGGCCTAGGGTGATCGGTTTCACCTGTAGCTGTGCAAAACATCTGATGGGAATAAAAGATAATAATAAAGTATGCATGTAATTGTTAGAGCAAGATAAATTATATGTCGGTAGTGCATCCATAATTGCTATTGCCTCAGCAGCCGCTTATAGCAATAACCTACTAGTCTCATCCATAGAACAAAGAGAACTAATGATATGCATAGTGACGTTACCGTTAATCCCAAGTAAATCCCTCACATATAGCCGTACTACCCCTTCTGTCACTAGGGTTCCCAACCTGCAGATTATTCATTACTCATATTCCCTATACCTGGCTCAATCCTCGGGGTCTTGGGTACCTGACAAGTCCTTAGATTGAGGCAAGAGAGGATACAATAATCATCATGTCATACAAACTAATACATGATCCCATCTATGATAAATAACATGCACAAAAGCTACATGGCTAGGCTGAAGCCCGTAACCCAAGGAGAATTACTCACACATAGAGATGAGATCAACAATCATAAACATTGTAATGGAAATCATGAGATTGATAGAAATAGTCTTACAATGTCGCCAATGGAAGAAGAGATCTACTATTACAAGTGGTGGAATATGGCTATGGTGGTGGAGATGGGTTTGGAGATAGATCTAATTCTATTCCTTCGACGGCTCTTCGGTGTTGTGGATGGAGCTTTGGGGGCGGCTGATGATTGGGAGAGGAGCTCTGTTTCTCGTCGCCCGAGGCCTCTTTATATAGGGGTCCCTTCAAGAAAGTTGTTCTGTTTGACCTAGCGGTGTCGATGGAAACTATACGACCGGAACTATATGGCCAGAATTTTATTTCCACCGTATAGTGGGTTGTTAAAGCGTCTGTCTCCACTTCACGACTCCTGGTTTCTTCGGGTTGTTGGAAATCTCGTATCTTTGACTTTAATTTAGTGATTCCTATCATCAAACGTCATTATCTACGAGGGAAAAATAGAAAGAAAGGATTGCATACGTCTTTGATCATTAGGCATTAGTGGTAGGGTTTAGAGAGATATTTCATCAAAAATATGAATAATATCCAGTTTAAATGTGGACGTAGATGGCTATATTTTAGAGCCATCATGCGTCTCAAAAAAGCAACGGTTAGGGATGTTGAGTCGAAATGGACGTTTGGCGCACTAGCGACGACAAATATGAAGACGAGCCGTGCGTCTCAATGAAGCAGTGGTTAGGGCTGTCGAGTAGGTGTGGACGTTCCGCCTGCTAGCAACAACAGACATGGAGATGAGCCGTGCGTCTCAATGAAGGAGCGGTTTGGGCTGTCAAGTCAGAGTGGATGTTCAGTGTGCTAGCAACAACGGACACGGAGACGAGTCGTGTGTCTTAATGAAGTAGCAGTTAGGGCTATCGAGTCGGAGTGGATGTCCGGTGCGCTAGCAACGACGGACACGGAGACGGAGACGAGCCGTGCATCTCAAAGATGTAGCAAATAGGGTTGTGAGTCAGAGTGGATGTTCGGCATGCTAGCAACAACGAACACAGAGACGAGCCATGCGTCTCAAAGAATCAGCGGTTAGGACTGTCGATTCGGAGTAGACATTCGGCGTGCTAGCGACAACGGACACGGAGACGAGCCGTGCATATCAATGAAGCAGCGGTTAGGGATGTCGAGTCAGAGCGACATTTGGTGCGCTAGCGATGATGGACAAGGAGACGAGCCGTGCGTCTCAAAGAATCAGTGGTTAGGGCTGTCGAGTCGGAGTGTACGTTTGGTGCGCTAGCAATGACGGATACGAAGATGAGCTGTGTGTCTCAAAGAATCAGCGGTTAGGGTTGTCGAGTCGAAGTGGATGTTTGGTGTGCTAGCAACGACGGAGACGGAGGCGAGCCATGCATCTAAAGAAGAAGTCGTTAGGCCTATCGAGTCAGAGTGGATGTTCTGTGTGCTAGCGACGACGGTCACAAATATTAGCCATGCGTCTAAAAGAAGAAACAGTTAGAGCTGTCAAGTCAGAGTGGATGTTTGTCGCGCTAGCGACGACAGACACGGAGATGAGCGATGCGTCTCAAAAAAGCAGCGGTTAGGGATGTCAAGTTGAAATGGACGTTCGGCGCGCTAACGATGATAGATATGAAGACAAGCCGTGTATCTCAATGAAGCAGCGGTAAGGGCTGTCGAGTAGGTGTGGATGTTTGGCACGCTAGCAACAAGGGACATGAAGACGAGCCGTGTGTCTCAATGAAGGAGGAGTTAGGGCTGGCGAGTCGGAGTGGACGTTCAGCGCACTAGCAACGACATACACGGAGATGAGCCGTGCGTCTTAATGAAGTAGCGGTTAGGGTTGTCGAGTCGGAGTGGACATCCGGTGCGCTAGCGACGATGGACACGGAGGCGAGCCATGCGTCTCAAAGAAGCAACATTTAGGGTTGTGAGTCAGAGTGGATGTTCGGAGCGGTAGCAACCATGAACATTGAGACGAGCCGTGCATCTCAATGAAGAAGCGATTAGGTCTATTGAGTAGGTGTGGATGTTCGGCACACTAGCAATGACGAACACGGAGACGAGCCATGCATCTCAATGAAGGAGCGGTTAGGGCTATCGACTTGGATTGGACGTTCAACGCGCTAGCGACGACGGACACGGAGACGAGCCATGCGTCTCAAAGAAGCAGCGGTTAGGGCTATCGTGTCGGAGTGAAGTTCGGCGTGCTAGCGGCGACGAACATGGAGACGAGTCATGCATCTCAAATAAGCAGCAGTTAGGGATGTGATTCAGAGTGGATGTTCGGCGCGCTATCGATGACGGATACAGAGATGGGCCGTGCATCTCAATGAAGCATCGGTTAGGTCTTTCGAGTCAGAGTGGATGTTCGGCGCGCGAGAAACAACGGAGACGGAGACAAGCCACACGTCTAAAGAATCACTGGTTAGGGATGTCGAGTCGGAGTGGATGTTCGGCGCGCTAGCAATGACAGACACAGAGACTAGCCGTGCATCGAACAGAAGCAGCGCTTAGAGCTATTGAGTCGGAGTGGACGTTCGGCACGCTAGCAACGACAGACACGGAGATGAGTCGTGCGTCTAAAAAAAGTAGCGGTTAGGGATGTTGAGTCTAAATGGACGTTCGGTGCGCTAGCGACGACATATATGAAGACGAGCCATGTGTCTCAATGAAGCTACAATTAGGTTTGTTGAGTAGGTATGGACGTTCGGTGCGCTAGCAACAACGTACACGGAGACGAGTCATGCGTCTCAATGAAGGAGTGGTTAGGGCTATCGAGTCGGAGTGGACGTTCAACGTGCTAGTGATGACAGACAAAGAGACGAGCCGTGCGTCTCAATGAAGAAGTGGTTAGGGTTGTCGTGTCACAGTGGACATTCGGTGCGCTAGTGACGACGGACACAGAGACGAGCCGTGCGTCTCGAAGAAGCAGAAGTTAGGGTTGTGAGTTGGAGTGGATGTTTGGCGCGCTAGTGATGACGGACATAGAGACGATATGTGTGTCTCAAAGAAGCAGCGGTTAGGACTGTCCACTCGGAGTGGACATTCAGCACACTAGCGACGATGGATACGGAGACGAGCCGTGTGTCTTAAAGAAGCAGTGGTTGGAGCTGTCGAGTCAGAGTGGACGTTCGGCGCGCTAGAGACAATGGACATGGAGACAAGCCATGCATCTGAAAGAAGCAATAGTTAGGGCTGTGAGTCGGAGTGGACGTTCAGCGCGCTAGCAACGACGGACACAGAGACAAGCTGTGCGTATAAATGAAGCATCAGTTAGGGATATTGAGTTGGAGTGGATGTTCGGCGTGTTAGCGATGACGGACACGTAGTCGAGCCGTGCGTCTCAATTAAGAAGCAGTTAGGGCTGTGACTCGGAGTGGACGTTCAGCATGCTAGCGATGACGGACAGGGAGACCAGCTGTGTGTCTTAATGTAGCAGCGGCTAGGGCTGTCGAGTTGGAGTGGACGTCCGGCACGCTAGCGATGATGGACAAGGAGACGAGCCGTGCATCTCATAGAAGCAGCAATTTGGGTTGTGAGCCAGAGTGGATGTTCGGCGTGCTAGCGACGACGGACACAGTGACGAGCCATGCGTCTCAAAGAAGCAGCGGCTAGGACTATCGATTTGGAGTAGACATTCGGCGTGCTAGTGACAACGGACACGGAGACGAGCCATGCATCTCAATGAAGAAGCGGTTAGGGATGTCGAGTCAGAGTGGATGTTTGGCGCGCTAGCAACGATGGACACGGAGACGAGCCATGCGTCTCAAAGAATCAGCGGTTAGGGCTATCGAGTCCGACTGGATGTTCAGCGCGCTAGCAACGACGGACTCGAAGATGAGCTGTGTGTCTCAAAGAATCACTGGTTAGGGCTATCGAGTTGGAGTGGATGTTTGGCGTGCTAGCGACAATGGAGATGGAGGCAAGCCGTGCATCTAAAGAAGCAGTTGTTAGGGTTGTTGAGTCGAGGTAGATGTTCAGCGCGCTAGCGATGGTGGTCACATAGATTAGGCATGCGTCTAAAAGAAGCAGCAGTTAGAGCTATCGAGTTGGAGTAGACATTTCCCGCGCTAGTGACGACAGACACGGAGATGAGCTATGTTTTACAAAAAAGCAACCGTTAGGGATGTCAAGTCGAAATGGACATTTGGCGCGCTAGCGACGACGGATATGAAGACTAGCCATGCATCTTAATGAAGCAGCGATTACGGCTGTCGAGTAGGTGTGGACATTTGGCGCGCTAGCAACGATAGACATGGAGATGAGCCTTGTGTCTCAATGAAGGAGCGGTTAGGGCTGTGGACTCAGAGTGGACGTTCAGCGGGCCAGCAATAATAGACACGGAGACGAGCCATGCGTCTTAATGAAGCACCAGTTAGGGTTGTCGAGTCGGAGTGGACATCCAGCGCGCTAGCGACGATGGACATGGAGATGAGCCGTGCGTCTCAAATAAGCAACAGTTAGGGTTGTGAGTCAGAGTGGATGTTCGGCGCACTAGAGATGACAGACACAGAGACGAGCCATGTGTCTCAAAGAAGCAGTGGTTAGGACTATCGATTCGGAGTAGAGATTCGACACGTTAGCGACAATAGACACGGAGACGAGCTGTCCATCTCAGCGAAGCATCGGTTAGGGTTATCGAGTCAGAGTGGATGTTTGGCACGCTAGCGGTGATGGGCACAGAGGCAAGCCGTGCGTTTCAAACAATCAGCAGTTAGGGCTGTCGAGTAGGAGTGGACATTCGGTGTGCTAGCAACGACGGACACGAAGACGAGCCGTGCATCTCAAAGAAGCATTGGTTAGGGCTGTCGAGTCAGAGTGGACGTTCGGCGCGCTAGCAACGATGGATACGGAGACGAGCCGTGCGTCTCAAAGAAGCAGCAGTTAGGGCTGTCGACTCAGAGTGGACATTCAATGCACTAGAGACGATGGGCACGGAGACGAGCCGTGCGTCTCAAAGAAGGAGCGGTTAGGGCTGTTGACTCAGAGTGGACATTGAATGCACTAGAGACGATGGGCACGGAGACGACCCGTGCGTCTCAAAGAAGCAGCGATTAGGGCTATCGAGTCGGAGTGGATGTTCTGCGCGCTAGGAACGATAGACCCGGAGACGAGCCATGCATATCACATAAGGAGAAGTTAGGGCTTTGAGTCGGAGTGGATGTTCGGCGTGCTAGCGACAATGGACATAGAGACGAGCCGTGTGTCTCGAAGAAGTAGAAGTTCAGGCTTTCGGGTCAGAGTGGACGTTCGGTGCGCTAGACGGAGATGGAGCCAAGCCGTGCGTCTCAAAGAAGTAGCGGTTAGGACTGTCGACTCGGAGTGGACGTTCAGCGCGCTAGAGATAACGGACACAGAGACGAAATGTGCGTCTCAAACAAGAAGCGATTAGGGCTGTCGAGTCAGAGTGGATGTTTAGCGCGATTGCAGCGACAGACATAGAGACGAGCCATGCGTCTCAATGAAGAAGCGATTAGGGTTGTCGAGTAGGTGTGGACGTTCAGCGCGCTAGCGAAAAAGAACACGGAGACGATCCGTGCATCTCATTGAAGGAGCGGTTATGGCTATCGTCTCGGAGTGGACGTTTCGAGCGCTAGAAACGATGGACACGGAGACGAGCCGTGCGTCTCAAAGAAGCAGCGTTTAGGGCTATCGAGTCGGAGTGGGAGTTTGTCGCGCTAGCGATGACGAACATGGAGACAAGTCGTGCATCTCAAATAAGAAGCAGTTAGGGCTATGATTCAGAGTGGATGTTCGGCGTGCTATCGACGACAGACACAGAGATGGGCCATGCATCTCAATGAAGCATCGGTTAGGGCTTTCGAGTCAGAGTGGATGTTCGGCGTGCTAGCAACGACGGAGACGGAGACAAGCCGCACGTCTAAAGAAGTGGTTATGGATGTCGAGTTAGAGTGGACGTTCGGCGAGCTAGCAACAATGGACACAGAGACTAGTCGTGCGTCTAAAAAAGCAGCACTTAGAACTGCTGAGTCGGAGTGGATGTTCGGCGCGCTAGGGATAACAGACACGGAGACGAGCCGTGTGTCTCAAAAAAGCAGCCGTTAGGGATGTCGAGTCAAAATGTACGTTTGTCACGTTAGCGATGACAGATATGAAGACGAGCCGTGTGTCTCAATGAAGCAGCAATTAGGGCTATCGAGTGGGTGTGGACGTTCGGTGCACTGGCGATGACATACACGGAGACGAGTCATGCATCTCAGTGAAGGAGCAGTTAGGGCTATCGAGTCGGAGTGGACGTTCAGAGTGCTAGCAACGACGGACACAAAGATGAGCCGTGCGTCTCAATGAAGCAGCGGTTAGGGCTGTAGAATCGGATTGGAGGTTCGGCGCACTAGCGACGATGGACACAAAGACCAGCCGTGCGTCTCAAATAATTAGCGGTTAGGGCTATCGAGTCGGAGTGGACGTTTAGCGTGCTGGCAACGACGGACACGAAGACGAGCCGTGCGTCTCAAAGAATCAACGGTTAGGGCTATAGAGTCGGAGTGGATGTTTGGCGTGCTAGCGACGACGGAGATGGATGCAAGCCGTGCATCTAAAGAAGCAGTTGTTAGGGCTGTCAAGTCGGAGTGGACGTTCAGCGTGCTAGCAATGCCGGTCACAGGGTTATGCCATTCGTCTGAAAGAAGCAACAATTATAGTTGTCGAGTTGGAGTGGATATTTGTTGCGCTAGAGACGAGAGACATGGAGATGAGCCGTGGTTTTCAAAAAAGCAGCGGTTAGGGATGTCAAGTCGAAATGGACGTTTAGAGCGCTAGCGACAACAGATATGAAGACGGGCCATGCATCTCAATGAAGCAGCGATTACGGTTGTTGAGTAGGTGTGGATGTTTGGCGCGCTAGCAACGACGGACACGGAGACGAGCCGTGCGTCTCAATGAAGGAGCGGTTAGGGCTGTCTAGTCGGAGTGGACGTTCAGCGCGCTAGCGACGACCGACACGGAGACAAGCCATGCGTCTTAATGAAGCATCGGTTTGGGTTGTCAAGTCGGAGTGGACATCCGGCCGCTAGCGACGATGGACACGGGGACGAGCCGTGTGTCTGAAAGAAGCAGCAGTTAGGGTTATGAGTCAGAGTGGATGTTTGGCGCGCTAGCGACGACAGCCACAGAAATGAGCCGTGCGTCTCAAAGAAGTAGAGGTTAGGACTATCGATTCGGATTAGACATTCGACGTGCTAGCGACGACGGACACGGAGATGAGTTGTGCATCTCAACGAAGCAGTGGTTAGGGATATCGAGTCAGAGTGGACGTTTGGCGCGCTAGCGACGATGGACATGGAGGCAAATCGTGTGTCTCAAAGAATTAACGGTTAGGGCTATCGAGTCAGGGTGGACATTCGGTGTGCTAGCAACGACAGGCACAAAGACGAGTCGTGCGTCTCAAAGAAGTAGCATTCAGGGCTGTCGAGTCAGAGTGGACGTTTGGTGCGCTAGCAACGATGGACACGGAGATGAGCCATGCATCTCAAAGAAGTAGCGGTTAGGGTTGTTGACTCGGAGTGGACATTCAGTGCACTGGAGATGATGGTCATGGAGACGAGCCGTGCGTCTAAAAGAAGCAGCGATTAGGGCTGTCAAATCGGAGTGGACGTTCGGCGCGCAAGCGGCGATAGACCTTGAGATGAGCCGTGCATCTCACATAAGCATCAGTTAGGGTTGTGAGTCAGAGTGGATGTTTGGCGTGCTAGCGACGACGGACACAGAGACAAGCCGTGTGTCTCAAAGAAGTAGAAGTTACGGCTTTCGAGTCGGACTGGATGTTTGGCGCTCTAGATGGAGATGGAGACAAGCCGTGCGTCTCAAAGAAGCAGCGGTTAGGACTGTCAACTCGGAGTGGACATTCAGCGCTAGCGACAACGAACACAGAGACGAGCTATGCGTCTCAAAGCAGCGATGAAGGCTGTCAAGTCAGAGTGTATGTTCGGCGCGGTAGCAACGACGGACACAAAGACGAGCCGTGTGTCTCAATGAAGAGGCGATTAGGGCTGTCGAGTAGGTGTGGACGTTCGGCGCGCTAGCGACAATGAACACGGAGACGGGCCATGCATCTCATTGAAGGAGCGGTAAGGGCTATCGTCTTGGAGTGGACGTTCAGCGTGCTAGCGATGAGGGACACAGAGACGACCGTATGTCTCAAAGAAGCAGCGGTTAGGGCTATCGAGTCGTAGTGGAAGTTCGGCGCGCTAGCGAAGACGGACATGGAGACAAGTCGTGCATCTCAAATAAGCAGCAGTTAGGGCTATGATTCGAAGTGGATGTTCGGTGCGCTATCGACGATAGACACATAGATGGGTTGTGCATTTGAATGAAGCATCGGTTAGGGATTTCGAGTCAGCGTGGATGTTCAGCATGCTAGCAATGACGGAGATGGTGACAAGCCACGTGTCTAAAGAAGCAATGGTTAGGGATGTCGAGTCAGATTGGACGTTCGGCATGCTAGCAACGACGGACATAGAGACTAGCCGTGCGTCTCAAGGAAGCAGCAGTTAGGGTTGTGAGTCAGAGTGGATGTTCGGCGTGCTAGCAACGACGGACACAGAGACGAGCCATGCGTCTCAAAGAAGAAGTGGTTAGGACTATCGATTCGGAGTAGACATTCGGCATGCTAGCGACAACGGACACGGAGACGAGCCGTGCATCTCAACGAAGCAACGGTTAGGGATATCGAGTCAAAGTGGATGTTTGGAACGCTAGCGACGATGGACACGGAGGCAAGCCATGCATCTCAAAGAATCATTAGTTAGGGCTGTCAAGTCGGAGTGGACATTCGGTGTGCTCGCAACGACGGACACGAAGATGAGCCGTGCGTCTCAAAGAAGCAGCGGTTAGGGTTGTCGAGTCAGAGTGGATGTTTGGCGCGCTAGCAACAATGGACATGGAAACAAGCCGTGCGTCTCAAAGAAGTAGCGGTTAGGGCTGTCAACAGAGTGGACATTAAGTTCACTAGAGATGATGGGCACGGAGACGAGCCGTGCGTCTCAAAGAAGCAGTGATTAGGGCTATCGAGTCGGAGTGGACGTTCTATGCGCTAGCGATGATAGACCTAGAGACGAGTCGTGCATCTCACATAAGCAACTGTTAGGGCTATGAGTCGGAGTGGATCTTCGGCGTGCTACCGACAATAGACACAGAGACAAGCCGTGTGTCTCAAAGAAGTAGAAGTTAGGGCTTTCGAGTCGGAGTGGACGTTCGACGCGCTAGGCGGAGATGGAGACGTGCCGTGCGTCTCCAAGACACAGCGGTTAGGACTGTCGACTCGAAGTGGACGTTTATTGCGCTAGAGACAACGGACACAGAGACGAGCTGTGCGTCTCAAAGAAGCAGCGATTAGGGCTGTCGAGTCAGAGTGGATGTTCCGCGCGGGTAGCGACGACGGACATAGAGACGAACCATGTGTCGCAATGCAGAAGCGATTAGGGTTGTCGAGTAGGTGTGGACGTTAAGTGCGCTAGCGACAACGAACACGGAGACGATCTGTGTATCTCATTGAAGGAGCGGTTAGGGATATTGTCTCAGAGTGGACATTCAGAGCGCTAGCAACGACGGACACAGAGACGAGCCGTGCGTCTCAAAGAAGCAACGTTTAGGGCTATTGAGTCAGAGTTGGAGTTTGGCACGCTAGCGATGACGGACATGGAGACGAGTCATGAATCTCAAATAAGCAGCAGTTAGGGCTATGATTCAGAGTGGATGTTCGGCGCGCTATCGACGATGGAAACAGAGACAGGCCGTGCATCTCAATGAAGCATCGGTTAGGGCTTTCGAGTCAAAGTGGATGTTCGGCACGCTAGCAACGACGGAGACAGAGACAAGCCGCGCCTCTAAAGAAGCAGTGGTTAGGGATGTCGAGTCAGAGTGGATGTTCGGCGCGCTAGCAACGACAGACACAGAGACTAGTCATACGTCTAAAAGAAGCAGCGCTTATAATTGTTGAGTCGGAGTGGACATTCGGCGCGCTAGGGATAACACACACGGAGACGAGCCGTGTGTCTCAAAAAAGGAGTTGTCAGGGATGTCGAGTCAAAATGGATGTTCGGTGCGCTAGCGACGAAAAATATGAAGACGAGCCGTGTGTCTCAATGAAGCAGCAATTAGGGATGTCGAGTAGGTGTGGACGTTCGGTGCACTAGCACCGACGTACATGGAGATGAGTCATGCGTCTCAATGAAGGAGCGGTTAGGGCTATCGAGTCAGAGTGGACGTTCAGCGTGCTAGTGACGACGGACACAGAGACGAGCCGTGCGTCTTAATGAAGCGGTGGTTAGGGCTATCGAGTTAGAGTGGACATTCGACGCACTAGCGACGACGGACACAGAGGCGATCTGTGCATCTAAATGATGGAGCGGTTAGGGCTGTTGAGTCGGTATGGACGTTCGGCTCACTAGCAACGACAGACACGGAGAATAGCCGTGCGTCTCAAGTAATCAGCGGTTAGGGCTATCGAGTTGGAGTGGACGTTCAGCGTGCTAGCAACGACGGACACGAAGACGAGCTGTGCGTCTCAAAGAATCAACGGTTAGGGCAATCGAGTCAGATTGGATGTTTGGCGTGCTAGCGACGATGCAGACGGATGCAAGCCGTGAATATAAAGAAGCAGTTATTAGGGCTGTCTAGTCAGAGTGGACGTTCAACGTGCTAGCGACGATGGTCACAGTGATTTGCCATGCGTCTAAAATAAGCAGCAGTTAGAGCTGTCGAGTTGGAGTGGATGTTTGTCGCTCTAGAGACAGGAGACACGGAGACGAGCCATGTTTTTCAAAAAGCAGCGGTTAGGGATGTCAGGTCGAAATGGATGTTCGGAGCACTAGCGACGACGGATATGAAGACGAGCCATGCATCTCAATGAAGCAGCGATTAGGGCTGTCGAGTAGGTGTGGACGTTTGACGCGCTAGCAATGACGGACACGGAGACGAGCCGTGCGTCTCAATGAAGGAGCAGTTAGGGCTGTCTAGTCGGAGTGGACATTCAGCGCGCTAGCGACGACCGACACGGAGACGAGCCATGTGTCTTAATGAAGCAGCGGTTAGCGTTGTCAAGTCGGAGTGGACATCCGGCCGCAAGCAATGATGGACACGGAGACGAGCCGTGCGTCTCAAATAAGCAGCAGTTAGGGTTGTGAGTCAGAGTGGATGTTTGGCGCGCTAGCACGGAAAAACATAGAGACGAGCCGTGTGTCTCAAAGAAGCAGAGGTTAGGACTCTCGATTCGGATTAGACATTCGATGTGCTAGCGACGACGGACACAGAGACGAGTCGTGCATCTCAACAAAGCAGTGGTTAGGGATATCGAGTCAGGTGGACGTTTGGCGCGCTAGCGAGGATGGACCCGGAGGTGAGCCATACATCTCAAAGAATCAGCGGTTAGGGTTGTCGAGTCAGAGTGGACATTCGATGTGCTAGCAACGACAGACACGAAGACGAGCCATGCGTCTCAAAGAAGCAGCGGTTAGGGCTATCGAGTCAGAGTGGACGTTTGGTTCGCTAGCAACGATGGACATGGAGACGAGCCGAGCATCTCAAAGAAGTAGCGGTTAGGGCTATCGACTCGGAGTGGATATTCAGTGCACTAGAGATGATGGTCATGGAGACGAGTCGTGCGTCTAAAATAAGCAGCGATTAGGGCTGTCGAATCAGAGTGGATGTTCGGCGTGCAAGCGACGATAGACCCGGAGATAAGCCGTGCATCTCACAAAAGCAGTAGTTAGGGTTGTGAGTCAGAGTGGATGTTCGGCGTGCTAGCGATGAAGGACAAAGAGACAAGCCGTGTGTCTCAAGGAAGTAGAAGTTAGGGCTTTCGAGTCGGAGTGGATGTTTTGCGCTCTAGACGGAGATGGAGACGAGCCGTGCGTGTCAAAGAAGCAGCGGTTAGGACTATCGACTCGGAGTGGATGTTCAGCGCACTAGTGACAACGGACACAGAGACAAGCTGTGCGTCTCAAAGAAGGAGCGATTAGGGCTGTCGAGTCAGAGTGTATGTTCGGCGTGGTAGTGACCACAGACACAGAGATGAGCCATGTGTCTCAATGAAGAAGTGATTAGGGTTATCGAGTAGGTGTGGACGTTTTGCGCGCTAGCGACAACGAACACGAAGTCGAGTCATGCATCTCAATGAAGGAGCTGTTAGGGCTATCGTCTCGGAGTGGACGTTCAGCGTGCTAGCGACAACGGACACGGAGACGAGCCGTGTGTCTCAAAGAAGCAGCGGTTAGGGCTATCGAGTCGGAGTGGAAGTTTGGCGCGCTAGCGACGACGGACATGGAGACAAGTCGTGCATCTCAAATAAGCGGCAGTTAGGGCTATGATTCGGAGTGGATGTTCGGCGCACAATCGACGACGGACACAGAGACGGGCTGTGCATTTGAATGAAGCATCGGTTAGGGCTTTTGAGTCAGAGTGGATGTTCAACGTGCTAACAACGACGGAGAGGGAGACAAGCCGCACGTCTAAAGAAGAAGTGGTTAGGGATGTCGAGTCAGAGTGGACGTTCAGCGTGCTAGCAACGATGGACATAGAGACTAGCCGTGCATCTAAAAGAAGCAGCGCTTAGAGCTGTTTAGTCGGAGTGGACGTTCGACACGCTAGGGACGACAGACACGGAGATGAGCCATGCATCTCAAAAAATCAGCGGTTAGGGATGTCGAGTCGAAATGAACGTTCGACGAGCTAGCGACGACATATATGAAGACGAGGCGTGGGTCTCAATGAAGCAGCAATTAGGGCTGTCGAGTAGGTGTGGACGTTCAGTGCACTAGCAACGACGTACACGGAGACGAGTCATGCGTCTGAATGAAGGAGCGGTTAGGGCTATTGAGTCGGAGTGGACGTTCAGCGTACTACCGATGACAGACATAGAGACGAGTCGTGCATCTCAATGAAGCAGCGGTTAGGGCTGTCGAGTCAGAGTGGACGTTCGGTGCACTAGGGACAACGGACACATAGACGAGCCATGCATTTAAATGATGGATCGGTTAGGGCTATCGAGTCAGTATGGACGTTCGGCGCGCTAGCAACGACGGACACGGAGACCAGCCATGCGTCTCAATGAAGGAGCGGTTAGGGCTATCAATTCGGTGTGGACGTTTAGCGTGCTAGCGACGATGGTCATAGAGATCAGCCATGCGTCTAAAAGAAGCAGCGGTTAGAGATTTCGAGTCGGAGTGGACTTTTTTCGCGCTAGCGACGACAGACACGGAGACGAGCCATCCGTCTCAAAAAAGCAGAGGTTAGGGATGTCGAGTCGAAATGGACGTTCGGCGTGCTAGCAATGATGGAGATGAATATGAGTCGTGCGTCTCAAAGAAGCAGCAGTTAGGGTTGTTAGTCAGAGTTGATGTTTGGCGCACTAGCGACGATGGACACAGAGATGAGCCGTGCGTCTCAAAGAAGCAGTGGTTAGGGATATTGAGTCAGAGTGGACCTTTGGCACGCTAGCAACGATGGACACGGAGGCGAGCCGTGCATCTCAAAGAATCAGCGGTTAGGGCTTTCGAGTCATAGTGGACATTCGGTGTGCTTGCAACGACAGACACGAAGACGAGTGGTGCGTTTCAAAGAAGCAGTGGTTAGGGCTGTCTAGTCAGAGTGATGTTTGGCACGCTAGCAACAATGGACACGGAGACGAGCCGTGCATCTCAAATAAGTAGCGGTTAGGGATGTCGACTCGGAGTGGACATTCAGTGCACTAGAGATGATGGTCACGGAGACGAGCCGTGCATCTAAAAGAAGCAGCAATTAGGGTTGTCGAGTCGAAGTGGACGTTCGGCACGCAAGCAACGATAGACCCGGAGACGAGCCGCGCATCTCACATAAGCAGCAATTAGGATTGTGAGTCAGAGTGGATGTTCGGCGTGCTAGCAACAACAGACACAAACACAAGCCGTGTGTCTCAAAGAAGTAGAAGTTTGGGCTTTCGAGTCGGAGTGGACGTTCGGCGCTCTAGACGGAGATGGAGGCGAGCCGTGCGTCTCAAAGAAGAA
The DNA here is from genome assembly GCA_910589775.1 of Avena eriantha. Taxonomy (NCBI): domain Eukaryota; kingdom Viridiplantae; phylum Streptophyta; class Magnoliopsida; order Poales; family Poaceae; genus Avena; species Avena eriantha. The sequence goes on from OU342743.1 coordinate 374,498,597, forward strand.
GTGGTTAGGACTGTCGACTCGGAGTGGATGTTCAGCGTGCTAGCGACAACAGACACAGAGATGAGTTGTGCGTCTCAAAGAAGCAGCGATTAGGGCTGTTGAGTCAGAGTGTTTGTTCGGCACGGTAGCGACGACGAATACAGAGACGAGCCGTGCATCTCAATGAAGCAGCGATTAGGGCTATCGAGTAGGTGTCGATGTTCGGCGCGCTAGCGACAACACACACGGAGATGAGCCGTGCATATCAATGAAGGAGCGGATAGGGCTATTGTCTCGGACTAGCCGTTCAGCGTGCTAGTGACGACGGACACGGAGACAAGCCGTGCGTCTAAAAGAAGCAGCGGTTAGGGCTATCGAGTCGGAGTGGAAGTTCGGCGTGCTAGCGACGACAAACATGGAGAAGATTCGTGCATCTCAAATAAGCAGCAGTTAGGGCTATGATTCGGAGTGGATGTTCAGCGCGCTATCGATGACGGACACAGAGACAAGCCGTGCATCTCAATGAAGCATGGGTTAGGGCTTTCAAGTCAGAGTGGATGTTCAGCACGCTAGCAACGATGGAGACGGAGACAAGCCACGCGTCTAAAGAAGCAGTGGTTAGGGATGTCGAGTCAGAGTGGACGTTCGACGCGCTAACAACAACGGACATAGAGCCTAGTCGTGCGTCTAAAAGAAGCAGCGCTTAGAGCTCTTGAGTCAGAGTGGATGTTCAGCGTGCTAGGGACGACATACACGGAGACGAGCCGTGCGTCTCAAAAAACCAGCGGTTATGGATGTCGAGTCGAAATGGACGTTCGACAAGGTAGCGACGACATATATGAAGACGAGCCGTGTGTCTCAATGATGCAGCAATTAGGGCTGTCGAGTAGGTTTGGACGTTCGGTGTGCTAGCGACGACGTACACAAAGACGAGTCATGCGTCTCAATGAAGGAGCGGTTAGGGCTATCGAGTCGGTGTGGACGTTCATCATACAAGCAATGACAGACATAGAGACGAGACGTGCATCTCAATGAAGCAGCGGTCAGGGCTGTCGAGTTGGAGTGGACGTTCAACGCACTAGCGATGACGGACACAGAGATGAGCCGTGCATCTAAATGATGGAGTGGTTAGGGCTATCGAGTTGGTGTGGACGTTCGGCGTGCTAGCGACGACGGACACAGAGACCAGCCGTGCGTCTCAAAGAAGCAGCGGTTAGGGCTGTCGAGTCAGAGTGGACGTTTTGCGCGCTAGCAACGGTGGATACGGAGACCAGGTGTGCATCTCAAAGAAGTAGGCAGTTAGGGTTGTCGACTCAGGGTGGACATTCAGTGCACTAGAGATGATGGTCACAAAGACGAGCCGTGCGTCTAAAAGAAGCAGCGATTAGGGCTATCGAGTCAGAGTGGACGTTCGGCACGCAAGCGATGTAGACCCAGACACGAGCCATGCATCTCACATAAGCAGCAGTTAGGGTTGTGAGTCGGAGTGGATGTTCGGCGTGCTAACAACAACGGTCACAGAGACAGGCCGTGTGTCTCAAAGAAGTAGAAGTTAGGGTTTCGAGTCGGAGTGGACGCTCGGCACTCTAGACAGAGATGGAGACGAGCCGTGCGTCTCAAAGAAGCAGTGGTTAGGACTGTCGACTCGGAGTGGAAGTTCAGCGCGCTAGCGACAACGGACACAGAGATGAGCTGTGCGTGTCAAAGAAGTACTGATTAGGGCTCTCGAGTCAGAGTGTATGTCCGGCGCGGTAGCAACGATGGACACAGAGACGAGTCGTGCGTCTCAATGAAGAAGCTATTAGGGCTATCGAGTAGGTGTGGAAGTTCGGTGCGCTAGCGACAACGAACACGGAGACGAGCCGTGCATCTTAATGAAGGAGCGGTTAGGGCTATCGTCTCGGAGTGGCCGTTCAGCGTGCTAGCGATGACGGACACGGAGACGAGCCGTGCGTCTAAAAGAAGCAGCGGTTAGGGCTATCGAGTCGGTGAGGAAGTTCGGCGTGCTAGCGACGATAGACATGGAGAAGAGTCGTGCATCTCAAATAAGCAGCAGTTAGGGCTATGATTCGGAGTGGATGTTCGGCACTCTATCGACGACGGACACAGAGACGGGCCGTGCATCTCAATGAAGCATCGGTTAGGGCTTTCGAGTCAGAGTGGATGTTCAGCGCGCTAGCAACGACGGAGACGGAGACAAGCCGCACGTCTAAAGAAGCAGTGGTTAGGGATGTCGAGTTACAGTGGACGTTCAACGTGCTAACAACAACAGACATAGAGACTAGCCGTGCGTCTAAAAGAAGCAGCGCTTAGAGCTGTTGAGTCGGAGTGGATGTTCAGCGTGCTAGGTATGACAGACACGGAGACGAGCCGTGCGTCTCAAAAAAGCAGCGGTTAGGGATGTCAAGTCGAAATGGACGTTCGACAAGCTAGCGACGACATATATGAAGACGAGCCATGTGTCTCAATGAAGCAGCAATTAGGGCTGTCGAGTAGGTTTGGACGTTCGGTGCGCTAGCGATAACGTACACAGAGACGAGTCATGCGTCTCAATGAAGGAGCAGTTAGGGCTATCGAGTCGGAGTGGATGTTTAGCATACTAGCGACGGCGGACATAGAGACGAGACGTGCATCTCAATGAAGCAGCGGTCAGGGCTGTCGAGTTGGAGTAGACATTCGGCGCACTAGCGACGGCGGACACAGAGACGAGCCGTGCATCTAAATGATGAAGTGGTTAGGGCTATCGAGTCCGTGTGGACGTTCAGCACGCTAGCGACGATGGACACGGAGACCAGCCATGCATCTCAAAGAAGCAGCGGTTAGGGCTATCGAGTCAGAGTGGACGTTTGGCGCGTTAGCAACAATGGACACGGAGACCAGCTGTGCATCTCAAAGAAGTAGGCGGTTAGGGTTGTCGACTCAGAGTGGACATTCAGTGCACTAGAGATGATGGTCACAGAGACGAGCCGTGTGTCTAAAAGAAGCAGCCATTAGGGCTGTTGAGTCGGAGTGGACATTCGACACGCAATCGACGATAGACCTTGAGACGAGCCGTGTGTCTCAATGAAGCAGCAATTAGGGTTGTCGAGTAGGTGTGGACGTTCGGTGCGCCAGCGACGATTTACACGGAGACGAGTCATGCGTCTCAATAAAGGAGCGATTAGGGCTATCGAGTCAGAGTGGACGTTCAGCGTACTAGTGACGACGGACACAGAGACGAGACGTGCATCTAAATGAAGCAGCGGTTAGGGCTGTCGAGTCAGAGTGGACGTTCGGCGCACTAGAGATGACGAACACAAAGACGAGCTGTGCATCTAAATGATGCAGTGGTTAGGGCTATCAAGTCGGTGTGGACGTTCGGCGTGCTAGCGACGAAGGACACGGAGACCAGCCGTGCGTCTCAAAGAAGCAGCGGTTAGGGTTGTCGAGTCAGAGTGGATGTTTGGCGTGCTAGCAACGATGGACATAGAGACGAGCCGTGCATCTCAAAGAAGTAGGTGGTTAGGGCTGTGTACTTGGAGTGGACATTCAGTGCACTAGAGATGATGGTCATAGAGACGAGCCGTGCGTCTAAAATAAGCAGCGATTAGGGCTATCGAGTCGGATTGGACGTTTGGCGCGCAAGCGACGATAGACCCGGAGACGAGCCGTGCATCTCACATAAGCAGCAGTTAGGCTTGTGAGTCGGAGTGGATGTTCGGTGTGCTAGCGACAACGGACAAAGAGACAACCGTGTGTCTCAAAGAAGTAGAAGTTAGGGCTTTCGAGTCGGAGTGGATATTCGGCATTCTAGACAGAGATGGAGACGAGTCGTGCGTCTCAAAGAAGCAGCGGTTAGGACTGTCGACTCGGAGTGGACGTTCAGCGCGCTAGCGACAACAAACATAGAGACGAGTTGTGCGTCTTAAAGAAGCAGCGATTAGGGCTATCAAGTCAGAGTGTATGTTCAGCGCGGTAGCGATGACTGACATAGAGACGAGTCGTGCGTCTCAATGAAGAAGCGATTAGGACTGTCGAGTAAGTGTGGATGTTCGGCGCGCTAGCGAGAATGAACACAGAGACGAGCCGTGCATGTCAATGAAGGAGCAGTTTGGGCCATCGTCTCGGAGTGGACGTTCAGCATGCTAGCGATGACGGACACGGAGATGAGCCATGCGTCTCAAAGAAGCAACGGTTAGGGCTATCAAGTCGAAGTGGAAGTTCGGAGTGCTAGTGATGACGGACATGGAGACGAGTCGTGCATCTCAAATAAGTAGCAGTTAGGGCTATGATTCGGAGTGGATGTCCGGCGCGCTATCGACGACGGACATAGAGATGGACCATGCATCTCAATGAATCATCGGTTAGGGCTTTCTAGTCAGAGTGGATGTTCAGCGTGCTAGCAACGACGAAGACGGAGACAAGCCGCACAACTAAAGAAGGAGTGGGTAGGGATGTCGAGTTAGAGTGGACGTTCGGCACGCTAGCAACAACGGACATAGAGACTAGCCGTGCGTATAAAAGAAGCAGCGCTTAGAGTTGTTGAGTCGGAGTGGACGTTCGGCGCGCTAGGGACGACAGAGACGGAGACGAGCCGTGCGTCTCAAAAAGCAGCGGTTAGGGATGTCTAGTCGAAATGGACGTTCAGCGAGCTACCGACAACATATATGAAGACGAGCCATGTATCTCAATGAAGAAGCAATTAGGGCTGTCGAGTAGGTGTGGACGTTCGGTGCGCTAGCAACGATGTACACGGAGACGAGCCATGCGTCTCAATGAAGAAGCGGTTAGGGCTATCGAGTCAGAGTGGACGTCCAACGTACTAGTGACGACAGACATCGAGACGAGATGTGCATCTCAATGAAGCAGCGGTTAGGGCTATCGAGTCGGTGTGGATGTTCGCAGCACTAGTGACGAGGAACACAGAGACGAGCCGTGCATCTAAATGATGGAGCGGTTAGGGCTATCGAGTCGGTGTGAACGGTCGGCGTGCTAGCGACGACGGACATGGAGACCAGCCGTGCATCTCAATGAAGGAGCAGTTAGGGCTGTCGAGTCAGTGTGGACGTTTAGTGTGTTAGCTACGATGGTCACAGCGATTAGCCATGCGGTTAGAGCTTTCGATTCAGAGTGGACGTTTGTCGCACTAGCGATGACATACACGGAGACGAGCCGTGCGTCATAAAAAAGCAGCGGTTAGGGATGTTGAGTGGAAATGGACGTTCGGCGCGTTAGCGACGATGGAGATGAAGACGAGTCGTGCATGTCAATGAAGCAACGGTTAGGGCTATCGACTAGATGTGGATGTTTTGCGCGCTAGCAACGACGGAAATGGAGACGAGCCGTGCGTCTGAATGAAGGAGCAATTAGGGCTGTCGAGTTGGATTGGACGTTCAGCGCGCTAGTAATGACGGACAGGGAGACGAGCCTTGCGTCTTAATGAAGCAGCAGTTAGGGTTGTCGAGTCAGAGTGGACGCCCGGCGTGCTAACGATGATGGACACCGAGATGAGCCGTTTGTTTCAAAGAAGAAGGCAGTTAAGGTTGTGAGTCAGAGTGGATGTTCGGCGCGCTAGCGACAACAGACACAGAGATGAGCCGTGCGTCTCAAATAAGTAGCGGTTAGGGCTTTCGAGTCGGAGTGGACTTTCTCCCCGCTAGACGGAGACAGAGACGAGCCGTGCGTCTCAAAGAAGAAGTGGTTAGGGCTATCAACTCGGAGTGGACGATCAACGCGCTAGCGACAACGGACACATAGACGAGCCGTGCGTCTCAATGAAGCAGCGAATAGGGTTGTCGAGTAGGTGCGGACGCTTGGCGCGCTAGCAACGACAAACATAGAGACGAGCCGTGCGTATCAAACAAGCAGCGGTTAGGGCTATCGAGTCGGAGTGGACGCTCGGCGTGCTAGCGATGATGGACATGGAGACGAGTCTTGCATCTCAAATAAGCAGCAGTTAGGGCTGTGATTTGGAGTGGGCGATCGGCACGCTATCGACGATGGAGACGAGGACAAGCCACGCGTCTAAAGAAGAAGTGGTTAGGGATGTCGAGTCGGAGTGGACGTTCGGCGCACTAGCGATGACGGACACATAGACTAGTCGTGCGTCTAAAAGAAGCAGCGTTAGAGCTGTCGAACCCGATTGGACGTTCATTCCACTAGCGACGACAAACATGGAGACGAGGCGTGCGTCTCAAAAAAAATTAGCTGTTAGGGATGTCGAGTTAAAATGGACGTTCGACGTGCTAGCGATTAGGGGTGTCGAGCCGTGCGTCTCAATGAAGCACCGATTGCGGGTGTCGAGTAGGTGTGGACGTTTGGCGCGCTCGTGATGATGGACACGAAGACGAGCCGTGCGTCTCAATGAAAAAGCGGTTAGGCCTATCTAGTCAGTGTGGACGTTCGGCGTGCTAGCGACCGCGGACAGGGAGACGAGCCGTGCGTCTCAATGAAGGAGTTGTTAGGGCTATCAAGTCCGAGTGGATGTTCAACATGCTAGTGACGATGGACACGGAGACGAGCCGTGCGTCATAATGAAGTAGTGGTTAGAGCTGTCGAGTCGGAGTGGACGTCCAGTGCGCTAGCGACGACGGACACGAGACGAGCCGTACATCTCAAAAAAGTAGTAGTTAGGGTTGTGAGTCAGAGTGGATGTTCCACGCGCTAGAGACGATGGACACAAAGATGAGCCGTGCGTCTCAAAGAATCAGCGGTTAGGACTGTCGACTCAGAGTAGACATTCAGCATCCTAGCGATGACGGACACGGAGACGAGCCGTGTATCTGAAAGAAGCAGCAGTTAGGGATGTCGAGTCAGAGTGGATTCTTGGTGCGCTAGCGATGACGGACACGGAGACGACCGTGCGTCTCAAAGAATTAACGGTTAGGGCTGTCGAGTCGGAGTGGACGTTTGGCGCACTAGCAACGACAGACACGAAGACGATCCGTGCGTCTCAAAGTAGCAGTGGTTAGGGTTGTCGAGGCGGACTGGACGTTCGGCCCGATAGCATTGATGGACATGGAGACGAGCCGTGCATCTCAAAGAAGCAACGGTTAGGGCAGTCGACTCGAAGTGGACATTCAGCGTGCTAGAGATGACGGGCACGAAGATGAGTAGTGCGTGTCAAAGAAGGAGCGGTTAGGGCTGTCGAGTCGGAGTGGACGTTCAGCATGCTAGCAACGACGGACTCGGAGACGATCCGTGCATCTCACATAAGCAGCAGTTAGGGCTGTGAGTTAGAGTGGACGTTCGACGCGCTACCGACGATGTACACAGAAACAAGCCATGCGTCTCAAAGAAGCAGGAGTTAGGGTTTCGAGCCAGAGTGGATGTTCGACGCGCTAGTGACGATGATGATGGATATGAGTCGTGTGTCTCAAAGAAACAGCAGTTAGGACTATCGACTCGGAGTGGACGTTCGAAACGCTAGCGACGATGGACACAGATACAAGCCGTGCGTATCAAAGAAGCAGCCGTTACAGCTGTCGAGTCGGAGTGGACATTCAACATGCTAGCGACGATGGACACATAGACGAGCCGTGTGTCTCAATGAAGCATCGATTAGGGCTATTGTGTAGGTGTGGACATTCGATGCGCTAGCGATAAGGGACACGGAGACGAGCCATGTGTCTCAATGAAGGAGCTGTTAGGGATGTCGACTCAGATTGGATGTTTAACGCGCTAGAGACGACGGACACGGAGATGAGCCGTGCGTCTCAAAGAAGCAGCAGTAAGGGCTGTCGAGTCGGAGTGGACGTTTGACGCGCTAGCAATGACGGCCACGGAGATGAGCCATGCATCTCAAATAAGAAACAGTTAGGGCTGTGAATCAGAGTGGACGTTCGACGCGCTAGCAACGACGGACACAGAGACGAGTCGTGCATCTCAATAAAGCATTGGTTAGGGCTTTCGAGTCGGAGTGTACATTTGGCATGCTAGCAACAACAGAGACGGAGACGAGCCGCGCATCTAAAAAAATAGTGGTTAGGGCTGTCGAGTCGGAGTGGATGCTCGGCGTGCTAGCGACGACAGACACAGAGACTAGCCGTGCGTCTAAAAGAAGTAGCGGTTATAGCTGTCGATTTAGAGTGGACGTTCGGTGCGCTAGCGATGACAAACATGGAGACGAGCCGTGCATCTTAAAAAAGCAGCGGTTAGGGATGTCAAGTCGAAATGGACGTTCAGTGCGCTAGCGATGATGTATATGAAGACGATCTGTGAGTGTCAATGAAGCAGCGATTAGGGATGTCGAGTAGGTGTGGATGTTCGGCGCACTAAAGACAATGAACATGGAGACAAGCCGTGCGTCTCAATGAAGGAGCGGCTAGGGCTGTCAAGTCGGAGTAGATGTTTAGCGCTCTAGCAATGACGGACATGGAGAGGAGCCGTGTGTCTCAATGAAGCAGCGGTTAGGGCTATTGAGTCGGGGCGGACGTTCGGGGTGGTAACGACGACGAACACAAAGATGAGCTGTGTGTCTCAAAGAAGTAGAAGTTAGGGTTGTGAGTTGGAGTGGATGTTTAGCATGCTAGCGACGAGGACAGAGAGACGAGTCGTGTGTCTCAAATAAGTAGCGGTTACGGTTGTGAGTCAGAGTGCATGTTCGGCGCGCTAGAGACAATGGAGACAGAGACGAGCCGTGCGTCTAAAGAAGTAGTGGTTAGGGCTGCCGAGTCGGAATGGACGTTCGGCGTGCTAGCGACAAAGGACACAAAGATTAGCCATCCAACCAAAAGAAGTAGCAGTTAGGGCTATCGAGTCGGAGTGGACGCTTTGCACGCTAACAACGACAGGCATGAAAATGGGTGTTCGGCGTGCTAGCGATGACGAATATGAAGACGAGCCATGCGTCTCAATGAAGCAATGGTTAGGGCTGTCGAGTCGGAGTGGACGTTCGGCGTGCTAATGATGACGGACATGGAGACGAGCCGTGCGTCTCGAAGAAGCAGAAGTTAGGGTTGCGAGTCAGAGTGGATGTTCATCGCGTGAGTGACGATGGACACAGAGACGAGCCGTGCGTCTCAAAGAAGCATCGGTTAGGACTATCAACTCAGAGTAGACATGCAGCACACTAGCGACAACAGACACAGGGACGAGCTATGCGTCTCAAAGAAGCAGCGATTAGGGCTATTGAGTTAGAGTGTATGTTCAACACGGTAGCGATGACTGACATAGAGACGAGTCGTGCGTCTCAATGAAGAAGCGATTAGGACTGTCGAGTAAGTGTGGACCTTCGGTGCGCTAGCGACAATGAACACAGAGACGAGCCGTGCATGTCAATGAAGGAGCATTTTGGGCCAACGTCTCGGAGTGGACGTTCAGCATGCTAGCAATGACGGACACGAAGATGAGCCGTGCGTCTCAAAGAAGCAACGGTTAGGGCTATCAAGTCGAAGTGGAAGTTCGGAGTGCTAGTGACAACGGACATGGAGACGAGTCGTGCATCTCAAATAAGCAGCAGTTAGGGTTATGATTTGGAGTGGATGTCTGGCGCGCTATCGACGACGGACATAGAGACGGACCGTGCATCTCAATGAATCATCAGTTAGGGCTTTCTAGTCAGAGTGGATGTTCAGCGTGCTAGCAACGACGAAGATGGAGACAAGCCGCACAACTAAAGAAGGAGTGGTTAGGGATGTCGAGTTAGAGTGGACGTTCGGCACGCTAGCAACAACGGACATAGAGACTAGCCGTTCCTATAAAAGAAGCAACGCTTAGAGTTGTTGAGTCGGAGTGGACGTTCGGCGTGCTAGGGACGACAGAGACAGAGACGAGCCGTGCGTCTCAAAAAAGCAGCGGGGGATGTCCATCGAAATGGACGTTCAGCGAGCTACCGACGACATATATGAAGACGAGCCATGTATCTCAATGAAGAAGCAATTATGGTTGTCGAGTAGGTGTGAACGTTCGGTGCGCTAGCAACGATGTACACGGAGACGAGTCATGCGTCTCAATGAAGAAGGGGCTAGGGATATCGAGTCGGAGTGGACGTTCAACGTACTAGTGACGACGGACATAGAGACGAGATGTGCATCTCAATGAAGCAGCGGTTAGGGATATCGAGTCGGTGTGGATGTTCGCCGCACTAGTGACGATGGACATAGAGACGAGCCATGCATCTAAATGATGGAGCGGTTAGGGCTATCGAGTCGGTGTGAACGGTCGGCGTGCTAGCGGCGACGGACATGGAGACCAGCCGTGCATCTCAATGAAGGAGCAGTTAGGGCTGTCAAGTCATTGTGGACGTTTAGTGTGCTAGCAACGATGGTCACAGCGATTAGCCATGCATCAAAAAGAAGCAGCGGTTAGAGCTTTCGATTCAGAGTGGACGTTTGTCGCACTAGCGATGACATACACGAAGAAAAGCCGTGCGTCATAAAAAAGCAGCGGTTAGGGATGTTGAGTGGAAATGGATGTTCGGCGCGCTAGCGACGATGGAGATGAAGATGAGTCATGCATGTCAATGAAGCAGCGGTTAGGGCTATCGAGTTGGTGTGGATGTGTGGCACGCTAGCAACAACGGAAACGGAGACGAGCCGTGCGTCTCAATGAAGGAGCGGTTAGGGCTGCCGAGTTGGATTGGACGTTCAGTGCGCTAGTAATGACGGACACGGAGACGAGCCGTGCGTCTTAATGAAGCAGCAGTTAGGGTTGTCGAGTCAGAGTGGACGTCCGGCGTGCTAACGATGATGGACACCGAGATGAGCCGTTTGTTTCAAAGAAGAAGGCAGTTAAGGTTGTGAGTCAGAGTGGATGTTCGGCGCGCTAGCGACGACAGACACAGAGATGAGCCGTGCATCTCAAATAAGTAGCGGTTAGGGCTTTCGAGTCGGAGTGGACTTTCTGCCCGCTAGACGGAGACGGAGACGAGCCGTGCGTCTCAATGAAGAAGTGGTTAGGGCTATCAACTCGAAGTGGACGATCAGCGCGCTAGCGACAACGGACACATAGACGAGCCGTGCGTCTCAATGAAGCAGCGAATAGGGCTGTCCAGTAGGTGCGAACGCTCGGTGCGCTAGCAACGACGGACACAGAGACGAGCCGTGCGTATCAAAGAAGCAGCAGTTAGGGCTATCGAGTCGAAGTGAACGCTCGGCGTGCTAGCGATGATGGACATGGAGACGAGTCTTGCATCTCAAATAAGCAGCAGTTAGGGCTATGATTTGGAGTGGGCGATCAGCACGCTATCGACGATGGAGACGAGGACAAGCCGCGCATCTAAAGAAGTAGTGGTTAGGGATGTCGAGTCGGAGTGGACGTTCGGCGCACTAGCGATGACGGACACAGAGACTAGTCGTGCGTCTAAAAGAAGCAGCGTTAGAGCTGTCGAGCCGGATTGGACGTTCAGTCCGCTAGCGACGACAGACATGGAGACGAGGCATGCGTCTCACAAAAATTAGCTGTTAGGGATGTCGAGTCAAAATGGACGTTCGACGTGCTAGCGATTAGGGGTATCGAGCCGTGCGTCTCAATGAAGCAGCGATTACGGGTGTCGAGTAGGTGTGGACGTTTGGCGCGCTCGTGATGATGGACACGGAGACGAGCCGTGCGTCTCAATGAAAAAGTGGTTAGGCCTATCGAGTCAGTGTGGACGTTTGGCGTGCTAGCGACCGCGGACAGGGAGACGAGCTGTGTGTCTCAATGAAGGAGCTATTAGGGCTATCAAGTCTGAGTGGACGTTCAACATGCTACTGACGACGGACACTGAGATGAGCCGTGCGTCATAATGAAGAAGTGGTTAGGGCTGTCCAGTCGGAGAGGACGTCCAGTGCGCTAGCGACGACGGACACGAGACGAGCCGTACATCTCAAAAAAGTAGTAGTTAGGGTTGTGAGTCAGAGTGGATGTTCCACGCGCTAGCGACGATGGACACAAAGATGAGCCGTGCGTCTCAAAGAATCAGCGGTTAGGACTGTCGGCTCAGAGTAAACATTCAGCATGCTAGCGATGACGGACACGGAGACGAGCCGTGTATCTGAAAGAAGCAGCGGTTAGGGATGTCGAGTCAGAGTGGATGCTTGGTACGCTAGCGATGACGGACACGGAGACGACCCGTGCGTCTCAAAGAATCAACGGCTAGGACTGTCCAGTCGGAGTGGACGTTTGGCGCACTAGCAACGACAGACACGAAGACGATCCGTGCGTCTCAAAGTAGCAGCGGTTAGGGCTGTCGAGGCGGACTGGACGTTCGGCCTGATAGCAATGATGGACATGGAGACGAGCCGTGTGTCTCAAAGAAGCAACGGTTAGGGCAGTCGACTCGAAGTGGACATTCAGCGTGCTAGAGATGACGGGCACGAAGATGAGTAGTGCGTGTCAAAGAAGGAGCGGTTAGGGCTGTCGAGTCGGAGTGGATGTTCAACATGCTAGCAACGACTGACCCGGAGACGATCCATGCATCTCACATAAGCAGCAGTTAGGGCTGTGAGTCAGAGTGGATGTTCGGCGCGCTACCGATGATGTACACAGAAACAAGCTGTGCATCTCAAAGAAGCAGGAGTTAGGGCTTTCGAGCCAGAGTGGATGTTCGACGCGCTAGCGATGATGATGACGGATATGAGTCGTGTGTCTCAAAGAAACAGCAGTTAGGACTATTGGCTCGGAGTGGACGTTCGAAACGCTAGCGACGATGGACACAGATACAAGCCGTGCGTATCAAAGAAGCAGCCGTTACAACTGTCGAGTCGGAGTGGACATTCAACATGCTAGCGACGACGGACACATAGACGAGCCGTGTGTCTCAATGAAGCAGCGATTAGGGCTATTGAGTAGGTGTGGACATTCGGCGCGCTAGCGACAAGGGACACGGAGACGAGCCATGTGTCTCAATGAAGGAGCTGTTAGGGATGTCGACTCAGATTGGATGTTTAACGCGCTAGAGACGACGGACACGGAGACGAGCCGTGCGTCTCAAAGAAGCAGCAGTTAGGGCTGTGGAGTCGGAGTGGACGTTTGACGCGCTAGCAATGACGGCCACGGAGATGAGCCATGCATCTCAAATAAGAAACAGTTAGGTATGTGAGTCGGAGTGGACGTTCGGCGCGCTAGCGATGACGGACACAGAGACGAGTCGTGCATCTCAATAAAGCATCGGTTAGGGCTTTCGAGTCGGAGTGTACATTCGGCACGCTAGCAACGACAGAGATGGAGATGAGCCGCGCATCTAAAAAAATGGTGGTTAGGGTTGTCGAGTCGGAGTGGATGCTCGGCATGCTAGCGACGACAGACACAGAGTCTAGCTGTGCGTCTAAAAGAAGTAGCAGTTATAGCTGTCGATTTAGAGTGGACGTTCGGTGCGCTAGCGATGACAAACATGGAGACGAGCCGTGCATCTTAAAAAAGCAGCGGTTAGGGATGTCAAGTCGAAATGGACGTTCAGGGCGCTAGCGACGATGTATATGAAGACGATCTGTGAGTCTCAATGAAGCAGCGATTAGGGATGTCGAGTAGGTGTGGATGTTCGGCGCACTAAAGACAATGAACATGGAGACAAGCCGTGCGTCTCAATGAAGGAGCGGCTAGGGCTGTCAAGTCGGAGCAGATGTTTAGCGCTCTAGGAACAACGGACATGGAGAGGAGCCGTGTGTCTCAATGAAGCAGCGGTTAGGGCTGTTGAGTCGGGGCGGACGTTCGGTGTGGTAGCGACGACGAACACAGAGATGAGCTGTGTGTCTCAAAGAAGCAGAAGTTAGGGTTGTGAGTTGGAGTGGATGTTTAGCATGCTAGCGACGAGGATAGAGAGACGAGTCGTGTGTCTCAAATAAGTAGCAGTTAGGGTTGTGAGTCAGAGTGCATGTTCGGCACGCTAGACACGATGGAGATAGAGACGAGCCGTGCGTCTAAAGAAGTAGTGGTTAGGGCTGCCGAGTCGGAATGGACGTTTGTCGTGCTAGCGACAAAGGACACAGAGATTAGCAATGCAACCAAAAGAAGCAGCAGTTAGAGCTATCGAGTCGGAGTGGACGCTTTGCGCGCTAGCAATGACAGGCACGAAAATGGGCGTTCGGCGTGCTAGCGATGACGAATATGAAGACGAGCCATGCGTCTCAATGAAGCAATGGTTAGGGCTTTCGAGTCGGAGTGGACGTTCGGCGTGCTAACGATGACGGACACGGAGACGAGCCGTGCGTCTCGAAGAAGCAGAAGTTAGGGTTGTGAGTCAGAGTGGATGTTCGGCGCGGGAGTGACGATGGACACAGAGACGAGGCGTGCGTCTCAAAGAAGCATCAGTTAGGACTATCAACTCAGAGTAGACATGCAGCGCGCTAGCGACAACAGACACAGAGACGAGCTGTGCGTCTCAAAGAAGCAACGATTAGGGCTATCGAGTCAGAGTGTATGTTCAGCGCGGTAGCGATGACTGACATAGAGACGAGTCGTGCGTCTCAATGAAGAAGCGATTAGGACTGTCGAGTAAGTGTGGACGTTCGGCGCGCTAGCGACAATGAACACGGAGACGAGCCGTGCATGTCAATGAAGGAGCAGTTTGGGCCATCGTCTCGGAGTGGACGTTCAGCATGCTAGCGATGATGGACACGGAGATGAGCCGTGAGTCTCAAAGAAGCAACGGTTAGGGCTATCAAGTCGAAGTGGAAGTTCGGAGTGCTAGTGACGACGGACATGGAGACGAGTCGTGCATCTCAAATAAGAAACAGTTAGGGCTATGATTCAGAGTGGATGTCCGGCACGCTATCGACGACGGACATAGAGACAGACCGTGCATCTCAATGAATCATCGGTTAGGGCTTTCTAGTCAGAGTGGATGTTCAGCGCGCTAGCAACGACGAAGACGGAGACAAGCCGCACAACTAAAGAAGGAGTGGTTAGGGATGTCGAGTTAGAGTGGACGTTCGGCACGCTAGCAACAACGGACATAGAGACTAGCCGTCCCTATAAAAGAAGCAACGCTTAGAGTTGTTGAGTCGGAGTGGACGTTCGGCGCGCTAGGGACGACAGAGACGGAGACGAGCCGTGCATCTCAAAAAAGCAGCGGTTAGGGATGTCCAGTCGAAATGGACGTTCAGCGAGCTACCGACGACATATATGAAGACGAGCCATGTATCTCATTGAAGAAGCAATTAGGGCTGTCGAGTAGGTGTGGTCGTTCGGTGCGCTAGCAACGATGTACACGGAGACGAGTCATGCGTCTCAATGAAGAAGCGGTTAGGGCTATCGAGTCGGAGTGGACGTTCAACGTACTAGTGATGACGGACATAGAGACGAGATGTGCATCTCAATGAAGCAGCGGTTAGGGCTATCGAGTCGGTGTGGATGTTCGCCGCACTAGTGTCGAGGGACATAGAGACGAGCCGTGCATCTAAATGATGGAGCGGTTAGGGCTATCGAGTCGGTGTGAACGGTCAGCGTGCTAGCGACGACGGACATGGAGACCAGCCGTGCATCTCAATGAAGGAGCAGTTAGGGTTGTCGAGTCAGTGTAGACGTTTAGTGTGCTAGCAACGATGGTCACAGCGATAAGCCATGCATCTAAAAGAAGCAGGTGGTTAGAGCTTTCGATTCAGAGTGGACGTTTGTCACACTACCGATGACATACACGGAGACGAGCCGTGCGTCATAAAAAAGCAGCGGTTAGGGATGTTGAGTGGAAATGGATGTTCGGCGCGCTAGCGACGATGGAGATGAAGACGAGTCGTGCATGTCAATGAAGTAGCGGTTAGGGCTATCGAGTAGGTGTGGATGTTTGGCGCGCTAGCAACGACGGAAACGGAGACGAGTCGTGCGTCTCAATGAAGGAGCGTTTAGGGCTGTCGAGTTGGATTGGACATTCAGCGCGTTAGTAATGATGGACACGGAGACGAGCCATGCGTCTTAATGAAGCAGCAGTTAGGGTTGTCGAGTTAGAGTGGACGTCCGGCGTGCTAACGATGATGGACACCGAGATGAGCCATTTGTTTCAAAGAAGAAGGCAGTTAAGGTTGTGAGTCAGAGTGGATGTTCGGCGCGCTAGCGACGACAGACACAGAGATGAGCCGTGCATCTCAAATAAGTAGCGGTTAGGGCTTTCGAGTCGGAGTGGACTTTCTGCCCGCTAGACAGAGACGGAGACGAGCCGTGTGTCTCAAAGAAGAAGTGGTTAGGGCTATCGACTCGGAGTGGACGATCAGCGCGCTAGCGACAACGGACACATAGACGAGCCGTGCGTCTCAATGAAGCAGCGAATAGGGCTGTCGAGTAGGTGCGGACGCTCGGCGCGCTAGCAACGACGGACATAGAGACGAGCCGTGCGTATCAAAGAAGCAGCGGTTAGGGCTATCGAGTCGGAGTGGACGCTCGGCGTGCTAGCGATGATGGACATGGAGACGAGTCTTGCATCTCAAATAAGCAGGAGTTACGGCTGTGATTCGGAGTGGGCGATCGGCACGCTATCGACGATGGAGATGAGGACAAGCCGCGCTTCTAAATAAGTAGTGGTTAGGGATGTCGAGTCGGAGTGGTCGTTCGGCGCACTAGCGATGACGGACACAGAGACTAGTCGTGCGTCTAAAAGAAGCAGCGGTTAGAGCGATCGAGCCCGATTGGACGTTCAGTCTGCTAGCGACGACAGACATGGAGACGAGGTGTGCGTCTAAAAAAAATTAGCTGTTAGGGATGTCGAATCAAAATTGACGTTCGACGTGCTAGCGATTAGGGGTGTCGAGCCGTGCGTCTCAATGAAGCAGCAATTACGGGTGTGAGTAGATGTGGACGTTTGGCGCGCTCGTGATGATGGACATGGAGACGAGCCGTGCGTCTCAATGAAAAAGCGGTTAGGCCTATCGAGTCAGTGTGGACGCTTGGCCTGCTAGCGACCGCGGACAGGGAGACGAGCCGTGCGTCTCAATGAAGGAGTTGTTAGGGCTATCAAGTCCGAGTGGACGTTCAAGATGCTAGTGACGACGGACACGGAGACGAGCCGTGCGTCATAATGAAGCAGTGGTTAGGGCTGTCCAGTCGGAGAGGACGTCCAGTGCGCTAGCGATGACGGACACGAGACGAGCCATACATCTCAAAAAAGTAGTAGTTAGGGATGTGAGTCAGAGTGCATGTTCCACGCGCTAGCGACGATGGACACAAAGATGAGTCGTGCGTCTCAAAGAATTAGTGGTTAGGACTGTCGACTCAGAGTAGACATTCAGCATGCTAGCGATGACGGACACGGAGACGCGCCGTGTATCTGAAAGAAGCAGCGGTTAGGGATGTCGAGTCAGAGTGGATGCTTGGTGCGCTAGCGATGGCGGACACGGAGACGACCCGTGCGTCTCAAAGAATCAACATTTTGGGCTGTCGAGTCGGAGTGGACGTTTGGCGCACTAGCAACGACAGACATGAAGACGATCCGTGCGTCTCAAAGTAGCAGTGTTTAGGGCTGTCGAGGCGGACTGGACGTTCGGCCCGATAGCGATGATGGACATGGAGACGAGCCGTGCGTCTCAAAGAAGCAACGGTTAGGGCAGTTGACTCGAAGTGGACATTCAGCATGCTAGAGATGACGAGCACGAAGATGAGTAGTGCGTGTCAAAGAAGGAGTGGTTAGGGCTGTCGAGTCGGAGTGAACGTTCAACATGCTAGCAACGACGGACCCGGAGACGATCCGTGCATCTCACATAAGCAGCACTTAGGGCTGTGAGTCAGAGTGGACGTTCGGCGCGCTACCGACGATGTACACAAAAACAAGCCGTGCGTCTCAAAGAAGCAGGAGTTAGGGCTTTCGAGCCAGAGTGGATGTTCGACGCGCTAGCGATGACGATGACGGCTATGAGTCGTGTGTCTCAAAGAAACAGGAGTTAGGACTATCGACTCGGAGTGGACGTTCGAAACGCTAGCGACGATGGACACAGATACAAGCCGTGCGTATCAAAGAAGCAGCCGTTACAGCTGTCGAGTCGGAGTGGACATTCAACATGCTAGTGACGACGGACACATAGACGAGCCGTGTGTCTCAATGAAGAAGCGATTAGGGCTATTGAGTAGGTGTGGACATTCGGCGCGCTAGCGATAAGGGACACGGAGACGAGCCATGTGTCTCAATGAAGGAGCTGTTAGGGATGCCAAATCAGATTGGATGCTTAATTCGCTAGAGACAACGGACACTGAGACGAGCCGTGCGTCTCAAAGAAGCAGCAGTTAGGGGTGTCGAGTCGGAGTGGACGTTTGACGCGCTAGCAATGACGGCCACGGAGATGAGCCATGCATCTCAAATAAGAAACAGTTAGGGCTGTGAGTCGGAGTGGACGTTCGGCACGCTAGCGACGACGGACACAAAGATGAGTCGTGCATCTCAATAAAGCATCGGTTAGGGATTTCGAGTCGGAGTGTACATTCGGCACGCTATAAACGACAGAGACGGAGACGAGCCGTGCATCTAAAAAAATAGTGGTTAGGGTTGTCGAGTCAGAGTGGATGCTCGGCGTGCTAGCGACGACAAACACAGAGACTAGCCGTGCGTCTAAAAGAAGTTGCGGTTATAGCTGTCGATTTAGAGTGGACGCTCGGTGCGCTAGCGATGATAAACATGGAGACGAGCCGTGCATCTTAAAAAATCAGCGGTTAGGGATGTCAAGTCGAAATGGACGTTCAGCGCGCTAGCGACGACGTATATGAAGACGATCTATGAGTGTCAATGAAGCAGCGATTAGGGCTGTCGAGTAGGTGTGGATGTTCGGCGCACTAAAGACAATGAACATGGAGACAAGCCGTGCATCTCAATGAAGGAGCGGCTAGGGCTGTCAAGTCTGAGTAGATGTTTAGCGCTCTAGCAACGACGGACATGGAGAGGAGCCTTGTGTCTCAATGAAGCAGCGGTTAGGGCTGTTGAGTCAGGGCAGACATTCGGCGTGGTAGCGACGACGAACACAGAGATGAGTTGTGTGTCTCAAAGAAGCAAAAGTTAGGGTTGTGAGTTGGAGTGGATGTTTAGCATGCTAGCGACGAGGACAGAGAGACGAGTTGTGTGTCTCAGTTAAGTAGCGCTTAGAGTTGTGAGTCAGAGTGCATGTTCGGCGCGCTAGAGACGATGGAGACAGAGACGGGCCATGCGTCTTAAGAAGTAGTGGTTAGGGCTGCCGAGTCCGAATGGACGTTCGGCGTGCTAGCGCCAAAGGACACAGAGATTAGCCATGCAACCAAAAGAAGCAGCAGTTAGAGCTATCGAGTCGGAGTGGACGCTTTGCGCGCTAGCGACGACAGGCACGAAAATGGGCGTTCGGCGTGCTAGCGATGACGAATATGAAGACGAGCCATGCGTCTCAATGAAGCAATGGTTAGGGCTGTCGAGTCGGAGTGGACGTTCGGCGTGCTAACGATGACGGACACGGAGACGAGCCGTGCGTCTCGAAGAAGCAGAAGTTAGGGTTGCGAGTCAGAGTGGATGTTCGGCGCGCGAGTGACGATGGACACAGAGACGAGCTGTGCGTCTCAAAGAAGCATCGGTTAGGACTATCAACTCAGAGTAGACATGCAGCACGCTAGCCACGAGGGACATGGAGACAAGCTGTGCGTAGAAGCAACGGTTAGGGCTATCAAGTCAGAGTGGACGTTCAGCGTGCTAGCGACGACGGACACCGAGACGAGCCATGCGTCTCAATGAAGCAGCGATTAGGGTTGTCGAGTTGGAGTGGATGTTTTGCGCGGTAGCGATGACGGACACGGAGACGAGACGGGCATCTCGAAGAAGCCGAAGTTAGGGTTGTGAGTCGGAGGGAACGTTCGGCGCGCTAGCGAGGACGAACACAGAGACAGGCCGTGCGTCCCAAAGAAACAGCGGTTAGTTCTATCGACTCGGAGTAGACATGCATCACGCTAGCCACAATGGACTCGGAGACGAGCCGTGCGTCTTAAAGAAGTAGCGTTTAGGGCTGTCGAGCCAGAGTGGACATTCTTTGTGCTAGCGACAACAGACATGGAGACGAGCCGTGCATCTCAAAGAAGAAACAATTAGGGCTATGAGTCGGAGCCGAAGTTCGGCGCGCTAGCGATGATGGACACAGAGATGATTTGTGCCTCTCAATGAAGCAGCAGCTAGGGCTATCGAGTTGGAGTGGACATTCGGCGCGCTAGCAACGACGGACATGGTACATCTCAAATAAGCAGCAGTTAGGGCTGTGAGTCGGAGTGGACGTTCAGCGCGCTAGCGACAGCGGAGGTAGATACGAGCCATGCGTCTAAAGAAGCAGTGGTTATGGATGTCGAGTTGAAATGGACGTTCTACGGGCTACTGACGACAGACACAAAGATTAGCCATGCGTCTAAAAGAAGCATCGGTTAGAGTTGTTGAGTCGGAGTGGACGTTCGGCGTTCTAGCAACGATTGACATGGAGACGAGCCATGCGTCTCCAAAAAGCAGCAGTTAGGGATGTCGAGTCAAAATGGACGTTTAGCGTGCTAGCGACGACGGATATGAAGACGAGCCATGCGTATCAATGAAGGAGCAGTTAAGGCTGTCGAGTCGGAGTGGTCGTTCAGTGCGCTAGTGACGACGGACACAGAGACGAGCTGTGCATCTTAATGAAGCAGCAGTTACTGCTGTCGAGTTGGAGTGGACGTCCGACGTGCTAGCAATGACGGTCACAGAGACGAGCCGTGCGTCTCGAAGAAGCATCAGTTAGGGTTGCGAGTTGGATTGGACGTTCGGCGTGCTAGCGACGACGGATACAGAGACGAGCCGTGTGTCTCAAAGAAGCAGTGGTTAGGACAGTTGACTCGGAGTAGACATTTAGCGCGCTTGTGATGAGGGACACGGAGACGAGCTGTGCATCTCAAGGAATCAGCAGTTAGGAAGGTCGAGTTAGAATGGACGTTTGGCACGCTAGCGATGACGGTCACATAGACGAGCCATGCATCTCAAAGAATCATCGGTTAGGGTTGTCGTGTCGGAGTGGACATTTGGCGTGCTAGCAACGATGGACACGAAGATGAGCCGTGCATCTCAAATAAGAAGCGGTTAGGGATGTCGAGTCAGAGTGGACCTTCGGCGCGATAACAACGATGGACACGGAGATGAGCCATGTGTCTCAAAGAAGTAGCAGTTAGGAGTATCAACTCAGAGTGGACATTCAACGTGCGAGAGACGATGGGCATAGAGACAAGTCGTGAGTCTCAAAGAAGCATCAGTTAGGGCTATCGAGTCGGAGTGGTCGTTTGGTGCGCTAGCAATGACAGACCCGGCGATGAGCCATGCATCTCACATAAGTAGCAGTTAGGGTTGTGAGTCGGAATGGACGTTTGGCGCGCTAGCGACGACGGACACAAAGATGAGCCATGTGTCTCAAAGAAGCAGCGGTTAGGGCTTTCAAGTTGGTGTGGCGACAACAGACATGGAGAAGAGCCATGCATCTCAAAGAAGCAGAGGTTAGAGTTGTCGAGTCGGAGTGGATTTTCGGCGCGCTAGCGAAGATAGACACAGAGACGAGCCGTGTGTCACAAAGAAGTGGAAATTAGGGTTGTCGAGTAGGTGTGGACATTCGACGTGCTAGCGACGATGGACACGGAGACATGCCGTGTGTCTCAATGAAGGAGAAGTTAGGGCTGTCGAATCGGAGTGGATGTTCTGCGTGCTAATGAGGATTGACACGGAGACGAGCCGTGCGTCTCAATGAAGCAGCAATTAGGGATGTCGGGTCGGAGTGGATGTTTGGCGTGCTAGCGACGATGAACACGAAGATGAGCCGTGCATCTCAAAGAAGCATATGTTAGGGTTGTCGATTCAGAGTGGACGTTCGGCGCGCTAGCAATGACAGACACAAAGACGAGCCGTGCGTCTCAATGAAGCAGTGGTTAGGGCTTCCGAGTCGGAGTGGACATTCAGCACGCTAGCAACGAAAGGCAGGGAAACGAGTTGTGCGTCTCGAAGAGGCAGTGGTTAGGTCTATCCACTCGGTGTGGACATTCAGTGCGCTAGCGATAACGGGTACGGAGACGAGCCGTGCGTCTCAAAGAAGCAGCGGTTAGGGCTGTCGAGTCGGAGTGGACGTTCCGCGTGCTAGTGACAACGGACATAGAGACGAGCCGTGCATTTCAAAAAAGCAGGAGTTAGGGCTGTGAGTCGGAGTGTACGTTCAGCGCACTAGCGATGACGGACACAAAGAAGAGCTGTGCGTATCAATGAAGCAGCGGGTAGGGCTGTCGAGTTGGAGTGGACGTTCGGCGCGCTAGCGATGACAGACACGTAGACGGGTCGTGCGTCTCAAATAAGCAGCAATTAGGTCTGTGAGTCGGAGTGGATGTTCAGCGCACTAGCAATGACAGAGACAAAGACAAGTCATGCATCTCAAGAAGCAGTGGTTAGGGCTGTCGAGTCAAAATAGATGTTCGGCGCGCTAGCGACGACAAACACAAAGCTTAGCCATGCATACAAAAGAAGCAGTGGTTAGAGATGTCAAGTCGGAGTGAATGTTCAGCATGCTAGCAACGACAGACACGGAGAAGAGCCTTGTGTCTAAAAAAAGCAGCGGTTAGGGATGTCGAGTCGAAACGGACGTTCGGCGTGCTAGAGACGATGGATATGAAGACGAGCCGTGCGTCTCAATGGAGCAACGGTTAGGGCTCTCGAGTTCGGCGTGCTAGCGATGAAGGACACAGAGACGAGCCGTGCATCTCACTGAAGGAGTGGTTAGGGCTCTGAAGTCGCAGTGGACCTTTAGCGTGCTAGCAACGATGGACACGGAGATGAGCCACACGTCTTAATGAAGCCGCGGTTAGGGCTATCGAGTCGGAGTGGACGTTCGGCGTGCTAGCAATGACAGAACACGGATACGCGTCTCAAAGAAGCATCAGTTAGGGTTGTGAGTCGGAGTGGTTGTTTGGCGCGCTAGTAACGACAGACACAGAGACGAGCCGTGTGTCTCAAAGAAGCAGCAGTTAGGACTGTTGACTCGGAGTAGACATTCAACGCGCTAGCAACGACGAACATGGAGACGCGCCGTGCATCTTAAAGAATGTAACAACCCAACATTAGAGCTTAGAAATAAGATGAACACAGGTGTGTGCATTGCATTCATGCATAGAAAATCCGGATAATTTTTGCGCTTTTAAATAAAACTTGTCAAAGTGATTGAAGCTTCTCTTAACTTGGTGGAACTGAAGTAGATCATCAAGTTGACTGCAATAAGTTTCAATATGAAGTTTGCTAAAACCTTATCTTTGTGTAATATAATTTGATCTAAGGGTAGACAAATGTAATAAAACTAAGTCACAACCCACTACTTAATAAGGAGTACTTGATCTTCTATAGATCATTACATGGTATTCCATACCACAACTCAAGGATGAATACTTAATATTCTAAAGATGATATCAAGGTATTACTTACCGTAAACCCTAAATACCAAGTCAAGTATATAAATTACGTAAAAGAAACTATAACTAAATCTTGATACACTTGATTGCCATAGTGATACCTACCATGGGTATCATGGTAGTTCTTAAACATCAACTCTTATCACAAATAGAGTAGAATAGGAAGTCAAACAAATACCATTCACCACATACCCTTAGTGTCATGTTAATATATGACAATCCTATTTAACCAAGTCCTAGTGTTTATTGCTCATCAATGTGTGTGATCAATTTTTGACCTAGCACATATTTACTCTTAGCTTTGACCTATTATATTAACCTTCCAAAGACCTTAAGGAAACTTAATAAGAAGGATGAACTACTTATGGTAGAGTGTAATATCATCAATGGAATGAGATCTTTAGTGGTGATCAAACCATTGGATGTTGGAGGTGTTAACTCACTAATGAGTTAACTAGAAGAATTATTTAAACCCAAGAGTTGAGATAGTAATTATGAAGCTATGAGAAAGCTAGTGGTAGTAGTACATCAAATAATAATATTGTTAAGATAAGTGAATATAAATATGGAGTAAGCTTCCTTAACAAGATAAGCCTTATGGAAAGACTAGTACAAGTTTACTACTTAGTGGATAATAGATCTTGATCAGACAATTAGAAGCCTAAGATTAGTTTGATCAAATGATGGTGGTCATTATTCTCAAGTCACTTGAGAATAGATGACTAGATGTTGAAGAAGTGTTGTGAGTATACCAAATTAGGTAAAGCCCTATTAAGATGAATCATCTAGCTTGATTATGAGAAGTCAAGCTAGAGTATAATGAAGTATATAACGTAAGTTGTAGGAGTAGTTGGAAGTATAATAGTTTAAGCAAGTTAATACAAGAACAAACTTGTATTATGGTGAGTAGTACCATAGCCATCCCAAAGTATTGATATCACATAGGATATAGAGAGAACTACAATCTTGCAAGCCTTGAAAGTAGAGGCAAGATTATTATAAAGGAGTTAATAGATGGAGTTAGTAGTAGCTGCATTGATGGATTTATCAAGGGTAGTTTAGAAATGGAAGTCATATGTACTAGGAGAAGAATGAATGAGTATTGTTGAAGTGGCATGACCATGTCATCATATGATGATTGATATGGTGAAGTCAGATGATTGACTTATTCAGGAAGATGTGATCTTTGTGATTGAAAGTAGAAATATTTATAGAGTATATTTAGGAAAGGAATTCCTTATCTCAAGATAAGCCTAGTGAGGTATTAAGGTAAGGATTCTTTAGAAGCCTTAACCAAGATCATATCAAATCTGGACAAGACCCATGTCTCCATCTTTGTCTAAAACCCCATGATCAAATTGATAGTGGAACCATTTCCTATTCCTAGGTAACCATTGAATAATGTCTCTAGGACAAATGAAGCTTCCAAGAGATAATTAGAGAACCCGATGAGTGTTTAAGGATGGAAGCCTTGTCCACCCTATTATCTTAAACCCTAATAGAAACCTCGAATGGTAGAACTATCAGGATCACATTAATAAGCAATTTCAATAGCTCACTCTAAGTTGAGATATCACATAGGTCACCAAACATGATGGCAATATGTAATAGCCTTAATACTCATCCATATTTCTAGTTGAATATGAGTATTAAATCCTCTCAAAACCCATATACCTATAGTTGAATAAACCTTTGCATTTATCCACCAATGATTATTATTGATTCATTATTACCTAACCAAAAGTGTTCTATGGTAATTCTAAACACTACAAAACAAGTAGAATTGGATTTGGTGAAATCACCAAATAGGGAGAACCCTGGGATTCAAATCACCATATTATAAACCTAGGATTTAAACCAACATCTAATATGGTTATTAAAATAGGTTAAATATACATATATTCAATGCCTATCACTCACCATCATAAATCATTATCCTCTTAAACCACTACTAATATATTCTTTTAGTGGTAATACAAATCATTTCTGTAAGATTTTCTTATAGGAAGTAAACCCTAAAACCCTAAGTTATATATACTTTATTAAATAAAAGAACCCTTCATATAATAACACATTGTGTATACACAACAAGAAATATAAAGGAATTGGTTATAATTAACCTCTATCATATATCCATGACTTACAAAATTTCTAGACATTTTAAAACTCTTGTAGAAATCAAATTGGAAAGGAAATGGTAAAATAGAAAAAAGAAACAGAATAAAGAAAAAGAACTGCCGGCAAAACCAGGCTATAGCCGTTCCAGCCCGTGGCCCATTCTTTAACCCATCACACGCGAGCAGCAGCAACAAACAACCGCACCCTTTGTCAAGGCCCAGCAACAGCAACCCAAGTTCCCTCTCTCTCTCACTGGCAGGTGGGACCACAGATGGACCGCGGGTTAATTCATAGAAACATTAGGGGGTTTTCTACAAAAGCATCGTCGTTGTCATCCCCATGCACACAGGCAGCTGCGTGTGTTCGCCGATGACTGTCCGCCGCCGTCAGCAGAAATCAACCGCCACGATGGCCGCCGTCGCCTGGGAGGAGGATAAGAATGCCATGGAGTCCCTCTACGCATCCTCATCCCTTCACTATCTCCCTCGCATTTACTCTTCTCCTCTCTAGAGAAAAGGGTGGAAACCCTAGCTTCACATCCACCTCAAATAGCCATCGCTCCCGTCTTTCCTGTGCCCGGTGAGTAAGTTCGGAGCACCACCGTATTCTTCTGCATCGAATAGCTAGAGGAATCGAACCAGGAGTTCTCGAAATGAAGCCCCGCAGCTGCTTCTTCCCGAGCTCCGGACGAGCTCCACCGAGACCGTGTCGTCGTCTCCGTCCTCCACTGCTTCATCTCAGGACACCAGCGCGTCAAGGATAAGCCGCTGAATCCCCTACACTGATTAGATCCCTTCCTCGCGTGATGTACCGTCGTTGCATCGAGCGCCGCAGTTCACCGCCGCCAGTCATCGTCGGTGTCATTATTCCGGTGACCATATCGTAGCGGCGCCACCACCAGATGGTTCGCCTCGCTCTCCTCTTTCGAACCTCCCAACCAAACCTGCCAAAACCCTTCTAATCATCGCCACCGTTCGCCGTCCGACCGTCTCCGGCGAGGTGACTTCACCTCGACGTCAGATCCGCGTCACCACCTTGCCACGTCGTGGGTTTGACTGGTCCACACCCACATGGCTATTGACATGGCCCTGACCCACTGGTCAGTGGCTGGGACTAGCTTACTCCGTGTATAAAAGGTTTTCTCTGTCTAGTAAATAGATAAAACAAAATAAGTTTAAATATAAATATAATTTCCAGAATTTAATAAAAGGATTAAATCTTGTTAATTCTATATCTTTTGTTTAATAATTCAAAAAATGTATATAATATATCAAATGCTTAAAACAATAAAATCTATAATTTAACTTTATTAACAAACATTATTGTGTTAACTATTTAAATAATTTTTTAAGAAAGATTTTATAAATAATAATACTTTGAAAATTAATATTTTAGTTTTGGTAAATGATAAAAATATAAATAATATACCAAAATTCTGAAGAAAACAAAATCTAATTTTACAACTTTGTTTCATAGATTTTTGGTATCACTTAAATAAATATTATTATTTATTAAGTATTTATAAAGTGATAAAACTTATAAAAAGCATTGTTTAATATTTAAAAATCACAAAAATACATATAATATACCAAAATGATCACAAAAATAAATTCTACACATTAAAAATATCGTCTTTCATAACTGAAGTCAAATAAATGGTAAAGGTCTAATAATTCTTATTTTAAATCTTTTATTTTATTTTAATTCATTAAAAGTATATAAATATTTACTATTTCCTTTAACATTATTTGTTTAAAGTCTAAAAGTTTAATAACAAGTTCAATTAATGTTTGATGAATTAAAATTAGGTCTAACCATTTTAAGATGTATTTCTTAAAACTACCATTTAAAATTTAGTAAGTTTTACTCTCCAATTTTATTTATCAATTATAAAATCATCAAGATTTGAGTACTAATTCTTTTATCAGTTTAGGAATCCACCCAAGGAATTAAACTAAGTTTTAAGTAATTTTAGCCATACCCTATATGTGCTTATAAAATATAAGCATTAATAAGAAAGTAATTCTACTCGCTTATAACTTTAATAAAAGACCACCTCATTCAAGTACTAATACTTAAATTCTAACTTTGTGGAATGTTAAGAAGTTAACCATCTACAATGTGTTGCCTTGTTCAAAACATGTAAATCTCCACCAGTTATGCTATGATTATTTAATTTAGTAATGTTTTCCTCTTTAATAATCTTAGCTAATGAGAAAACCTTAAATTGTTAACCTTAAGTTTAAATACTTTTTACTTTGTAAAGTAATATTTTTCTCAAAAGTTATTCTTTTAAGAAACATTAAAAGTAATCTTTGAACACTTCCTTAAAAGGTCTAATTGATTCTTAATCTTGTTTAAGAAATATTTTAGATACCATGACCCATTTGAGTGCTTTAGTATTGCATACTATTTGTTGTATTTACATATTGTTTTACACACTCTCACAAGACTTAATAACAAGCACAAGTGTGAATCTGATGTAAAAGTGAAACACACTCCTAAGAACTCATCACAAACTCCAAACCCTAGATCAAATACGATTAGTCCGGGGGTTCACATTTATCAAATTGCATTACATTACTTATGGATTGTTGCATCTTGCTTCTTTAAACATTAGTCCTTACTGGACCAATGATGTTGTTTACAGATCTTGGATCTTCTATTATCCCGAAGACCGTGAGTGCATAATCTTGCAATCACAAAAGGCAAGTTCACAACTTGCTCGTGTCCTTTGATTATTTTCTATCAAATGCTTGTAACTCAAATGTTGTCATCACCTACAGTTCAAAAAGGTCAGAAAACATTTTTTCATAATAATACGATTATGGATTATTTACCAAATGGTAATAATCTATTGATACAGTTCCAGTGGTAAAGGAACATAATATCTAAGACTTAACAACCAATGTCGCCAGTGATTCTAGCGTCGTATATTACTTGTCAACCATGAGATTTGGAATGGGACAGAGAAGTTCGCTGTATCTTCTTCCTCTCGCATGCATCCAGATGGCCAGGCCATGGCTGTTATCCTTGTAGCGTGCATTAATTGGTAATTCGTAGCGGATATGCAGCATATGGGTGGGAGACCTCAATGTCCCATGATAGTTCTGGCATCTGACGGTCTGTACTAACCATTGCCGTAATTCAAGATGTGGGCATGGCGTACACCAAGGGGACATGTAGGGTCGTGAAGGGGCAGTGATTCGCTTGGAACTTAAGTTGGGCCTTAAACCATGGAAGTTTGAACGGGGACATACTCCCGGCCGTGCAACAAAGCTTAAGGTCTCTTGTGGGAAAAGTGACGCACCTATGCAGAGTGTAAGAATTGTGACATGTTACTCCCTATTTTGGGAAGGAGATTAGAACACGGTAGGAAAGGAACCCCACGAAGGTTCTGGTCAACTTGTGAAGGCTGTCAAACATGGTTATCAGAATAAAAGCAACCTTTGAAGAAATGTTTACGTAACCTGCATTGCCTACGACCTTTGGTCTGTGGCTGTAGAGATAGTGCATCATACACTCCTTTTTAGTGAACTTGCTGAGTACGCTTGTACTCAACCGTACCTTCTTAACCCTTGCTAGGTTCTAAGCCGTTGAAGATGATGTTGTAACAACCTCGGACCCTATGCTCTAAGTACAAGCCTGGATGCACCAAAAGTGGTTAAGGGTTTTACAGCGGGGGCCCAGGGCCACCCACATGTAGGCCCGTCGACCGCCCGAACCACTTCCAAGAACATTGGGACAAGTGCGAGCCGCATAGGCAATAGGCGAAGAGATCAAATACATACACAAGTGAGTATGTATGCAAGCTACCTTACAACAGTTCTCAGAGCCATACCATCTAAAAGAAATATAAATATTGCAACGCCATACGGCAAGATCCAAATGTCCTAGATAGAGATAATAGTGTAGGATAGATCCTCATACATCAATCAACAGAGTATCAAGCGGAAGCGGAAGCGGGAAACAAGATCCGAGTACGGATAAGAAGCAAATCGGCATAAGATGCCACATAAATAAGCACATCTCACCCACAGAACTCACGGATCCCCATTCCCGGAATCTCTACACCGAATGATCGTTGCCAACATCATGTCACTCCTCCACCCAGTATCCATCTTGCGAATACACCTGTTCATCTAAATCAAACAATTTATCGTGTGATACCCTAGGGGTACTCAGCAAGTCTTTATGCCTCTAAAGGGGACATAACCCTGGGATGACGCAATTGCAGCAAAAGAAAATAACTAACAAGTCTATAGATACTCGGTAACCATCCGCCTAACCAAAGATAGGCGGATGTCCGTTAATTAGAAACAGAAGTTATAACAGTATAAAGTAACAGATCCATCCTCCTTCTCGCTTACCAACGAGAAAGTGGACGAACAACCCATCCGTTGGCATTTTTATTAATCATTCCATGAATATTGCACTAATTACTAGTTAGATACTTAGTCAAATTAAAGACGGTACTTTAGTTATACTTCTCTATGATCGAGAAACTGTGCTCCAAGTCGTCCATAACTGCGGACACGGCTTTCAGAAAGATTTACCTTGCAGGGGTGCACAATTAGCAACACACACACGATCAACCTCGGAAAAACCAACTCAAAACCCAAGGAGGCCTTCATGACAAAGCAATCACAGGATTCATAAAATATTTCAGGGGGCCACCCCACTAAGCTACCCGCGACGAAGTTGGCCGGCTCAGTGACAGACCTAGGGTTTGTGACGACGGCTGCCAACGACCGGGAACTCGAAAGTGTGACTGGGCTTGTCGATACCGCGAAAACGTGGGACGATCCAAAACAGTACAGGTGCTCCACGCACAATCTTAAATAAAGCAGTAAAGCATGGCATAGGTACATGATAGTAATAAAGCCCCAAACTACTTTGTGGCCCCAAGAAATAAGAAAAGAATCGAGCTCTCACAAAGGGGATTCATGGTCCCATATGCGGATAGTGCGATAGTCAAGGAACAGGTATCAAGTACTCGGGGTCCTACGGGACACAAGGGGACATAAAAACCAAATAACAGATAGTGTCCACCGGTGCCTCTTTCATTAGTTATCCCATTACTACTCAGGTTAAGTTGTTTAGGTACCTCGTTATCCATCAGACACTCACAAACCCTACACATGCAATTCTACGACTCGCAAGGCTCAAGCAACTCCTATAGTAATGGTTCATAGGATGGAGGAACAAGCTTCGGTGGGGTTTAAAAGTAAAGGCCATGCAATACTTGGGAATCAGTTTAATGCAATCACGACTCCATGATGCAAGAATAAGAAAGAAGCAATAGGTACTATATGTATGCAAGCATGTGGTAGTGCTTTCCTGGCAGCTCAGTTGAAGCGAGAGATGGATCTGGGTAGTACTCCTGGGATTCCTGATAATTCCCCTGCTCGGCGTCTATTCGAAAGAAGAACCAAACAAACAAGGGACAACATAAATAAAGTGCACAAGCATATAAATAAAATGCGACAAGCAGCCAAGCATGCCATGATGAATGATGCACAATTTACATGGCAATACTGTAGCATGGCAAGGGTGAGGTGTGGGGACAAGAATAAATCATTTTATTAATTATTTGGTCAAGTTTTATTACCATAAACAGTTCTGATTATTTAATATGTATATGATGCATGCTTCAATTCATATCATGGAATGCGTAAACATAACAGGCTCGTCGCGCTGATCGATTTAGACATATTATTTGTCAAATTTGGAGTTATAGAATTAAAGTTATTAATTAATTAAGAAAAGGCATTTTTATTGCAATTAAACAATTTCGAAAATTTAAAATATTCAAACATTATTTTGGATGGAATATTCAAATTCCTCATATTTTTCTGATTCAAAAACATATATTATTTGTATTATTTGGAATTACCAAAATAAAGATATCAATTTCTGAATATTAAAAACATATATGCATTTTCTGGATTTATTTGATTAACAAAAAGATTCGGGAACTTTTGTCACCGGTTCAGACTTACCCACGGTGGCCGACACGCGGCCCAGGGTCAGGCACAGGGTCACCTGTGCGTGCACCCAGCCCGGACGCGACACCTGGGCGAGCCGAAGCGCGGG
The DNA here is from genome assembly GCA_910589775.1 of Avena eriantha. Classification (NCBI taxonomy): domain Eukaryota; kingdom Viridiplantae; phylum Streptophyta; class Magnoliopsida; order Poales; family Poaceae; genus Avena; species Avena eriantha. The sequence continues at coordinate 374,530,061 of OU342743.1, forward strand.
GGGACTAGCCTGTGAGCGCCGGAAACTACTAAGGTGTTTTCTGCAAAAGGTTCAGTGAGGTGACACTGACGGACAGAATCGAGGCGCGTAAAAAGAGCTAGCTGATCTAGATTTTGGAGGAAGATGTCGGGCGATACGCTGAGAATCCGAAGATGACGCAAAACCAAAGTTGAAGAGGGCAACAAGATGTACAACTTTCATTAAGCGAGTTTTTTCGGAGGAGGACTGTGTAGGGCGGGATCTCGCAATGAACAGAGGCGAAAAAAACACGTCCGATGCGGACTGGATTTCGTCAGGGAACACCTGAGCTGAAGCGATCTTGCGAGGACGATTACTACCGCGTCACTAAACCGAATTGACCGTGCCCTAGCTCGTTCGAAAGAGGGTAGATAGGGCTACGATTTTGGTTCGGGAAGTATCGACGGAGGATGTCTTGATCGATAGGAAAACCTGGGAACAGGGCGGGTGCAAGCTGCTACTGCTGTCCACGGCGTGCGAGAGCGCCGTGCACGCGGCGACTGGCGTGGTCCGGCATGCGCGCGCGACAGGGACGGCTGGGACGGCAACAAGGAAAGAGGAGGTTGCTAGAGGCAGGAAGGATTCTCACCTCACGATCATCGGCAAGCCGAGCAGGCCGGAGCGGTGTAGCATCCCAATTGTCTAACAATGGTAATGCTACTTGGTCTAGTAAGATAATGGCTACTTCCTATATATAATTGTTGCATCATAATTATATCATCCTCATGTCATCATACCACCTTGCATTTGAGCATCATATAAAACCCTGTTTCTTTGGTTCTTCTCTCATATGCATTATTATTTGTATTTGCCTCTTTATATTGTATTTGGTTGTTGATATATTGTTTAATGCCCAAGTTGAGTTGGGGGCATATCTTTTATTCCACTCCATCACTTTCTTTTCACCACCTTATAATTCCACCATCCCATTAGACCATGAGCTTGTATTTCTTTTCCTTGAATTTATTCTAGATCATGTCGGTTGGGATGGATCAACTCCTTCAAATTCTTTTGCTTGGCTATTATTCCACTTCTTGGCAGTGCATAAAAATAATGCCATATTCATATTCATGGCATTTATTATTTTTGCATGGGCCATGCAAGGGTACCACCACCTTTGGTTCATTTGATTCCTTTTGAATTTATTGAGTCTTTTCTTTGTGGATCATCACCATCGCTACCACTCCTTTGCTCTCATAAACATCTATTATTTTATTTATCTACATTCATGTTCTACATGAGAGATTCTTCCCATACATCTTTCTTTCTCTTTTTCTTGTTTATTCCTCCACCTCATCTCATGTTAAATCAAAGGCCTCATTATCTTTCCTCTTGGTATGATCTCATAAACAATTTCAAAATAAACCTAAAACCCTAATCCACACCTAACCTATCTTTCTCCCCCTCTGATACGCTGAGAATCCGAAGATGACGCAAAACCAAAGTTGAAGAGGGCAACAAGATGTACAACTTTCATTAAGCGAGTTTTTTCGGAGGAGGACTGTGCAGGGCGGGATCTCGCAATGAACAGAGGCGAAAAAAACACGTCCGATGCGGACTGGATTTCGTCAGGGAACACCTGAGCTGAAGCGATCTTGCGAGGACGATTACTACCGCGTCACTAAACCGAATTGACCGTGCCCTAGCTCATTCGAAAGAGGGTAGATAGGGCTACGATTTTGGTTCGGGAAGTATCGACGGAGGATGTCTTGATCGATAGGAAAACCTGGGAACAGGGCGGGTGCAAGCTGCTGCTACTGTCCGCGGCGTGCGAGAGCGCCGTGCACGCGGCGACTGGCGTGGTCCGGCATGCGCACGCGACAGGGACGGCTGGGACGGCAACAAGGAAAGAGGAGGTTGCTAGAGGCAGGAAGGATTCTCACCTCACGATCGTCGGCAAGCCGAGCAGGCCGGAGCGGTGTAGCATCCCAATTGTCTAACAATGGTAATGCTACTTGGTCTAGTAAGATAATGGCTACTTCCTATATATAATTGTTGCATCATAATTATATCATCCTCATGTCATCATACCACCTTGCCTTTGAGCATCATATAAAACCCTGTTTCTTTGGTTCTTCTCTCATATGCATTATTATTTGTATTTGCCTCTTTATATTGTATTTGGTTGTTGATATATTGTTTAATGCCCAAGTTGAGTTGGGGGCATATCTTTTATTCCACTCCATCACTTTCTTTTCACCACCTTATAATTCCACCATCCCATTAGACCATGAGCTTGTATTTCTTTTCCTTGAATTTATTCTAGATCATGTCGGTTGGGATGGATCAACTCCTTCAAATTCTTTTGCTTGGCTATTATTCCACTTCTTGGCAGTGCATAAAAATAATGCCATATTCATATTCATGGCATTTATTATTTTTGCATGGGCCATGCAAGGGTACCACCACCTTTGGTTCATTTGATTCCTTTTGAATTTATTGAGTCTTTTCTTTGTGGATCATCACCATCGCTACCACTCCTTTGCTCTCATAAACATCTATTATTTTATTTATCTACATTCATGTTCTACATGAGAGATTCTTCCCATACATCTTTCTTTCTCCTTTTCTTGTTTATTCCTCCACCTCATCTCATGTTAAGTCAAAGGCCTCATTATCTTTCCTCTTGGTATGATCTCATAAACAATTTCAAAATAAACCTAAAACCCTAATCCACACCTAACCTATCTTTCTCCCCCTCTAATTTCTTCTAACCCTAATTCTACACTACACCCTAACATTAACCTCACCTCTCTCTCTCTATCTCTCTCTCTACCATGAGGGCCACCTGACCCCCTCTCTCTCCCTGGCCCACACCCCAGCTACCTACCCCAACCCTAAACAAAACCCTAATCGAGCCCATGCCTAAACCTAGCCCTAACCGAGTTCTACCCTCCTCTCTCTCTTTTCTCCCTACCTGCCATGCTGGCCCTAGCTGTTGCGCCTCCCCCTCACCCTGGTCCACCTGTAGCCTCCCCCTGTCGTGCCCACCTGCTCCCAGCTCGACCACGTGCTCGAGGAGGATGGAAAAGGTGGCACCCGAGCCACCTTTATCTCCCCGTGCCCATGGCTGCCTCCCTCTCTCTTCCTCTCGCATTACCCTCCTCCATACGCCTCCTCCATCTCTCCCAGATCCGCCCAGGCCTGCCTCTCCTTCCCCTTCTTCTTCACCGTCGTCAGCTCCGGCCACCAGACGCCGCCGTCTACCCCTGCTTCCCCCTCGTTCTAGCCGGCCGGCACGTCGTGGAGGTGGCCTGGGCGACCGAGAAGACCGCCATGCTGCTCTCTGTACGCGCCGACGTGAACGAGAAGCCCCAGCACCGCTGGATCCTGCGCCTCGCCGTCCGAAACCCTAACGCCGGGGAGCGCCTGCGTCCTCGCTGCTCCGGTGCCTCCCCGCCCGATCCAACTCCGCCGTCCCCTCTGCGGTGAACAGTACTCCCTTCCTGACAACCTCCGCCTCGCTGTAATCGCCAGTGCTCGCCGGACAAATCGTCGAACGGCCTCGGTGCGCGGCAGCCGACGGCGTTCTCTCGTCGCTGTGCCGCACAGCGACCTAACTAGCCTGCGTCCACCCTCCTGTCACTACCCTGTAAACCACCGCACTGGCTAGCCCCCTCAGCGCGGGCGCCCGCGACCCGGGTTCGAGCCCCCGCTCCGCGCCGCGTGCAGACCAGCCGCTAGACGGTGGAGAAGAGAAACAGTACACGGCGCCTTTTTTGCAGATAGCCCCCTCTGTTTGTCTCTGCTCAACCCGCACTCCCCTCGAGCCCCACCTGTCAGCCTCCTTCTCCTCTTTACAAAAATGCCCCCGCATCTTTGTGCAACTAACCCGTGCTCCAGAGCAGCCCCACCTGACAGCCTCTATCTTTTCCGTCGCTGTGACGTGGGCCTTAGACGCTGGCCCTGTCGATCAGTCGTAGTAGCTAGGACAGTACGCGGTGTAAAAAGTAATTTGCGCGCGGGACTCGCCCAGTCAGCAGCTAGCCCACCGTCAGCGGCTGTGGCTAGCTCGAGCTGGGTAACAAAAGTTTCCCCTGTTGTCTGTTTTTAAATAAACCTTTTTCAAATTGATTTAAATTCAAATTCAAGTCAGGTTTAAATAATTTTAAAAATAATAATACAAATAATATATGTTTTGGAATCAGAAAAATGTGAGGAATTCAAATATGCTATTCAAAATATTGTTTGAACAATTTAAATTTTCGAGATGATTAAAATTACAATAAAATGCCCTTTTCCTTAATTAATTAATAACTTTAATTCTACAACTCCAAATTTGGCAAATAATATGTCTAAATCAATCAGCGCGACGAGACCGTTCTATTTATGCAGTCCTTGTTCTGAATTGAAGCATGCATCATGTCATTATTAAAAATCTGAACTGTTTATGACAATAAAACTTGGTTAAATAAATAACAAAATGCTTTATTTCTTGTATCCACACCTCACCTTTGCCATGCTACTTTAATGCCATGTAAATTGTGCACCATTCATCATGGCATGCTTGTTTGTTTGTCGCATTTTAATTCATATGCTTGCGCACTTTATTTATGTTGGCCCTTGTTTGTTTGGTTCTTCTTCGAATAGACGCCAAGCAGGAGAATTACCAGGAATCACAGGAGTATTACCTAGATCCATCTCTCGCTTCAACTGAGCTGCCAGGCAAGCACTACCACATGCTTGCATACATACAGTACCTATTGCCTCTATCTTATTCTTGCATCATTGAGTCGCGATTGCATTAAATTGACTCCCGAGTACTGCATAGCCTTACTTTTAAACCCCACCGAAGCTTGTTCCTCCATCCCATGAGCCATTACTACAGGAGTTGTTTGAGCCATGCGAGTCGTAGAAAAGCATGTGTAGGGTATGTGAGTGTCTGATGAATAACGAGGTACCTAAACAACTTAACCGGAGTAGCAATGGGATAACTAATGAAAGAGGCACCGGTGAGCAATATCTGCTATTTGGTTTTTCATGCTCACTTGTGTCCCATAGGACCCCGAGTACTTGATTCCTGTTCCTTGACTATTCGCACTATCCACATCCGGGAGGCCTTATGGACCCCCCTGAGCCAGAGCTTGATTCATTCTTATTTCTTGGGGCCACAATTAGTTTGGGGCTTTATTACTATCCTGTACTTATGCCATGTTACTGCTTTATTTAAGATTGTGCGAGGAGCACCTGTACTGTTTTGGATCGTGACACGTTTTCGCTGTATCGACAAGCCCAGTCACATTTTTGGGTTTCCAGTCGTTTACCGCCGTCAACACAAACCTTGGGTCCGTCTCGGAGCCGGCCAACTTCGTTGCGGGTAGCTTAATGGGGTGGCCCCCTGAAATACTTCTGAATCCTGTGATTGCTTTGTCGTGAATGCCTCGTTGGGTTTTGAGTTGGTTTTTCCGAGGTTGATCGAGTGTGTGTTGCTATTCGTGCACCCCTGCAGGGTAAATCTTTCTGAAAGCCGTGTCCGCGGTTATGGACGACTTGGAGCACAGTTTCTCGATCATAGACAAGTATAACTAAAGTACCGCTCTTAATTTGACTAAGTACTTGACTAGTAAATAGTGCAATACTCATGGAATGGTTAATAAAAACTGTCGACGGATGCTGGGGGTTGTTTGTCCGCTTCCTCATTGGTAAGCAAGGAGGAGGGTGGATCTGTTAATTATACTATTATAACTGTTGTTCTTAATTCATGGACTTTCGTCTATCATTGGTTAGGCGGAAGGTTAGCGAGTATCTGTAGAATTGTCAGGTATTATCTTTTGCTGCAATTGCGTCACCCTAGGTTGTGTCCCCTTTAGCGGCATAAAGACTTGCTGAGTACGCCTAGGGTCTCACACGATAAATTGTTTGATTCAGATGAACAGGTGTACCTGCAAGATGGATACTGGGTGGAAGAGACAGATGATGTTGGCAACGATCGTTCGGTGTAGAGATTGCAGGAACGGGGATCCGTGAGATCTGTGGGCGGGATGTGTTTATTTATGGGGCATCTTATGCCGATTTGCTTCTTATCCGTACTCGGATCTTGTTTTCGGCTTCCGCCTGATACTCTGATGTTTGTTGTATGGGGAGCTATCCTAAATTATTATCTCTATCTAGGATATTTGAATCTTGCCGTATGGCGTTGCAATATTTCTATTTCTTTTAGATGCAATGGCTCTGAGGAATTTTGTATGTGGCTTGCATACATACTCATTTGTGTATGTAGTTGATCCCTTCGCCTGCCGATTACGCCGCTCGTTCTTGTCCCGATATCTGAAAGTGGTTAGGACGGCCGGAAGGTCTACCGTGAGTGGCCCTGGCCCCACCGTCCTATTTTAACCACTTTCGTTCATCCAGGCATGTAACTAAGAGCGTAATTCACCGAGGTAGTTACAATTGGTATCAGAGCAATCCCGCCCTTCAGGGTCTCAGCCAAAATGGTCGTTGTCAGTCTAGTAAATATTTTTGGTAGTTATGTATATTAGGGAAAAACAAAACGTGAGAGTAGGACTGCTTCCATTTTTCTTCTTACCCACCCACCCACCCTTTTCTGGTAAGGAAGTGTAACGTTTTCAATCCTCTTCTAAAATTCAAACTAGGATTCACGTATTCTGGGTTCCGTAGTACCATAGGTTGTGTGTGTGTGTGTGTGTGTGTGAATTCCTTGTCTATCTGTTGCATCCAACTTGTTATCACTGTCTACCTTTTGGTTATCAACTGTTGGTACATTCCATACCGACAGGCCTTTGTAAACCGACGCGATCTATTCTGATTCGTTGTATACCGATGCGATCTATCTTACTCTTTGTTATCCGACGTTATCTTGTTGGGGTGTTCTTTTTCGTAGTTACTAATCTTTAGGTTCATCTAAGAAGAAGGTGTTGGGATATGTGTTTTAGTGATTCATGTGCGGAGTAATGATTTGAGTGCGGGATGGAGTCGCGACCATACCACTACTTTTGTCATTTTCTTTTGTATATTGAACTAGTAGAGTTACTAATCTTGATTCGTTAAGTGGTTTTGCGCATATAGTGGTATTTTAATGCCGAAATTTGCGGAAAATGTTTCTTTGATTAGTTGTGTACCACACTCCTTGTTCAGTCGTGTGCGTTATGCTTAATATCTTCTAGTTGCCTTGAACTTTTTGATATTTTAATATCATCTCAGTGAATTGCATTCTTTAATCTTAATTAATTCCAGTTTGGTACTATTTTGGATTATTATCATTCTCCATTATAGTACTGACTTGTGTTTTATATCAATCACAGGATGGCACCACCACGCCGTTCTGAGGAGGACATACCACCTGAACTTGGGGCTGCTTTGGCAAGTATTGCAAATGCTTTGGGCACTATGCAGCAGAACCAGCAACGCTTCGAGGAAAGCGTGAGGAGGAATGAGTTTGTTCCGCTACCTCCACCTCCCAAGCGAGGAGACATCAAGAGTTTTCTCAAGTTCAACCCACGCCAATTTGAGGTGTCTGATCAGCCACTTGATGCGGATGATTGGCTGCGTGAAGTGTCAAGGTTGCTGATGACTGCGGATGTTCCCGAGCAAGAATGGGTCAAGTGTACTACTCACCTTCTGAAGGGAGATGCAGCTCTCTAGTGGGAAAATTACCTCAAGGCAGATCTCTCTGGTTTTCAGCCTACTTGGGAGCAATTCACTGCTGCTTTCAAAGAGCAATATCTGTCAGAAATTGTCATGGAAAGGATGAAGGAAGTGTTTCTCAACCTCAAGCGGGGCACTGACAATGTCAACACCTACATCAGAAACTTCATGAACCTGTCTCGTTATGGTGGCGATGAGATCTCTGATGACAAGAAGAAGCAAAAGAGGTTTCGGCAAGGTCTCAATGCTTCCATCAAATATGCAATCACTCATGCAAGGCCGACATCTTTTCTGGAACTCCAACACACAGCTCTGCAGGAAGAAGCAAGTAGGCAAGTGTTTGAGGAGTCAAAGAAACACAGCCGTGATACAGCAAGCTCTTCTGCTATGACAACTCCTTCTAAGCGTCTGTCTGGGTTCCTAACACCCCATCGTCGCTCCCTGCTCCACCAAGACCGTCAAGCTACGCACCAAGGCCACCAAACTCCTTCACTGCGGCTCCTAGGGGCTACAACCACAACTACCCTGGAGCGCCTGGCGGAGTCCCTGGCTATGTTGCTCCACGTCCACCTGGTGCTTGCTATACTTGTGGAAACACTGGGCATCAGCACTGGAATTGTCCTATGAACAACAAAGCTCTTCCACCACCACCTCCAAGACCTGCGGCAAGTGCTCCTATGATTCGTGCACCTCCACCTCGGGCTCTCAACATCAACACTAAGCCTGGGTCTACGGTTGCTCGTGCCAACTTTGTCAACGTCGCTCAAGCTGAGCATGCTCCTGGAGTTGTCATGGGTATGCTTCCTGTTAACTCAGTTCCTGCATGAGTTTTTTTTGATTCTAGTGCTTCGCATTCTTTTTTTTCTCACAAGTTTGCTCATGAGCAAGATCTGGTTATGGTTCCTTTATTACATCGTCTTGTGGTACAATCTCTTGGGTCAAACATGAGGGTTGCGCATATCAGCCATGGCAATCAAATTGAGATTGGTGGCTCTTCGTTTCCGGATTCCTTAATTATTCTGGCCAATTCTGATATTGATGTTATCTTGGGCATGGATTGGTTGACCGCAAATGCACCTGTGATTGACTGTGTTGAACGTTCGGTTTCTCTGAAAATTCCTGAAGGCCATATAGTCTATTCTCCAAGTCTGACTCCTGCAATTCAGCTTTATTCTTTGGCGGCTCTGAATGATGATGCTATGGAAGGTATTCAAAGTGTTCCTGTAGTCTGTGAGTTCCTAGATGTCTTTCCTGAAGAGTTGCCAGATATGCCTCCGGATCGTGAGGTTGAGTTTGTCATTGAACTTGAACCTGGTACCGCTCCTATTTCCAAGCGGCCTTATAAAATGGGTCCTGCTGAGTTGGCTGAACTCAAACGTCAGTTGGATGAATAGGAGAAGTTGGGTTTCATTCAGCACAGTACTTCTTCTTAGGGTAGTCCAACCATCTTTGTGAAGAAGCGAGACAAGACTGATAGACTTTGTGTTGACTATCGGGCACTCAATGCTAAAACAATCAAGAATAAATATCCCCTTCCGTGGATTAATGATCTCTTCGATCAGCTAGCTGGAGCTGTGGTATTCTCTAAGCTTGATTTGAGAAGTGGTTATCATCAAATCAAGATCCACAAGGAAGATGTTCCTAAAACAGCTTTCACCACCCGTTATGGCCTGTATGAATACACGGTCATGTCTTTCGGTCTCACCAATGCACCTGCCACCTTCTCGAGGCTTATGAACTCGGTTTTCATGGAGTATCTTGATAAGTTCGTTGTGGTCTATCTGGATGACATTCTAGTCTATTCTAAGTCTAAGGAAGAACATGAAGAACACCTTCGGTGTGTCCTAAACAAGCTTCGTGAGAACCTCTTGTATGCAAAGTTCTCCAAGTGTGAGTTTTGGCTGCCTCAAGTCACCTACCTTGGTCACGTCATCTCTGCCAAGGGCATTGCCGTCAACCCAAAAACTATTAAGACAATTATGGACTGGCTTCCACCCATATATGTCAAAGAAGTCCGGAGTTTCCTTGGCTTGGCTAGTTACCGCAGTCGCTTCGTTCAAAACTTCTCAAAGATTGCGAAGCCTCTTACCGATCTCCTCAAGGAAGGAAAGAAATACCTTTGGACTCCTGCATGTCAAGCAAGCTTTGAAACACTCAAAGAGAAGCTCACTTCCACACCAGTCTTGGTTCCTCCAGATACATCAAAGCCTTTCCAAATATTCTGTGATGCTTCATTGCAAGGATTGGGTGCGGTCCTTATGCAAGAAAAACAAGTTGTTGCTTATGCATCTCGTCAGTTGAAGACGCATGAGATCAACTATCCTACACATGACCTCGAACTCGCAGCAGTTGTCTTTGCTTTGAAAGTATGGAGGCATTACTTGCTTGGCAACCGTTGTGAGATCTTTTCTGATCACAAGAGTCTAAAGTATATCTTCACACAACCTGATCTCAACCTTCGTCAGAGGAGGTGGATTGAAACAATCAGTGATTTCGATTTGACCATCAACTACACCCCGGGCAAAGCCAATGTCATGGCAGATGCTCTCAGCCGAAAAGCTTATGTCAACAACCTCATGGTGGAAGAACAACAACCTCTCTTGTGCGAGGAATTCCGCAAGCTAAACCTTGAAATTGTGGATCAAGGGTATCTTCTGAACCTTCTAGCAACACCTCTCTTGGAAGAAAAGGTCCGTTCCATTCAGCTTGGTGATCCTTACACTAAAAAGATCGTTTCCAACATTCAGTTTCCGAAGTATGAGTCTTTCCACGTAGATGACCAAGGCACTCTTTTCTTTGAACACCGGATGTTTGTTCCGAACTACCCGAGTTTAAGAGAGCAAGTTCTCAAGGAGGCGCATGATTCTGTTCTTTCTATTCACCCTGGCAGCACTAAGATGTACATGGACTTGAAAACACAATATTGGTGGCCTGGTTTGAAACGATATTGTGCCAAGTATGTCTCAGAGTGTGATGTTTGTCGCAGAGTTAAAGCTGTCCATCAGAAACCTTCCGGTCTTCTACAGCCATTGAAGCCTCCGGAATGGAAATGGGAGAAAGTAGAGATGGACTTTATCACTGGTTTTCCAAGGTCGCAGAAGGGCAACAATGCAATCTTTGTTGTCATTGACAGGCTTTCCAAAGTAGCTCACTTCTTTCTAGTCAAGGAAACAATTTCTGCAATTCAGTTGGCTGAGCTCTATATCAATAGAATTGTCTCTCTGTATGGAGTCCCTCTTGAGATCAGTTCAGACCGTGGAAGCATCTTCACTTCCAAGTTATGGGGAAGTTTCCAAAATGTTTTGGGAACAAAACTAAACTTCAACACAGCTTACCACCCTCAGTCGCAAGGACAAGTTGAAAGGATCAATCAGATTCTGGAAGATATGCTCCGTGCTTGCGTTATCTCTTTCGGCATGAAGTGCGAAGAATGTCTTCCTTATGCTGAACTCTCTTACAACAACAGCTTCTAGAAAAGTCTAAAGATGGCACCATTTGAGGCTCTCTATGGTCGCAAGTGCAGAACTCCGATTGGTTGGTCGGGCGCAGGTGAAAGAATATTGTTTGGCCCCGACATTGTAACTCAAGCGGAGGAGAAAGTTCACATCATTCTTGAAAATCTGAAGATTGCTCAAAATCGCCAGAAGAGCAATTATGACAGAAAGCACGTGGACATGGAGTATGTCCCTGGTGATCTCGTTTATCTTCGTGTCACTCCCATGAGAGGCACGCACTGGTATCAAAGGAAAGATGGCTCCTAGATACATCGGTCCTTTCAAAATTCGTGGAAGAAGAGGAGAAGTTGCTTATGCTCTGGAGATCCCTGAACAACTCAAAGTCCACGATGTTTTCCACATCTCTCAACTCAAGAAGTGTTTCAAGGATCCTGGCAGGACCGTGGACCATAAACTCATCAATCTCCAAGAAGATCTGTCTTATCAAGAACACCCCACAAAAATTCTTGAAGTCGCAGAAAGAAGGACTCGCAACAAGTCCATCGAGTTCTGCAAGGTGCAGTGGTCGCACCATTCCGTGATGAAGCCACCTGGGAACGTGAAGATGAGCTCCGTGCCAAGTATCCTACCCTCTTTGAGTCTTCTTCTTCTTCCTAGAATCTCGGGGCGAGATTCCTGTTTAGTGGGGGAGAGTTGTAGCATCCCAATTGTCTAACAATGGTAATGCTACTTGGTCTAGTAAGATAATGGCTACTTCCTATATATAATTGCTGCATCATAATTATATCATGCTCATGTCATCATACCACCTTGCATTTGAGCATCATATAAAAACCTGTTTCTTTGGTTCTTCTCTCATATGCATTATTATTTTTATTTGCCTCTTGATATTGTATTTGGTTGTTGATATATTGTTTAATGCCCAAGTTGAGTTGGGGCATATCTTTTATTCCACTCCATCACTTTCTTTTCACCACCTTATAATTCCACCATCCCATTAGACCATGAGCTTGTATTTCTTTTCTTTGAATTTATTCTAGCTCATGTGGGTTGGGATGGATCAACTCCTTCAAATTCTTTTGCTTGGCTATTATTCCACTTCTTGGGAGTGCATAAAAATAATGCCATATTCATATTCATGGCATTTATTATTTTTGCATGGGCCATGCAAGGGTACCACCACCTTTGGTTCATTTGATTCCTTTTGAATTTATTGAGTCTTTTCTTTGTGGATCATCACCATCTCTACCACTCCTTTGCTCTCATCAACATCTATTATTTTATTTATCTACATTCATGTTCTATATGAGAGATTCTTCCCATACATCTTTCTTTCTCTTTTTCTTGTTTATTCCTCCACCTCATCTCATGTTAAATCAAAGGCCTCATTATCTCTACTCTTGGTATGATCTCATAATCAATTTCAAAATAATCCTAAAACCCTAATCCACACCTAACCTATCTTTCTCCCCCTCTAATTTCTTCTAACCCTAATTCTACACTACACCCTAACATTAACCTCATCTCTCTCTCTATCTCTCTCTCTACCATGAGGGCCACCTGACCCCCTCTCTTTCCCTGGCCCACACCCCAGCTACCTACCACAACCCTAAACAAAACCCTAACCGATCCCATGCCTAAACCTAGCCCTAAGCGAGCTCTACCCTCCTCTCTCTCTTTTCTCCCAACCTGCCATGCTGGCCCCAGCTGCTGCGCCTCCCCCTCACCCTGGTCCACCTGCAGCCTCCCCCTGCCGTGCCCACCTGCTCCCAGGTTGACCACGTGCTCGAGGAGGATGGAAAAGGTGGCACCCGAGCCAACTTTATCTCCCCGTGCCCACGGCCGCCTCCCTCTCTCTTCCTCTCGCATTACCCTCCTCCATACGCCTCCTCCGTCTCTCCTAGATCTGCCCAGGCCTGCCTCTCCTTCCCCTTCTTCTTCACCGTCGTCAGCTTCGGCCGCCAGACGCCGCCGTCTACCCCTTCTTCCCCCTTGTTCTAGCTGGCCGGCACGTCGTGGAGGTGGCCTGGGTGACCGAGAAGACCACCCTGCTGCTCTCTGTACGCGCCGACGTGGAAGAGAAGACACAGCACCGCCGGATCCTACGCCTCGCCGTCCGAAACACTAACGCCGGGGAGCGCCTGCGTCCTCGCCGCTCCGGTGCCTCCCCGCCCGATCCAACTCCACCGTCCCCTCCGCGGTGAGCAGTACTCCCTTCCTGACAACCTCCGCCTCGCTGTAATCGCCAGTGCTCGCCGGACAAATCGTCGAAGGGCCTTGGTGCGCGGTGGCCGACGGTGTTCTCCTCGTCGCTGCGCCGCGCAGCGACCTAACTACCTGTGTCCACCCTCCTGTCACTACCCCGTAAACCACTGCACTGGCTAGCCCCCGGTGCCTCCCCGCCCGATCCAACTCCACCGTCCCCTCCGCGCCGCGTGCAGACCTGCCGCCAGACGGTGGAGAAGAGAAACAGTATGTGGCGCATTTTTTGCAGATAGCCCGCTCTGTTTGTCTCTGCTCAACCCGCACTCCCCTCGAGCCCCACCTGTCAGCCTCCTTCTCCTCTTTACAAAAACGCCCCCGCATCTTTGTGCAACTAACCCGCGCTCCAGAGCAGCCCCACCTGACAGCGTCTGTGTTTTCCGTCGCTGTGACGTGGGCCTTAGCAGCTGGCCCCGCCGGTCAGTCGCAGTAGCTAGGACAGTACGCGGTGTAAAAAGTAATTTTCGCGCGGGACTCGCCCAGCCAGCAGGTGGCCCACCGTCAGCGGCTGTGGCTAGCTCGAGCTGGGTAACAAAAGTTTCCCCTGTTGTCTGTTTTTAAATAAACCTTTTTCAAATTGATTTAAATTCAAATTCAAGTCAGGTTTAAATAATTTTAAAAATACAAATCCAAATAATACAAGTAATATATGTTTTGGAATCAGAAAAATATGAGGAATTCAAATATGCTATTCAAAATATTGTTTCAACAATTTAAATTTTCGAGATGATTAAAATTACAATAAAATGCCCTTTTCCTTAATTAATTAATAACTTTAATTCTACAACTCCAAATTTGGCAAATAATATGTCTAAATCGATCAGCGCGACGAGCCCGTTCTATTTATGCAGTCCTTGTTCTGAATTGAAGCAGGCACCATGTCATTATTAAAAATCTGAACTGTTTATGACAATAAAACTTGGTTAAATAAATAACAAAATGCTTTATTTCTTGTATCCACACCTCACCTTTGCCATGCTACTTTAATGCCATGTAAATTGTGCACCATTCATCATGGCATGCTTGTTTGCTTGTCGCATTTTAATTCATATGCTTGCGCACTTTATTTATGTTGGCCCTTGTTTGTTTGGTTCTTCTTCGAATAGACGCCTAGCAGGAGAATTACCAGGTATCACAGGAGTATTACCCAGATCCATCTCTCGCTTCAACTGAGCTGCCTGGCAAGCACTACCACATGCTTGCATACATACAGTACCTATTGCCTCTATCTTATTCTTGCATCATTGAGTCGCGATTGCATTAAATTGAATCCCAAGTACTGCATAGCCTTACTTTTAAACCCCACCGAAGCTTGTTCCCCCATCCCATGAGCCATTACTACAGGAGTTGTTTGATCCATGCGAGTCATAGAAAAGCATGTGTAGGGTATGTGAGTGTCTGATGAATAACGAGGTACCTAAACAACTTAACCGGAGTAGCAATGGGATAACTAATGAAAGAGGCACCGGTGAGCAATATCTGCTATTTCGTTTTTCATGCTCACTTGTGTCCTGTAGGACCCCGAGTACTTGATTCCTGTTCCTTGACTATTCGCACTATCCACATCCGGGAGGCCTTATGGACCCCCCTGAGCCAGAGCTTAATTCATTCTTATTTCTTGGGGCCACAATTAGTTTGGGGCTTTATTACTATCCTGTACTTATGCCATGTTACTGCTTTATTTAAGATTGTGCGAGGAGCACCTGTACTGTTTTGGATCGTGACACGTTTTCGCTATATCGACAAGCCCAGTCACATTTTCGGGTTCCCAGTAGTTTACCGCCGTCCACACAAACCTTGGGTCCGTCTCGGAGCCGGCCAACTTCGTTGCGGGTAGCTTAATGGGGTGGCCCCCTGAAATACTTCTGAATCCTGTGATTGCTTTGTCGTGAATGCCTCGTTGGGTTTTGAGTTGGTTTTTCCGAGGTTGATCGAGTGTGTGTTGCTATTCGTGCACCCCTGCAGGGTAAATCTTTCTGAAAGCCGTGTCCGCGGTTATGGACGACTTGGAGCACAGTTTCTCGATCATAGACAAGTATAACTAAAGTACCGCTCTTAATTTGACTAAGTACTTGACTAGTAAATAGTGCAATACTCATGGAATGGTTAATAAAACTGCCAACGGATGATGGGGGTTGTTTGTCCGCTTCCTCGTTGGTAAGCGAGGAGGAGGGTGGATCTAATAATTATACTATTATAACTGTTGTTCTTAATTCACGGACTTCCGTCTATCATTGGTTAGGCGGAAGGTTAGCGAGTATCTGTAGAATTGTCAGGTATTATCTTTTGCTGCAACTGCGTCACCCTAGGTTGTGTCCCCTTTAGCGGCATAAAGACTTGCTGAGTACCCCTAGGGTCTCACACGATAAATTGTTTGATTCAGATGAACAGGTGTACCCTTAAGATGGATACTGGGTGGAAGAGACAGATGATGTTGGCAACGATCGTTCGGTGTAGAGATTCTGGGAACGGGGATCCGTGAGATCTGTGGGCGGGATGTGTTTATTTATGGGGCATCTTATGCCGATTTTCTTCTTATCCGTACTCGGATCTTGTTTTCCGCTTCCGCTTGATACTCTAATCTTTGTTGTATGGGGAGCTATCCTAAATTATTATCTCTATCTAGGATATTTGAATCTTGCCGTATGGCGTTGCAATATTTCTATTTCTTTTAGATGGAATGGCTCTGAGGACTGTTGTATGTGGCTTGCATACATACTCATTTGTGTATGTAGTTGATCCCTTCGCCTGCCGATTACGTCGCTCGTTCTTGTCCCGATGTCTGAAAGTGGTTAGGACGGCCGAAAGGTCTACCGTGAGTGGCCCTGGGCCCCACCATACTATTTTAACCACTTTCGTTCATCCAGGCATGTAACTAAGAGCGTAATTCACCGAGGTAGTTACAAGCGGGGAGCAAACAGGAAGCAGACGGTGGTGGTCGGTGCGGCGGCTGCGGCGGCACGGCCTCGGCGACGGTGTCCAGGAGGTAGCAATGCGGCGAGGCGATGGTGGCGATGGGGTTTCGATCTAGTTTTCCTGGGATGCAGGTAGATAAGGACGGGGGTGAGGAGCTCCTATGGTCATGCGCGCTTCTCCCTTGCTTTATGCAAAACGAGGAGGGACACGAGCCGAGCGTGAGCACGGTACAGCAGAGGCACGTGCTCGCCATCCGGGAAGAGGAACATGGTCCCGTGTTGGGCTCTCTGCCGGCTGGGTCGAGCTAGGTGAGGCAAGGAGGGTTCGGTCAGTGTAGCTGGGTGTTGGCCCGAGCACACGGTCAGGTGCCGGTGGCTGGTTCAGGCTAGATGGGTGCTATGGAGGGTTCAGGTCAGCTGCATGGTTGGGCTTGATTTTAGCTAGCGAATACACCCATAGTTTCCAACCAGGTCAAGTTAGCCAGGGAGAAAGAAAAGATTTTCAAGGTTTTCGGTTGGTACAAGAAAAAGAGAGAGAGGGTGTATGTGTGTATCCATATACACACGATCAACATATTGAATGTGAAGTGTACGAGTGTAGATGGATGTAGCTTTAGGAATGCACCAAAATAAAAAGGAGTTGTTGTAGAATTTGAAGATCAACTTACACCAAGCTTAGATAGAGTTAAATCAAATAAACCACCATTCAGATAAAAGGGAGAATAGATCATGAGAAGATAGAAATATTTCATGGGCCATGCAAAGAAATTATTGCACCCCATATTGATGTAATTGGGATGTGTAGGAATAATACCACATGGGTTTGAATTAAAAACCAAATAAAATGAGGGATATACATGTAGGTAATTGGTAGAGTTAGAACCAAGGTGGTAATGTCAAAATTTAGTAGGTGAGAGGGAGAATAAGAGAGATGCCCACAACTTCAATTTGGGCAATAACATTATATCAAGAACCAACTACAATTCATCAAGAGGTAAATACAAGTAATAAATAAAATGCATATGGAGAAGAACCAAATGAAAAAGGGGTTTAATATGATGCTCAAATGCAATGTGGCATGATGACATGAGCATGATATAATTATGATGCATCAATTATATGTAGGAAGTAGCATTTTATTACTAGACCATGTAGCATTATAGATGTTAGACAGATGGGATGCTATAGATGTCAACATCAATTTCTGCATAAGAAACCATCATCGACAACTCAAGATCTTCAATAAATTCAATGAAGTCAACAGATACATCGATTGAAGTGAAGACGAAGTTCCTGATTAGATAGGAGTATATACTCTAGCCGTAAAACCTACTTCTATAGAGCATTGCATTAGCAGCAATTCCAAACCAATTAGTTCAGATGCTAGTCTTAGTTACTAGATAGTTCTGAGTTATTATTTCTAGATCTTCTTTGTAAGAAGTTTATTCCTCTCTCTTTCACCTAGACTGTTCTCTGGATCTTTTGTAAAGAGTCGAGTTGTAATCTATAGTCATGTCTTGGACCTGTTGTGTTTCTGTTGTACCACTCTAAGGGATGTAATACTAGTGAACGGTGTTTCATTGGTGTTATGTCAACAACTATAGTGTACTACATCATGAAGTGGTATGCTAGGTCACCGCAAAGAAGCAGCGGTTAGGGATGTTGAGTCAGAGTGGATGTCTGGCGCGCTAGCGACAACAGACACGGAGATGAGTTGTGCGTCTAAAGAAGTTGTGGTTAGGGCTGTCGAGTCGGAGTGGACATTCGACATGCTAGCAACGACAGACACGAAGACGAGCCATGCATCTCAAAGAAGCAGCGGTTAGGGCTGTCAATTCAGAGTGGACGTTCGGCGTGATAGCAACGATGGACACAGAAACAAGCCATGCGTCTCAAAGAAGCAGTGGTTAGGGATGTTGACTCGGAGTGGACATTCCGCGCGCTAGAGACGACAGGCTCAGAGATGAGCCGTGTGTCTCAAAGAAGTAGCGGTTAGGGTTGTCGAGTCAGAGTGGACATTCGGCGCGCTAGCACTGATGGACCTCGACATGAGCCGTGCATCTCACATAAGCAGCAGTTAGGGCTGTGAGTCGGAGTGGACGTTTGGCACGCTAGCAACAATGGACACAGAGAAGAGCTGTGTGTCTCAAACAAGAAGCGGTTACGGCTTTTGAGTCAGAGTGGATGTTCGGCGCGCTTGCGACGACGGACATAGAGACGAGCCGTGCGTCTCAAAGAAGCAGCGGTTAGGACTATTGACTTGGAGTGGAGGTTCGGCATGCTAGCAACAACGGACACAGATACGAGCCATGCGTCTCAAATAAGAAGCGGTTAGAGCTGTCGAGTCATAGTGGACGTTCGACACGCTAGCAATGACGGACACCGAGATGAGTCGTGTGTCTCAATGAAGCAGCGATTAGGGCTGTCGAGTAGGTGTGGATGTTTGACGCGCTAGCGATGACAGGCACAGAGACGAGCCATGCGTCTCAATGAAGGAGCGGTTAGGGCTATTGACTCAGAGTGGGAATTCAGAGCTCTAGCAACGATGGACATAGAGACGAGCCGTGCGTCTGAATTAAGCAATGGTTAGGGATGTCGAGTTGGAGTGGACGTTCGGCGCGCTAGCGATGACGGAAATGAAGACAAGCCATGCATCTCAAATAAGCACAAATTAGGGCTGTCGATTCAGAGTGGATGTTCGGCGCGCTAGCAATGAGAGACACGAAGACGAGTCGTGCGTCTCAAAGAAGCAACGATTAGGGCTGCTAAGTCGGAGTGTACGTTCGGCTCGCTAGCAACAACAGACACGGAGACAAGTCGTGCGTCTCAAAGAAGCAGCGGTTAGGGCTACCGACTTGGAGTGGACATTCATCGCGCTAGATACAACGGGCATGGAGATGAGCCGTGCGTCTAAGAGAAGTAGCGGTTAGGGCTGTCGAGTCGTAGTGTACGTTCGACGTGCTTGCGAAGGTGGACATAGAGACGAGTCGTCCATCTCAAATAAGCATCAGTTTGGGTTGTGAGTCGGGGTGGACGTTCGGTACTCTAGCGACAACAGGCACAAAGACGAGCCGTGCATCTCAATAAAGCAGCGGTTAGTGCTTTCGAGTTGGACTGGATGTTCGATGCGCTAGCGACGATAGAGATGGAGACGAGCCATGCGTTTTAAGAAGCAGTGGTTACGGATGTTGAGCCAGAGTGGACATTCCGCGTGTTAGCGACGATGGACATAGATACTAGCCGTGCGTCTAAAAGAAGAAACGGTTAGAGCTGTCGAGTCAGAGTGGACGTTCAGCGCGCTAGCGACGACAAACACAGAGATGAGCCGTGCGTCTCAAAAAAGCATCGGTTAGGGATGTCAAGTTGAAATGGATGTTCTGCATGCTAGCGACAACGGATATGAAGACGAGCCATGCGTCTCAATGAAGCAACGGTTAGGGATGTTAAGTAGGTGTGGGCATTGGGCATGCTAGCGTCGACGGACATGGAGACGAGCCATGCGTCTAAATAAAGGAGCAGTTAGGGCTATCGAGTCAAAGTGGATGTTCACTGCGCTAGCGACCACGGACACAGAGAAGAGCCATGCGTCTTAATGAAGAAGCGGTTAGGGCTGTCAAGTCGGAGTAGACGTCCAGTGCACTAGCAACGACGGACACATAGACGAGTCGTGCGTATCAAAGAAGCAGCAGTTAGGGTTGTGAGTCGGAGTGGATGTTCGGCGCGGTAGCGACCACGGACATAGAGACGATCCATGCGTCCCAAAGAAGTGGCGGTTAGGACTGTCAACTCAGAGTAGACATACAACATGCTAGCGACGACAGACACGGAGACGAGCCATGCATCTCAAAGAACCAGCGTTTAGGGATGTTGAGTCAGTGTGGACGTTTGGCGTGGTAGCGACAACGGACACAGAGACGAGCCATGCATATCAAATAAGCAGGGATTAGGGCTGTCGAGCCGGAGTGGCCGTTCGGCGTGCTAGCAACAATGGACACGGAGACGAGTCATGCGTCTTAATGAAGCAGCGGTTAGGGATGTCGAGTCGGAGTGGATGTCCGGCGTGCTAGCGACGACGGACACAGAGACGAGCCGTGCGTCTCAAAGAAGCAGCAGTTAGAGCTCTCGAGTTGGAGTGGACGTTCGGCGCACTAGCAACGATGGACACAAACACAAGCCGTGCATCTCAAACAAGTAGCAGTTAGGGATGTGAGTCAGAGTGGACGTTCGGCGTGCTAGCGCTGATGGACACAGAGACGAGCTGTGCGTGTCAATGAAGGAGCGGTTAGGGCTGTCGACTTGGAGTGGACGTTCATCGCACTAGCGAGGACGGACACGGAGACGAGCCATGTGTCTCAATGAAGCAGCGGTTAGGGATGTCGACTCGGAGTGGACGTTCGGCGCACTAGCGATGACGAACACAGAGATGTGACGTGCATCTCAAATAAGCAGCGGTTAGGGTTGTCGAGTCGGAGTGGACGTTCGGCGCGCTAGCGAAAACAGACACGGAGACGAGCCGTGTGTCTCAAAAAAGCAGCGGTTAGGGCTATCGTTTCGGAGTGGACGTTCGGCGTGCTAGCGACGACGGACACAGACACAAGCCGTGCATCTCAAAAAAGCAGCAGTTAGGGTTGTGAGTGAGAGTGGACATTCGGCGCACTAGTGCTAATGGACACAGAGACGAGCTGTGCGATCAATGAAGTCGCGGTTAGGGCTGTCAAGTTGGAGTGGACGTTCAGCCCGCTAGCAACGACGGACACGGAGACGGGCCGTGCGTCTCAAATAAGCAGAAATTAGGGCTATAAGTCGGAGTGGACGTTCGGCGTGCTAGCAACGACAGAGACGTAGACGAGCCGTGCATCTCAAGAAGCAGTGGTTCGGGCTGTCGAGTTGGAAAGGAAGTTCAGCATGCTAGCGACGACAGATACAGAGCTTAGCCATGTGTCTAAAAGAAGCAGCGGTTAGAGCTATCGAGTCGGAGTGAATGTTCAGCACGCTAGCGACAACAGAAACGAAGAAGAGCCTTGTCTCTAAAAAAAGCAGTGGTTAGTGATGTCGAGTTGAAAAGGACGTTCGCCGTGCTAGCGACGACGAATATGAAGACGAGCTATGCGTCTCAATGAAGCAACGATTAGGGCTATCGAGTTCGGTGCTCTAGTGATGATGGACACGGAGACAAGCCATGCGTCTCAATGAAGGAGCAATCAGGGCTATCAAGTCGTACTGGACATTCATCGTCCTAGCAACGATGGACACGGAGACAAGCCATGCGTCTTAATGAAGCAGCGGTTAGGGCTATCCAGTCAGGGTGGACGTCGGGCGCGCTAGCGATGACGGAACACAGAGACGAGTCGTGCGTCTCAAAGAAGCATCAGTTAGGGTTGTGAGTCGGAGTGGACGTTCAGCACGCTAGTGACGACAGAGACAGTGAAGAGCCGTGTGTCTCAAAGAAGTAGAGGTTAGGACTATCGACTCGGAGTAGACATTCAACACGCTAGCAACATCAGACATGGAGACGAGCCGTGCGTCACAATGAAGTAGCGGTTAGGGCTATCAAGTAGGTGTGGATGTTCGGCGCCCTAGTGAGGATGAACATAGAGACGAGCCATGCGTCTCAATGAAGGAGCGGTTAGGGATGTAGAGTCAAAGTGGATGTTCACTATGCTATCAACGACGGACACGGAGACGAGCCATGCGTCTTAATGAAGCAGCGGTTAGGGCTGTCGAGTCAGAGTAAACGTCCGGCGCACTAGCAACAATGAACACATAGACGAGCCACGCATCTCAAAGAAGCAGCGGTTAGGGATTTTTAGTCGGAGTGGACGTTCAGAGCGCTTGCGACGATGGAGACCGAGATGAGCCATGCGTCTCAAAGAAGCAGCGGTTAGGACTATTGATTTGGAGTGGACATTTGGCGTGCTAGCGACGACGGACATAGAGACGATCCATGCGTCTCAAGGAAGCAGTAGTTAGAGGAGTCGAGTCGGAGTGGATGTTCGGCGCGCTACCAACGACGGACATCGAGATGAGCCGTGCGTCTCAATGAAGCAGCGATTAGGGCTGTCGAGTAGGTGTGGACGTTCGACGCTCTAGCGACGATAGACACGGAGACGAGCCGTGCATCTCAATGAAGGAGCGTTTAGGGCTATCTACTCGCAGTGGACATTCAGCGCTCTAGCGACGATGGACACGGAGACGAGCCGTGCTTCTCAATTAAGCAGCGGTTAGGGATGTTGAGTTGGAGTGGACGTTTGGTGCGCTAGCAACGGTGGAAACGGAGACGAGTCGTGCATCTCAAAGAAGGAGAAGTTAGGGCTGTCGATTCGGAGTGGATGTTCGGCGCGCTAGCAATGACAGACACGAAGACGAGCCGTGCGTCTCAAAGAAGCAACGATTAGGGATGCCGAGTCGGAGTGGACGTTCGGCGTGCTAGCAACAATGAACACGGAGACAAGTGATGCGTCTCGAAGAAGCAGCGGTTAGGGCTATCGACTTAGAGTGGATGTTAGGTGTGCTAGCGAAGACAGACATGGAGACGAGCCATGCATCTCAAATAAGCATCAATGAGGTCTGTGAGTCGGATTGTACGTTTGGCGTGCTAGTAACAACAGACACAGAGACTAGCCGTGCACCTAAATAAAGCAGCGGTTATGGCTTTCGAGTCGGAGTGGACTTTCGACGGGCTAGCGACGATAGAGACAGAGACGAGCCGTGCGTCTTAAGAAGCAGTGGTTAGGGCTGTCGAGTCGGAGTGGACATTCTGCGCGCTAGCGACGACGGACATAGGGACTAGCCGTGCATCTAAAAGAAGCAGTGATTAGAGTTGTCGAGTCGGAGTGGATGTTCGACGTGCTAGCAACAATGGATATGAAGACGATCCGTGCGTATCAATGAAGCAGCGGGCTATCAAGTAGGTGTTGACATTCAGCACGCTAGTGACGATGGACATTGAGATGAGCCTTGCGTATCAATGAAGGAGCGGTTAGGGCTGTTGAGTCAAAGTGGATGTTCACTGCTCTAGCGATGACGGACACAGAGACGAGCCGTGCATCTTAATGAAGCAGTTGTTAGGGCTGTCGAGTCGGAGTAGACGTCCCGCGCACTAGCGACAACGAACATAGAGACGAGCAGTGCGCCTCAAAGAAGCAGCAGTTATGGTTGTGAGTCGAGTGGATGTTCGGCGCGCTAGTGACCATAGACACAGAGATGAGGCTTGCGTCTCAAAGAAGCTGCGGTTAGGACTGTCGACCCATAGTAGACATACAGCATGATAGCAGCGACGGACACGGATAGAAGCCATGCATCTCAAAGAAGCAACGTTTAGGGATGTCGAGTCAGTGTTGACATTTGGCGCGCTAGCGACGACGGACGCGGAGACGAGCCTTGCGTCTCAAAGAAGCAGCGGTTAGGACTATCGAATCAGATTGGATGTTCGGCGCGCTAGCGACAACAGACACGGAGACGAGTCGTGTGTATTAATGAAGCAGCGGTTAGGGCTATCAAGTAGGATTGGACATCCGGCGCGCTAGCGACGACGGACATGTAGACGAGCCGTGCATCTCAAAGAAGCAGCGGTTAGAGCTGTCGAGTTCGAGTGGATGTTCGGCGCGCTAGCGACGACGGACATAGAGACGAGCCGTGTGTCTCAAAGAAGTAGCGATTAGGACTGTCGAGTAGGTGTGGACGTTCGGTGCGCTAGCGACGACGGACACAGAGACAAGCCGTGCGTCTCAATGAAGGAGCGGTTAGGGCTGTCGACTCGGAGTGGACGTTCAACGCGCTAGCGAGGACGGACACAGAGACGAGTCATGCATCTCAATGAAGCAGCGGTTAGGGAAGTCGAGTCGGAGTAGATGTTCAGCGCGCTAGCGACGACGAACACAGAGATGTGCCGTGCATCTCAAAGAAACATAAGTTAGAGCTGTCTATTCAGAGTGGTCGTTCGACACGATAGCAATGATAGACATGAAGACGTGCTATGCGTCTCAATGAAGTAGTGGTTAGGGCTATCGAGTCGGAGTGGACGTTCGGCAACCTAGCAACGACGGATAGGGAGACGAGCCGTGCGTCTCAGAGAAGCAGCGGGTTGGGATATCGACTTGGTGTGGACATTCAGCGTGCTAGCGACAACGGGCATGGATACGAGCCGTGCGTCTCAAACAAGCAGTGGTTAGGCCTATCGAGTCGGAGTGTATGTTCGGTGTGCTAGCAACGATGGACACAGTGATGAGCCATGCATCTCAAAAAAGCAGCAGTTAGGGCTGTGAGTCAGAGTGGACTTTCGACATGCTAGCTATGATGGAGACAGAGACGAGTTGTGCGTATCAATGAAGTAGCGGTTAGGGCTATCGAGTTGGAGTGGACGTTTGGCGCGCCAGCAACGATGGACACGGAGACGGGCCGTGCGTCTCAAATAAGCAGCAATTAGGGCTATGGGTTGGAGTAGACGTTCGGCACGCCAGCAATGACAGAGACGGAGACGAGCCATGCATCTCAAGAAGCAGTGGTTAGGGCTGCCTAGTCGGAATGGACGATCGGCGCGCTAGCGACGACGAACATAGAGCTTAGCCATGTGTCCAAAAGAAGAAGTGGTTAGACCTGTCGAGTCAGAGTGGACATTCGGCATGCTAGCGATGACAAACATGGAGAAGAGTCCCGCGTCTAAAAAAAGCAGCGGTTAGGGATGTCGAGTCGAAATGGACATTCAGCATGCTAGCGATGACGGATATGAAGACGAGCCATGCGTCTCAATGAAGCAACGATTAGGGCTGTCGAGTTCGGCATGCTAGAGATGATAGACACGGAGACGAGCTGTGTGTCTCAATGAAGGGGCGGTTGGGGCTATCAAGTCATAGTGGACGTTCAGCGTGCTAGCAACGATGGACATGGAGACGAGCCGTGTGTCTTAATGAAGGAGCGGTTAGAGCTATCGAGTCAGAGTGGACGTCCGGTGCGCTAGTGACGATGGAACACAGAGACGAGTTGTGCATCTCAAACAAGCATCAGTTAGGGTTGTGAGTTCGAGTGGACATTTGGCGCGCTTGTGATGATAGACTAGAGACGAGCCGTGTATCTCAAAGAAGCAGCGGTTAGGACTGTCTACTCGGAGTAGACATTCAACACGCTAGCGACGATGGACATGGAGATGAGCCAAGCATCTCAAAGAAGCAGCGGTAAGGGATGTCAAGTCAGAGTGGACGTCTAGCGGGCTAGCGACGACGGGCATGGAGACGAGCCGTGCGTTTAAAGAAGCACTGGTTAGGGCTGTCGAGTCGGAGTGGACGTTCGACATGCTAGCAACGACGAACACGAAGATGAGCCGTGCATCTCAAAGAAGCAGCGGTTAGGGCTATCGAGTCGGAGTGGACGTTCGGTGCGATAGCAACGATGGACATAGAGACGAGCTGTGCGTCTCAAAGAATAAGCGGTTAGGGCAGTCGACTCGGAGTGGACATTCCGGGCGCTAGAGACGACGGGCATGGAGACGAGCCATGCGTCTCAAAGAAGAAGTGGTTAGGGCTATCGAGCCAGAGTGGATGTTCGGCGCGCTAGCACTGACGGACCTCGAGACGAGCCATGCATCTCACATAAGCAATCGTTAGGGTTGTGAGTCGGAGTGGATGTTGGGCGCGATAGCGACGATGGACATAGAGACGAGCCGTGTGTCTCAAACAAGCATCGGTTAGGGATTTTGAGTCAGAGTGGATGTTCGGCGCGCTTGCGATGGTGGAGACCAAGACGAGCCGTGCGTCTCAAAGAACTAGCGGTTAGGAGTGTTGACTTGGAGTGGATGTTCGGCGTGCTAGCGACAACAGACACAGAAATGAGCCATGCGTCTCAAAGAAGCAGCGGATAGATCTATCGAGTCGGAGTGGACGTTCAGCGTGCTAGAAACGACCGACACTAAGATGAGCCGTGTGTCTCAATGAAGCAGCGTTTAGGGTTGCCGAGTAGGTGTGGACGTTCGGTGCACTAGCGACAACATGCACGGAGATGAGCCTTGCGTCTCAATGAAGGAGCAGTTAGGGTTATCGACTCGGAGTGGACATTCAGCACTCTAGCGATGATGGACATGGAGACGAGCCGTGCCTCTCAATTAAGCAACGCTTAGGGATGTTGAGTTGGAGTGGACGTTAGCTGCTCTAGCAACGACGGAACCAGAGACGAGCCATGCATCTCAAAAAGCAGAAGTTAGGGTTGTCGATTCAGAGTGGATGTTCGGCGCGCTAGCAATGACAAACAAGAAAGACGAGCCGTGCGTCTCAAAGAAGCAACAATTAGGGCTGCCGAGGCAGAGTCGACATTCGGCGTGCTATGAACAATGAACACGGAGACAAGTCGTGCGTCTCAAAGAACCAGCGGTTAGGGCTGTCGAGTCGGACTAGACGTTCGGCGCGCTAGCGACAACAGCCACAGAGACAAGCCGTGCGTCTCAAAAAAGCAGCGGTTAGGGATGTCAAGTCGAAATGGATGTTCGGCGTGCTAGCGACAACGTATATGAAGATGAGCCGTGCGTCACAATGAAGCAGCGGTTAGGGCTGTCAAGTAGGTGTAGACATTCGGCGCGCTCGTGATGACGGACATGGAGACGAGCCATGCATCTCAATAAAGGAGCGGTTAGGGTTGTCGAGTCAAAGTGGATGGTCACTGTGCTAGAGATGATGGACATAGAGACGAGTCGTGCGTCTTAATGAAGCTGCAGTTAGGGATGTCAAGTTGGAGTAGAGGTCCGGCGCACTAGCAACGACGGACACAAAGACGAGCCGTGCGTCTCAAAGAAACAGCAGTTAGGGTTGTGAGTCGGAGTGGATGTTCGGCGCAGTAGCGACCACGAACACAGAGACGAGCCGTGCATCTCAAAGAAGCGGCGGTTAGGACTGTCAATTAGAGTAGACATATAGCGTGCTAGCGACAACAGACACGGAGATGAGTCGTGCATCTCAAAGAAGTAGTGTTTAAGGATGTCAAGTCAGTGTGGATGTTTCGCGCTCTAGCGACGATGGACATGGAGATGAGCCATGCATAGCAAAGAAGCAGCAATTAGGGTTGTCGAGTCGGAGTGGACGTTCAATGCGCTAGCAACAACGGACACGAAGACGAGTCCTGTGTCTTAGTGAAGCAACAGTTAGGGCTATCGAGTCGGAGTGGACGTCCGACGTGCTAGCAACGACGGACACGGATACGAGCCATGCTTCTCAAAGAATCAGCGGTTAGAGCTATCGAATTGGTTTGGATGTTCGGCGCGCTAGCGACGATGGACACGGAGACGGGCCATGCGTCTCAAATAAGCAGCAATTAGTGCTATGAGTTGGAGTAGACGTTAGGTGCACTAGCAATGACAGAGACGGAGAGGAGCCGTGCATCTCAAGAAACCGTAGTTAGGGCTGTCGAGTCAGAATGGACGATCGGCGTGCTAGCGACGATGGACACAGAGCTTAGCCATGCGTCCAAAAGAAGCAGCGGTTAGAGCTGTCGAGTCGAAGTGGACGTTCGACACGATAGTGATGAAAGACACAGAGAAGAGTCTCGCGTCTAAAAAAAGAAACGGTTAGGGATGTCGAGTCAAAATGGACGTTTAGTGTTCTAGCGATGATGGATATGAAGACGAGCTATGTGTCTCAATGAAGGAACAATTAGGGCTGTCGAGTTCGGCGTGCTAGCGATGACAGACACGGAGACGAGCCGTGTGTCTTAATGAAGGAGCGACTGGGGCTGTCAAGTCGCAGTGGACATTCAGCGTGCTAGCAACGATGGACGCGGAGACGAGCCGTGCGTCTTAATGAAGCATCGGTTAGGGCTATCGAGTTGGAGTGGATGTCCGGCGCACTAGTGATGACGGAACAGGGAGATGACCGTGCTTCTCAAAGAAGCATCAGTTAGGGTTGTGAGTCAGAGTGGACATTTGGCGCGCTAGTGACGACAAACACAGAGACGAGCCGCGTGTCTCAAAGAAGCAGTGGTAAGGACTGCCCACTCAGAGTAGACATTCAACATGCTAGCGACGATGGACATGGAGACGAGCCATGCATCTCAAAGAAGCAGCGGTAAGGGATGTCAAGTCAGAGTGGACGTCTAGCGTGCTAGCGACGACGGACACGGAGACGAGCCGTGCGTCTAAAGAAATAGTGGTTAGGGCTATCGAGTTGAAGTGGACGTTCGGCATGCTAGCAACGACAGACACAAAGATGAGCCGTGCATCTCAAAAAAGCAGCGGTTAGGGCTGTCGAGTTGGAGTGGACGTTCGGCATGATAGCAACGTTGGACACAGAGACGAGCCGTGCGTCTCAAAGAAGCAGCGGTTAGGGTTGTTGACTCAGAGTGGACATTCCGCGTGCTAGAGACGACGGGCACGGAGACGAGCCATGTGTCTCAAAAAAGCAGCAGTTAGGGCTATCGAGCCAGGGTGGATGTTACGCGCGCTAGCTCTGATGGACCTCGAGACGAGCCGTGCATCTCACATAAGCAGTCGTTAGGGTTGTGAGTCGGAGTGGATGTTCGCCGTGGTAGAGACGATGGACATAGAGATGAGCCGGGCGTCTCAAACAAGCAGCGGTTAGGGCTTTTGAGTCGGAGTGTATGTTCGGCACGCTTCCGACGATGGAAACCAAGAAGAGCCATGTGTCTCAAAGAAGCAGCGGTTAGGACTGTTGACTTGGAGTGGACGTTCGGCGTGCTAGCGACAACGGACATAGAGACGAGCCATGCGTCTCAAAGAAGCAGCGGTTAGAGCTGTCGAGTCGGAGTGGACGTTCGGCGTGCTAGCAATGATGGACACCGAGATGAGTCGTGTGTCTCAATGAAGCAGCGATAAGGGCTGTCGAGTAAGTGTGGATGTTCAGCGCTCTAGCGACGTCAGGCACGGAGACGAGCCGTGCGTCTCAATAAAGGAGCAGTTAGGGTTATCGACGTCGAGTGGACATTCCACACTCTAGCAATGATGGACATGGAGACGAGCCGTGCCTCTCAATTAAGCAGCGGCTAGGGATGTCGTGTTGGAGTGGACGTTAGCTGCGCTAGCGATGACGAAAACAGAGATGAGCCGTGCATCTCAAAAAGAAAAAGTTATGGCTGTC
This sequence comes from Avena eriantha, assembly GCA_910589775.1. NCBI lineage: Eukaryota > Viridiplantae > Streptophyta > Magnoliopsida > Poales > Poaceae > Avena > Avena eriantha. The sequence continues at coordinate 374,559,386 of OU342743.1, forward strand.
GATTCGGAGTGGATGTTAGGCGCGCTAGCAATAACAGACAAGAAAGATGAACCGTGCGTCTCAAAGAAGCAACGATTAGGGCTGCCGAGGCAGAGTCGACGTTCGGCGTGCTAGCAACAACGAACACGGAGACAAGTCGTGCGTCTCAAAGAACCAGCGGTTAGGGCTGTCGAGTCGGAGTGGACGTTCGGCGTGCTAGCGACGACAAACACAGAGACGAGCATGTGTCTCAAAAAAGCTACGGTTAGGGATGTCAAGTCAAAATGGACGTTCGGCGTGCAAGAGACAACGGATATGAAGACGAGCTGTGCGTCTCAATGAAGTAGCGGTTAGGGCTATCAAGTAGGTGTGGACATTCGGCGCGCTAGTGACGACGGACATGGAGACGAGCCTTGCGTCTGAAGAAAGGAGCGGTTAGGGTTGTCGAGTCAAAGTGGATGTTCACTGCGCTAGCGACGATGAACATAGAAACTAGCCGTGCATCTTAATGCAACAGGAGTTAGGGATGTCAAGTCAAAGTAAACGTCCGGCGCACTAGCGACAACGAACATAGAGACGAGCTCTGAGTCTCAAAGAAGTAGCGGTTAGGGTTGTGAGTCGGAGTGGATGTTTAGCACGGTAGCGACGACGAGCACAGAGATGAGCCGTGCGTTTGAAAGAAGTGGCGGTTAGGACTGTCAACTCAGAGTAGACATACAGCATGCTAGCGACGATAGACACTGAGACGAGCCATGCATCTCAAAGAAGCAACGTTTAGGGATGTCAAGTCGGTGTGGACGTTTGGCGCACTAGCGACGACGGACAAGAAGACGACCCATGCATAGCAAAGAAGCAGCGATTAGGGTTGTCGAGTCGGGGTGGACGTTCGGCGTGCTAGCAATAACGGACACGGAGACGAGTCATGCGTCTTAATGAAGCAGCGGTTAGGGCTGTCGACTCGGAGTGGACGTCCGGCATGCTAGCGACAATGGAAACGGAGACAAGCCGTGCGTCTCAAATAAGCAGCGGTTAGAGCTGTCGAGTCGGAGTAGACGTTCGGCGTGGTAGCGACGACGGACACAGAGACGAGCCGTGTGTGTCAAAGAAGTAGCGATTAGGTATGCCAAGTAGGTGTGGACGTTCGGCGCGCTAGTGACGATGGACACGGAGAAGAGCCGTGCGTCTCAATGAAGGAGCGGTTAGGGTTTTTGACTCAGATTGGATGTTCAGCGCACTAGTGAGGATGGACACGGAGACGAGCCATGCGTCTCAATGAAGCAGAAATTAGGGATGTCGAGTCAGAGTGGACATTCGGTGCGCTTGAGACGACAAACACAGAGATGTGTCGTGCATCTCAAATAAGCAACGGTTAAGGCTGTCGAGTCGGAGTGGACGTTCGACGCGCTAGCGACAATGGACATAGAGACGAGCCGCGCGTCTCAAAGAAGCAGCAGTTAGGGCTATCGTGTCGGAGGGTACATTCGGCGCGCTAGCGATGATGGAGAAGAGCCGTGCATCTCAAAAAAGCAGTAGTTAGGGCTATGAGTCGGAGTGGATGTTCGGCGTGCTAGCAATGATGCACATAGAGACGAGCTATGCGTATCAATGAAGCCACGGTTAGGGATATCGAGTTGGAGTGGACGTTCGGCGCTCTAGAGACGACGGACACGGAGACGGGCCGTGTGTCTCAAATAAGCAGCAATGAGGGCTATGAATCAGAGTGGATGTTCGGCGCACCAGCAACGACATAGACGGAGACGAGCCATGCATCTCAAGAAGCAGTGGTTAGGGCTGTCGAGTTGGAATGGACGTTTAGTGTGCTAGCGGCGACGGACACAGAGCTTAGCCATGTGTGCAAAAGAACTAGTGGTTAGAGCTCTCAAGTCGGAGTGGACATTCAGCATGCTAGCAACGACAGACACTGAGAAGAGCCTTGTTTCTAAAAAAAAGCAGCGGTTAGGGAGATCGAGTAGAAATGGACGTTCGGCGTGGTAGTCACTACAAATATGAAGACGAGCCGTGCGCCTCAATGAAGAGATGGTTAGGACTATCGAGTTTGGCGCTCTAGCAATGACGGACAAAGATACAAGCAGTGCATCTCAATGAAGCAGCAGTTTGGGCTGTCAAGTCGCAATGGACATTCAGTGTGCTAGCAACGACAGACACGGAGACAAGCCATGTGTCTTAATGAAGCAGTGGTTAGGGCTATCGAGTTGGAATGAACGTCTGGTGCGCTAGCGATGATGGAACACGGAGACGATCCGTGCGTCTCAAAGAAGCATCAGTTAGCATTGTCAGTCGGAGTGGACATTTGGCGCGCTAGTGACGACAGACACAGACAAGCCGTGTGTCTCAAAGAAGTAGCGGTTAGGACTGTCGACTCGGAGAAGACATTCAACATGCTAGCGACGACGGACATAGAGACGAGCCATGCATCTCAATGAAGCAGTGGTTAGGGCTGTCAAGTAGGTGTTGATGTTCAGCGCACTAGTGACGACGGCCATGGAGACGAGCCATGCATCTTAATGGAGGAGCGGTTAGGGATGTCGAGTGAAAGTGGATGTTCACTATATTGTCGACGACGGACACGGAGACGAGCCGTGAGTCTTAATGAAGCAGTGGTTAGGGCTGTCGAGTCAGAGTAGATGTCTAGCATACTAGCAACAACAGACATAGAGACGAGCCACACATCTCAAAGGAGTAGCGGTTAGGGCTTTTGAGTCGGAGAGGACGTTTGGCGCGCTTGCATTGATGGAGATCGAGACGAGTCATGCATCTCAAAGAAGCAGTGGTTAGGACTGTTGATTTGGAGTGGACCTTCGGCGTGCTAGCAACGACGGGCCATGCATCTCAAAGAAGCAGCGGTTAGAGTTGTCGAGTCGGAGTGGACGTTCGGCGCGCTAGCAACGACGGACACCGAGATGAGCCATGTGTCTCAATGAAGCAGCGATTAGGGGTTCGTGTAGGTGTGGACGTTCGGCGCTCTAGCAACGACAGGCACGGAGACGAGCCGTGCGTCTCAATGAAGGAACAGTTAGGGCTATCGACTCGGAGTGGACATTCAGCGCTCTAGCGACGATGGACACAGAGACGAGCCATGCTTCTCAATTAAGCAGTGGTTAGGGATGTCGAGTTGGTGTGGATGTTCGGCGTGCTAGCGACGGTGGAAACGGAGACAAGTCGTGCATCTCAAAGAAGCAGAAGTTAGGGTTGTCGATTCGGACTGGATGTTCGGCGCGCTAGCAATGATAGACATGTAAACGAGCCGTGCGTCTCAAAGAAGCAACAATTAGGGCTACCGAGTTGGAGTGGACGTTCGACGCGCTAGCAACAATGAACACGGGACAAGTCGTGCGTCTCAAAGAAGCAGCGGTTAGGGATATCGACTCAAAGTGGACATTCAGCGCGCTAGATACGACGGGAATGGAGACGAGCCGTGCGTCTCAAAGAAGCAGCGTTTAGGGCTATGGAGTCGGAGTGGATGTTAGGCATGCTAGCGAAGACGGACATGGAGATGAGCCATGCATCTCAATAAATTAGCGGTTATGGCTTTCGAGTCAGAGTGGACGTTCGATGGGCTAGCGACAATAGAGACAGAGACGAGCCGTGCATCTTAAGAAGCAGTGGTTAGGGCTGTCGAGTCGGAGCAGAAAATCTGCGTGCTAGCGACGATGGACATAGGGACTAGCCATGCGTCTAAAAGAAGCAGCGATTAGAGTTGTTGAGTCAGAGTGCATGTTCGGTGCGCTAGCGACGACAGACAGAGAGACGAGCCGTGCGTCTCAAAAAAGCAGCGGTTAGGGATGTCAAGTCGAAATGGACGTTCGGCGTGCTAGCGACAACGGATATGATGATGAGCCGTGCGTCTCAATGAAGCAGCGGTTAGGGCTGTCAAGTAGGTATTGACGTTCGACACGCTAGTGACGATGGACATTGAGACGAGCCATGCATCTAAATGAAGGAGCGGTTAGGGCTGTCGAGTCAAAGTGGATGTTCACTGCACTAGCGACGACGGACACATAGTAGAGCCGTGCATCTTAATGAAGCAGTGGTTAGGGCTGTCGAGTCGGAATAGACGTCTGGCGCACTAGCAATGATGGACACAGAGACGAGCCGTGCGTCTGAAAGAAGCAGCAGTTAGCGTTGTGAGTTGGAGTGGACGTTCGGCGCGCTAGCGACCACAGACATAGAGATGAGTTGTGCATCTCAAAGAAGCTTCGGTTAGGACTGTCGACTCAGAGTAGACATACCGCGTGCTAGCGACAATGGACCCGGAGACGAGCCGTGCATTTCAGAGAAGCAGCCTTTAGGGATGTCGAGTCAGCGTTAATGTTTGGCGCGCTAGCGACGACGGACGCGGAGACGAGTCGTGCGTCTCAAAGAAGCATTGGTTAGGCCTAGCAAATCAGATTGGACGTTCGGCGCGCTAGCGACAACAGACACAGAGACGAGTCGTGTGTCTTAATGAAGCAGCGGTTAGGGCTGTCAAGTCGGAGTGGACGTCCGACGCGCTAGCGACGACGGACATGGAGACGAGCCATGCATCTCAAAGAAGCAGGGGTTAGAGCTGTCGAGTCGTAGTGGAATTTCAGCTTGCTAGCGGCGGCGGACATAGAGACGAGTCGTGCGTCTCAAAGAAGTAGCGATTAGGGTTGTCGAGTTGGTGTGGACGTTTGGTGCACTAGCGATGACGGACACGGAGACGAGCCATGCGTCTCAATGAAGGAGCGATTAGGGCTATCGACTCGGAGTGGACATTCAACGCGCTAGCGAGGACGAACACGGAGACGAGCCATGCGTCTCAATGAAGCAACGGTTAGGGAAGTCGAGGTGAAAAGGACGTTCGGCGCGTTAGCGACGATGAACACGGAGATGTGTCGTCCATCTCAAAGAAGCATAAGTTAGGGCTGTCTAATCAGAGTGGTCGTTCGGCGCGCTAGCAATGACAGACATGAATACGCGCCGTGCGTCTCAATGAAGTAGTGGTTAGGGCTACCGAGTCGGAGTGGCCATTCGGCGATCTAGGAACGACAGACAGGGAGACGGGCCGTGCGTCTCAAAGAAGCAGTGGGTAGGTCTATCGACTCGGTGTGGACATTCAGCGTGCTAGCGATAACATGCATGGAGACGAGCCGTACATCTCAAAGAAGCAACGGTTAGGGCTATCGAGTCGGATTGGATGTTCGGTGTGCTAGCAACAATGGACACAGAGACGAGCTGTGCATCTCAAAAAAGCAGCAGTTAGGGCTGTGAGTCGGAGTGGATGTTCAACGTGCTAGCGATGATGGAGACATAGATGAGCTATGCGTATCAATGAAGTAGCTGTTAGGCTATCAAGTTGGAGTGGATGTTCGGCATGCTAGCGACGATGGACATGGAGACGGGTCGTGCATCTCAAATAAGCAGCAATTAGGGCTATGAGTTAGAGTAGACGTTCCGCGTGCTAGCAACGACAAAGACGGAGACGAGCCGTGCATCTCTAGAAGCAGTGGTTAGGGTTGTCGATTCGGAATAGACGTTCGACGCGCTAGCGACGATGGACACATAGCTTAGCCATGCGTCCAAAATAAGCAGCGGTTTGAGCTGTCAAGTCGGAGTGGACGTTCGGCATGCTAGCGACGACAGACACGGAGAAGAGTCTCACGTCTAAAAAAAGCAGCGCTTAGGGATGTCGAGTCGAAATGGATGTTCAGCATGCTAGCGACGATGGATATGAAGACGAGCCGTGCGTCTCAATGAAGCAAAGATTAGGGCTGTCAAGTTCGGCGTGCTAGCGATGACAGACACGGAGACAAGCCGTGTGTCTCAATGAAGGAATAGTTGGCGCTATCAAGTCTAAGTGGATGTTCAACGTGCTAGCAACGACGGACATGGATACGAGCCGTGCGTCTTAATGAAGCAGCGGTTGTGGCTATCGAGTCGGAGTGGATGTCCGGCGGGCTACTGATGACGGAACACGGAGACGAGCCATGCGTCTCAAAGAAGCATCAGTCAGGGTTGTGAGTCGGAGTGGACTTTTGGCGTGCTAGTGACGACAGACACAGAGACGAGCCATGTGTCTCAAAGAAGCACTGGTTAGGACTGTCGATTCGAAGTAGACAATAAACACGCTAGCGACGATGGACAAGGAGACAATCCATGCATCTCAAAGAAGCAGCGGTAAGGGATGTCAAGTCAGAGTGGACATCTAGCGCGCTAGCAACGACTGACACGGAGACGAGCCGTGCGTCTATAGAAGTAGTGGTTAGGGCTGTCGAGTCGGAGTGGACGTTTGGCATGCTAGCAACGACAGACACAAAATCGAGCCGTGCATCTCAAAGAAGCATCGATTATGGCTGTCGAGTCAGAGTGGACGTTCGGCGCGATCGCAATGATGGACACAGAGACGATCTGTGTGTCTCAAAGAAGCAGCGGTTAGGGCTATCGACCCGGAGTGGACATTCCGCGTGCTAGAGACCACATGAACGGAGGTCGGGGGGATGATCCCCAGATACCCCAACTGGACAAGAAACAGGACAGTCGGATCGTGTCTGGCTGGCCTGATATAGCCAGACAAAGCAAGCCAGGCCAGCTATCGCATGGTAGCCGGATCGGCAAGAAGCAGCCGGCTATGGCGATGTAGCCGGAACCAATCAAGGAGACAGGACGACGTGTGGGTCAGTGCACGGTACGCCCTATACGATGACAAGACTAGCAACTACTCGGCCATACCTCAGACTTCGCTGGGATGACGCAGGAACAGTGGCCCAATGCTGACGACAGGCTCGCACGGCGTCCATTGTGCCTATGACAGCCATACCTCTCATACTCTGACAGGACATATCGTACCGGATACTGTAGATGACCAGTCGGCTGGGACACACCTGTGGGGCCCGCCAGTCGGATTGGCCAGTGAGACCGTTGCCTCTCTTCCTATATAAGGAGAGGCAAGGCTTCAGTAGAGGGGGTTGGTCTCAGTGCATTTAAGACAGTAGCTAGGGAATACAGCTCGAGGAGTACTTGTAGTTCGTATATCCATCATAGTCAGATCCGGCAGGAGTAGGAGTTTTACCTCATCACGAGGGCTCCGAACCTGGGTACTTCCTACGTCCAGCTATGCTTCGTTGTATCCAATCCCGCCTGCGGATGCCGTCGATAGCTTCCCTGCTAGTCCCCACACCTCTATCTAACCTTCTTAGGTACTGACGTTCCCAATACAACGATAGTTGGCGCCCACCGTGGGGCTAAATGGCTTCGACCGGAGTCACGTTCCACACGGGACCCCGCACTTCAGCCGGTGAGTGCGTGGCCTCCGGCCTGGTGCTCACGCTCGCCAAATTCGACTGCGTGATCGACAACGCTTCCTGCTTCGCCAGAACCTCCTTCCCGGCGAACGGCTCCATCCTGCTCTTCGGCGACCTCCCCGTCTACGTCGCCACCGTTCCAGAGCGTTTCCCTAGGGAGATCGTCTCTGTCATGAAGCTACCGCATCCGGGTGGTATCGCTTCCATCGCGTCCTGCAGCGTGGAGGTCATGATGGCCGGCTCTAGCTCTCATCCCCGCCAACCGCGGGAGCGAGGCGCGGATGAGGTTGGAACTTCCGTTCCTCCGCAGCCTCGGAATCTGGTGGAGGATGCCATTGATCGCCTCCTCACGCTGGTTAACCTCGGGGATAACCCGGAGGAGGCGGAAGCCAACTTCACCATGGAGAGACAGATCCTCCTCCAGGAGGCCATGGAGCTGGCGGTAACCCGCAAGTAACTCGAGATCACCCGGCACGAGTACGACCGTGCGCACGACTTCACTCCGGCTACCGCGGGCCGAGCCGGCATGGCCAGGTGCGGCGCCGAGGCGGAGAGTTGGGTGGAAGGATGGAGAAGGATGGGGAACCGGATCCCGTACCCGCCCTCATCTGGCCCACCTACAACACGCCCATCAAGAACCTGCGCATGGCGCGAGCCGCGGCAGAAGAACTGCCCAATCTAGAGGGCGAGGAGCGAGCCCGCTAGCACGCTCGCGTCCAGGAGCTCCTCCGCATCGCGGACGAGCAAGCTGATGCCAACCGACAGATGTAGGAGGACCCCAGCTACTCTAGGGAGAGCAAGTTGCCTGTCAGCAGCAGGGGCGCGCCCCACGACACCCAACAAGCGTCCTCCCCTCAGCCGGCTAAGGCCCGCAGCAGGCGTCGCAACTTTGGCAACAAGGGCCAGCCGCGCCAGGAGAAAACGGTGAACAGCAACCTACCGCCTCCCCCTCCACCAACCAGAGCACCTAGACCCACCGGTTCCCGTCTCTCGGGCCAGGTGGGAGTGCCCAACCCGGATTGTCCGGATGCCCGTGACCGCATCGAGCTCCTCGCCCAAGCGCGCGTCATGGAGGAAGAAGACTCTACCGGCCCGGTTTGTTTTAGACCCCGCATCCGGAACGAGCCGTTTCTGGCTAAGTTCTCCCTGCTCAGGGACACCCCCAAGTACGACAGCAGCATGAAGCCGAAAGATTGGCTGACCGACTATGCTATGGCAGTCGGCATCGCCCATGGGAACAAGCGCACAGCCGTGCGCTATGTCCCTCTTATGCTAACCGGGTCGGCAAGGACGTGGCTCAACAGCCTTGCGCCCAACAGCATCAACGCCTGGCCTGACTTCGAGAAGGTGTTCATCCGCAACTTCAATGGCACGTACAAGCGTCCAAGACGCCCACGTGACTTGGCCTTGCACATCCAGGGCGACCGCGATACCGACTGCGAGTACCTCGCCAAGTGGAAGGAGCTGCGCAACACTTGCGAGGGCATCCTGGATAGCCAAGCCATCAGCTTCTTCATCGAGGAATGCCGAGAAGGCACCATGCTTCGCCACCGGCTACTATGTGACGAGCCGAAAACCATGGCGGACCACGAGTTCCTTACCGGTTGCGGCCCCACGCGTGCCCGCGGAAGATCCACCCGGCTGAGGACCCTCCGCTTCCGGATGGGCCACCACATCCGGTTGAGGACCCTCCGATCCGGCTGAGGCAGCCGGTTTAGCTCGAGGTGGCGGCGGAGGCGGTTCCTCAGAAGAAGGAGGGGCGCTGGCAGATGTGGTCCGGGTGCGGGGTGGCGACCCGGTCGGCGCACGTGCCAGGCTCACGGCTCCAAAGGAGACCAGCGTGCTAAGAAGACAGAGGAAGAGAAGAAGGAAAGAAAAGCAAATAAGCCATAGGCAGAAAGGGAGAAAAAGAAAGAAACATAAGATGGTGAAAGAAAAAGGAAGAAAGACGTAGCCCTGCACAACCGGAGGTGGCCCCTTCTTCCGGCCAAGGTGACTTGGCGAAAGGGCGCTGGTCCGTCTCCTCTTTGGGGCCGGCTGGCGCTGGAAGGGCTGGAGCCGCTCCCGCCAGTGTCGCCATCCGTCGCAGGGCGCTGCGCCGGATCCGAGGCCGGCGCTGCCTCCTCCTCCTTGTCAACCTTCGTGTGGGGGTTGACAGCCGGTTCATCATTCCGGCTGGGGAAGGCATCCTCGTCCCCGTCCGACTCCTCGCCAGACCGCCGAGCACGCGGCTCGGGAAAGTCAGGAGTAAACATCTCGAGGGGGGCCTCCCCTCCTCGCGAAGAATGCAAGGGAAGATCTGCCGAATAAAATAGATTAGTCCTATAAAACAAGAAAGAAGGGCAAGAAATACGAAAGAAAACTCCGGCTAAAAGGACCTACCCAGGGCACGCGGTTGTCCCTGTTGTAGGGTGCCAGACTGAAGGTCAAAGCCTTCGGGCAGCCGCTCCTTGGTGATCGTCCACACCCACTCCTTCAGGTTGTGGTAGCGGGGATCGCGGCACGACAGTCGGGTCAGGTCCAGCCGGCCGGAGTAGAAGCACATCTTGTGCGCTCGCTGCTGCAATGGCATCATCAGCCGGGATATCCAGCTGAGGGTGATGTCTAGGCCGGTTAGCCGGCAGGTGACGAGGGAGCGCATGCATTGCAGCATCGCATCCAACTCCGCCTTGTCGCCATAAATCTTCCGCTCCTAGTGCTGCCGGCTGGACTCGACATCCTGGAACATCGGAAGGTTGATCCGGTCCATGTTGGTGACGTTCTTGACGTAGAAGTACGACTGCTGCCACAGTCATACCGTGTCATGCAGCTGGAACTTCGGGTAGCCGGTCTGCGCGCGGGAGTAGATGGAGGCGCCGCCACAAACGACTAGCGGCCCCTTCGTAAACTGCACCTGCGGCCAGACTCGGAAGACCCGGCAGAAGAGCCCGAGATCCGGCTAGATCCCGAGATAGCTCTCGCAGAACGCCATGAAGTGCGCCAGCGTTCCGATTGCGTTGGCTCGAAGATGGTGGAGGCGGAGGTCGAAGAAAGCTAGGAATGTGAGGAAGAACGGGTGCACTGGCAGCGTGAAACCACGCGCCAGATGCGAAAGGAAGATTACCCGCTCTGCCTCCACCGGATGCGGAGACACCTCTCCCGTCGGTGCTAGCCGCACCTCTACTGCCTCCTCTGGCGGAAGGACGCGGGTGGCGCGGTACTTCTGGATGTGGTCCTCCGTGACGGAGGAGCCACACCTGGCTTCGTGCTTGGCTGCAATCTCCGGCTCACAGGAGGATGCGGCGGCGGAGGAGTGGCGGTGGCCCGTACCGCCGACGATGACAAGGGAGCGGTGCAGCGGGCTACGGTGGCGGAGAAGGCAAGGCGTAGAGGGCAGGAGCGCAGAAGAGGAAAGAGCAACTGGAAGCGGGGGAGCGAAGGAGAGGAACTACTCCCCCCGTGGCGTCCCTTTAAAGGACCGGAAGAGCAACCGTCCAGGACGCCACGTGGCATCCATCCTGGCAACCCTCACCCCAACCGCCACCCAGATCCCGTGTGCCGACACGTGGTGCGCAGAAGATCCTGGAGCGGGAACCAAAGCACCATGCGACAATTTCCCAAGGCGTCGTGCGACGGGACGTTACGCTGCCCGCCGCAGAGAAAATTCAAAACCAAGAGGGAGCGCGCGCACATTTCGCCTAAGGGCGGAATCCATACACGCTTGGGGGCTAGTGTCGGGGTTGGTCTCAGTGCATTTAAGACAGTAGCTAGGGAATACAGCTCGAGGAGCACTTGTAGTTCGTATATCCCTCATAGTCAGATCCGGGAGGAGTAGGAGTTTTACCTCATCACGAGGGCTCCGAACCTGGGTACTTCCTCCGTCCATCTACGCTTGTTTGTATCCAATCCCGCATGCGGATGCCTTCGATAGCTTCCCTCCTAGTCCCCACACCTCTATCTAACCTTCTTAGGTACTTCCGTTCCCAATACAACGACAGGAGTGGACGTCCGGCGCGCTAGTGCTGACAGAACACGGAGACGAGCCGTGCGTCTGAAAGAAGCATCAGTCAGGGTTGTGAGTCGGAGTGGAATTTTGGCGCGCTAGTGACGATAGACACAGAGACGAGCCATGTGTCTCAAAGAAGCAGCGGTTAGGACGGTCGACTCGAAGTAGACATTCAACACGCTAGCAACGATGGACATGGAGACGAGCCATGCATCTCAAAGAAGCAGCGATAAGGGATGTCAGGTCAGAGTGGACATCTAGCGCGCTAGCGACGACTGACATGGAGACGAGCCGTACGTCTAAAGAAGCAGGGGTTAGGGATGTCGAGTCGGAGTGGACGTTCGGCATGCTAGCAATGACAGACACAAAATCGAGCCGTTCATCTCAAAGAAGCAGCGGCTATGGCTGTCGAGTCAGAGTGGACGTTCGGTGCGATAGCAACAATGGACACAGAGACGATTTGTGTGTCTAAAAGAAGCAGCGGTTAGGGCTATCTACCCCGAGTGGACATTCCGCGTGCTAGAGACGACGGGCACGGAGACGTGCCGTCCGTCTCAAAGAAGCCGCGGTTAGGGCTATCGAGTCAGAGTGGATGTTCGGCGCTCTAGCGCAGACGGAACTCAAGACAAGCCGTGCATCTCACATAAGCAGTCATTAGGGTTCTGAGTCAGAGTGGATGTTCATCGCGGTAGCTACGATGGACATAGAGACGAGCCGTACGTCTCAAAGAAGCAGCGGTTAGGGCTTTTGAGTCGGTGTGGATGTTTGGCGTGCTTGCGACGATGGAGACCAAGATGAGCCGTGAGTCTCAAAGAAGTAGTGATTAGGACTGGTGATTCAAAGTGTACATTCGGCGTGCTAGCAACGATGGACACAGAGATGAGCCATGCGTCTCAAAGAAGCAACGGTTAGAACTGTCGAGTCGGAGTGGACAATCGGCTCGCTAGCAACGACGGACACCGAGATGAGCCATGTGTCTCAATGAAGTAGCGATTAGGGTTGTCGAGTAGGTTTGGATGTTCGTCGCTCTAGCGATGACAGGCATGGAGACGAGCCGTGCGTCTCAATGAAGGAGCAGTTAGGGTTATCGACTCGGAGTGGACATTCAACACTCTATCGACTATGGACATTGAGACGAGCTGTGCCTCTCAATTAAGCAGCGGCTAGGGATGTCGAGTTGGAGTGGACGTTAGCTGCGCTAGCGACGACGGAAACAGAGATGAGCCGTGCATCTCAAAAAGCAGAAGTTAGGGCTGTCGATTCGGAGTGCATGTTCAGCGCACTAGCAATGACACACAAGAAAGACGAGCCGTGCGTCTCAAAGAAGCAACGATTAGGGCTGCCGAATCGGAGTCGACGGTCGGCGTGCTAGCAACAACAAACACGAAGACAAGTCGTGTATCTCAAAGAACCAGCGGTTAGGGCTATCGACTCGAAGTGGACATTCAGCGCGCTAGATACGACAGGCACAGAGACGAGCCATGCATCTCAAAGAAGCAACGGTTAGGGCTATCGAGTCGGAGTGGATGTTCAGCGTGCTAGTGACGACGAACATGAAGATGCGCCGTGCATCTCAAATAAGCATCAGTTAGGGTTGTGAGTCAGAATGGATGTTCGGCGCACTAGCGACAACAGACACAAAGACGAGCCATGCATCTCAATAAAGCAGTGGTTAGAGCTTACGAGTCGGAGTGGACATTCGACGCGCTAGCGCCGATAGAGACGGAGACGAGTGGTGCGTGTTAAGAAGCAGTGGTTAGGGCTATCGAGTCGGAGTGAACATTCTACACGCTAGCGACGACGGACATAGAGACTAGCCGTACGTCTCAAACAAGCAATGGTTAGGGGTTTTGAGTCAGAGTGGATGTTTGGCGAGCTTGCGACGATGGAGACCAAGACGAGCCGTGCGTCTCAAAGAAGCAGCGGTTAGGACGGGTGATTCGGAGTGGACGTTCCGCCTGCTAGCGACGATGGACACAGAGATGAGCCATGCGTCTCAAAGAAGAAGCAGTTAGAACTGTCGAGTCGGAGTGGACGTTCGGCGCTCTAGCAACGATGGACAACGACGTGAGCCGTGTGTCTCAATGAAGCAGCGACTAGGGCTATCGAGTAGGTGTGGACGTTCGGCGCTCTAGCGACGATAGGCACGGAGACGAGCCGTGCGTCTCAATGAAGGAGTAGTTAGGGTTATCGACTTGGAGTGGACATTCGGCACTCTAGCAACGATCAACATGGAGACGAGCCATGCCTCTCAATTAAGAAGCGGTTAGGGATGTCGAGTTGGAGTGGACATTAGCTGTGCTAGCAACGACGGAAACAGAGACGAGCTGTGCATCTCAAAAAGCAGAAGTTAGGGTTGTCGATTCGAAGTGGATGTTCAGCGCGCTAGCAATGACAGACAAGAAAGATGAGCCATGCCTCTCAAAGAAGCAACGAGTAGGGTTGCCGAGTCGGAGTCAACGTTCGGCGTGCTAGCAACAACGAACACGGAGACAAGTCATGCGTCTCAAAGAACGAGCGGTTAGGGCTATCGACTCAAAGTGGGCATTCAGCGTGCTAGATACGACGGGCACAGAGATGAGCCATGTGTCTCAAAGAAGCAGCGGTTAGGGCTATCGAGTCGGAGTGGACGTTCGGCGTGCTAGTGAAGACGGACATGGATATGAGCCGTGCATCTCAAATAAGCATTAGTTAGGGCTGTGAGTCGGAGTGGATGTTCGGCGCGCTAGCGACAATAGACACAAAGACGAGCCGTGCATCTCAATAAAGCAGTGGTTAGGGCTTACGAGTCGGAGTGGACATTCGACGCGCTAGCGCTGATAGAGACGGAGACGAGCCGTGCGTCTTAAGAAGCAGTGGTTAGGGATGTCGACTCGGAGTGGACATTCTACGCGCTAGCGACGATGGACATAGAGACTAGTTGTATGTCTAAAACAAGTAGCGGTTAGGGATTTTGAGTCGGAGTGGATGTTCGGCGTGCTTGCGACGATGGAGACCAAGACGAGTCGTGCGTCTCAAAGAAGCAGCGGTTAGGACTGGTGATTCGGAGTGGACGTTCGGCGTGCTAGCGACGATGGACACAGAGATGAGACATGCGTCTCAAAGAAGAAGCGGTCAGAACTGTCGAGTCATAGTGGACCTTCGGCGCACTAGTAACGACGGACACCGAGGTGAGCCATGTGTCTCAATGAGGCATCAATTAGGGCTGTCAAGTAGGTGTGGACGTTCGGTGCTCTAGCGACGATAGACACGGAGACGAGCCGTGCGTCTCAATGAAGGAGCAGTTAGGGTTATCGACTCGGAGTGGACATTCAGCACTCTGGCAACAATGGACATGGAGACGAGTCGTGCCTCTCAATTAAGCACCGATTAGGGATGTCGAGTTAGAGTGGACAATAGCTGCGCTAGCGACGACGAAAACAGAGACGAGCCGTGCATCTCAAAAAGCAGAAGTTAGGGTTGTCGATTCGAAGTGGATGTTCGGCGCGCTAGCAATGACAAACAAGAAAGACGAGCCGTGCGTCTCAAAGAAGCAACGATTAGGGCTGCCGAGTCAGAGTCGACGTTTGGCGTGCTAGCAACAACGAACACAGAGACAAGTCGTGCGTCTCAAAGAACCAGCGGTTAGGGCTATCGACTCGAAGTGGACATTCAGCGCGCTAGATATGACGGGCACAGAGACGAGCCATGCGTCTCAAAGAATCAGCGGTTAGGGTTGTCGAGTCGGAGTGGACGTTCAGCGTGCTAGTGAAGACGGGCATGGAGATGCACCGTGCATCTCAAACAAGCATGAGTTAAGGCTGTGAGTTGGAGTGGATGTTCAGCGCGCTAGCGACAACAGACACAAAGACAACCGTGCATCTCAATAAAACAATGGTTAGGGCTTACGAGTCGGAGTGGACATTCAACGCCCTAGTGACGATAGAGAAGAAGACGAGCCGTGCGTCTTAAGAAGCAGTGGTTAGGGCTGTCGAGTCATAGTGGACATTCTACACGCTAGCGACGACGGACATAGAGACTAGTTGTATGTCTCAAACAAGCAGCGGTTAGGGCTTTTGAGTCGGAGTGGATGTTCGGCGTGCTTGCGACGATGGAGACAAGGACGAGCCGTGTGTCTCAAAGAAGCAACGGTTAGGACTGGTGATTTGGAGTTGACGTTCGGCGTGCTAGCGACGACGAACACAGAGATGATCCATGCGTCTCAAAGAAGCAGCAGTTAGAATTGTCGAGTCGTAGTGGACGTTCGGTGCGCTAGCAACGACGGACACCGAGATGAGCCGTGTGTCTCAATGAAGCAGTGATTAGGGTTGTCGAGTAGGTGTGGACGTTCGGCGCTCTAGCGACGACAGGCATGGAGACGAGCCATGTGTCTCAATGAAGGAGATGTTAGGGTTATTGACTCGGAGTGGACATTCAGCACTCTAGCGACGATGGACATGGAGATGAGTCGTGCCTCTCAATTAAGCAGCGGTTAGGGATGTTGAGTTGGAGTGGACATTAGCTGCGCTAGTGACGACGGAAACAGAGACGAGCCGTGCATCTCAAAAAGCAGAAGTTAGGGTTGTCAATTCGGAGTGGATGCTCGGCGCGCTAGAAATGACAGACAAGAAAGACAAGCCAGGCGTCTCAAAGAAGCAACGATTAGGGCTGCCGAGTCAGAGTCGACGTTCGGCCTGCTAGCAACAATGAACATGGAGACATGTCATGCGTCTCAATGAACCAACGGTTAGGGCTATCGACTCGAAGTGGACAAACGGTTAGCACTCTAGATACGATGGGCACAGAGACGGGGCTTGTTGACCTGCAGTACCAAAGTTCGCAGGACAGCGCATGGCGGTACCTAAGTTGCCTAAAATTACCGCGTTTCGAAAAGTTGGGCCGCCAACTACTGAGAGGGGCCATTTCAAGGCAAACTCATCTCACCCCTGCCAAATTCAAACTTTCCGTTAAACTGCCCCATGAAGTAGATGGTCGGGACCCCAATATCGGTCATCTATCCGTGACGCGGGCGCCAGTGCGGCAACCTCTTAGGCAAATCAAGCAGCTAAGTGGATTGGATGTGTTGACCAATTTCACACATCCATTCCCAGTTTTCCCTTAGCACCAGCGGCGTCGGAATCCACCCTCCAGGCAGGACGATCCCTTCGGACATTTGACTTCCGGCGCCAAGTTGCTGTGCCTAATCGCTGATCCCGGGCTCCAATGGTGCATGCCGTAGCCGCCGTTGCGAGGCTCTAGCCCGCCTCCGCTACCGACAAGCCGAGCAGCTCGGAGGATGGCAGATCCTACTATCAAGAATGAAGAAGTTATGTCTACAAGCGGGTGATCTACCCTTCTCTTTGCTATTCGCACTACTTACAACTGCTAGCTGGCTACTGAACCTCAAATTGTTTGTTAGCCCAACGCTAACAAACATATTTTGTCCACAGTTTTCTATCAAGTGGGATCTCCGCGGACCCCCTTACCTGTTACGGTAGTGCTCTATAGGTACGATTCTAAGGGAAAGAGGTATGGACACCATTGTTTCACGATGGAAGAAGCGCCTATGCAGATCTTCACTATATCTGGTATGGTTGCTGCTCTGCGTAATCATGTTGAATTATGGTCGAAGCAGACTGCAAAGTTCATCTTCATGGATGAACGTGGCATCATGGTTCCTATAACGTGTGATAGTCAGCTAATTGGGTTGATGAAAAGGTATGCTTCGGCTGCCATGTTTGAGTTGAAATGTGATGTACGGGATGTGGAAGCTGCTACAACTAGGAGTCGCCCTTCTATTCTTGGATAGGGTGGTTGCTCGAACCCAATTAGCTCCTAGTAAGCAAAGGTCTCTTGGGGTTCGCATGTTTGTGCTGAATTATAATTTTTGTTTTATTTACTCTGTAGATATTGGGCAGTTATGAAACAATCTTGTTTCTTTGACAGGAAGCGCCGCAAGGTTAGAAACATGACTGCCGGGTCAGTCATTTTGCTTCCCGAAGAAATTAAAAACGAGTGGAAAGATGTCATTTTGCTGCCCGAAGCAATTAAAAACAAGTGGAAAGATGATGCTGGACACGATTCTCGTGCCCATTGTCCCGACGATGCAGAGTACGTGAAGCTAAGAAAATTGGCACCGAGGAAGAGGAAGAAGGCAGGAAATGAAGAAGCCATTGGACGTGAAGGCTTGGCACCCAGGCTGCGGAAGAAGGCTGCTGGCAATGAAGATGCATAGTAATGTGTTGAACTTGAACATATATAAGTAATTCTATTAAATTCTGATCGCTGGGCGAAACAATCTACCCACGTTCTCTGAGTAAAATGTCCCCGACTTAGGGTTTGGAAACGCCCGAGTCAGTAGTTGAATCCGAAATTGTGATTGCGCCACTGCTATCTGAAAACAAGGATCCACAGGTTCCATGATTGCTGAGGGGGAGGAGGTCTCCAAATACGACGGAATGTAAGTGGCATAGAAATAAATTATTTAAGCTGCCACACTCCACGAAACAGCAACTTATTTTAGATGCTGCACAATGACGTGGCAACATAAACAACAATGTTCTCACCAATAATGCCCAGATGAGGAGGAAATGGGTACCACTTTTTGGCCTAATCTTGAGCTCGTCTATCTCACCGCCTCTCTGCTCCTGCATCCCCTGCATCTGGCGAAGCTCCCGGATCTCTAGTAACCGGGTGTACGTGCTTCCACTTTATAAATTGTGGCTGTGCCATTTGCATGCGGCACAATCCACGTAGATTACGTTTAAACAAACCACCTACACTAGTAGAAAAGGTGTCTTTGGTCCACGGTCACGTTCCCAATCCGGGACAGAGATCTAAATCGAGGCAGAAATTGATCTAAATCACAAATTTTTCCACAAATTAATCGAGACAGAGATCTAAATCGAGGAATTTCATTACTTCAACCACAAATTCTTCTAAACAAAGGTGAGATTTCACATGCTACATTAATTCAACCACTAGTCAACAATTTCACTTCCGCTGCCATTGTCCTCCGAGCCGCCGGCTTCCTCGTCGCTGTCGGACGGAACCTCCACGATGTCCGCATTGTTCGCGAGACGGAGCACCTATACGCGTCGAGCGGCGGCGATGACGGTGTACTTGGTTCGTCCAGGGACGGACTAGAACCTCTCCCGCCCTTCTCGGTTAAGAGATCCCGGTGCACCACGCGCCCGTCAATGATGCGGTTGCCAATCTTGGCCTTCTGCTCCTTCTTGAACAGTGTCGGTCAGTACGGGCTGGCCACCATTGTAACATCCCAAATTTTATAAATTCAGATGTTACTAGTAAGCATGCATCATATCATTGCATCATGGCATCACCTATCGAAAAATTTGCATCAGGCAATTCTCAAACCCCATAGTCACTTATAGACAAAAGGAGGGTAAAACCTTTTTAACCACCAAAACCTTTGCAAAAGTGTTATTTTATAATCCTATCCTAACCCTCTTCTTTTTACAAAATTTTAGAGACCAATTTCGTCTAATTTGGAGTTCGTATGCAAAAGATATAAAGGAAATACCAAAATAGAAAAAGAAAAAGAAAAAAAACGAAATGGGCCGCCGGCCGGCCCACCTCAGCCGACCGAACCAGCCATCCTACGGGATCGATCCCACCTCCGCTTTAAAAAGCGTGCGAAAATCTGTTTTCTAAACCTATCTTTATTCAAACACTTATAACTTTTTATCTACAACTCCGAATTGACTTCCGTTTGTTTCTACTTGTTCCCTACTCCAAGATCTATCCTCCCATCATCATAAAAGCCTAAGTAATCCATCGGAGCCACAGCTATAACACTTCTCCTTCCCGAAATCCCGAATCTACACCTCACCGAATCGTATTTCGCTTCTAAACCCATCTAAACTTCGTCGGCTGCCTTTGCCTTCAACACGAAAGTTGTAGATCTCGTCGAAATCTTTCAATTCCGACAAACCTCACCTCTTTTCATCCACCACAGCCGGAGAATTTCGCAACGCAATATTTCAGATCTGATGGCGTAATTCCAAGATCTACTCGCGCTCGTTTCTTGGAATCCAAATCCCTTTGGTGAAAAGGTAGATATAATCATCCTCCACAACTTTCATGTTCAAAGTTTTTCGTTTTGACCTACGGTTTTATCTCTCTAACACAGATCTACTTCTAGTCCTTTGTTAGGCAAAATCGGGTCTATTTTGAGCCAACTTCTCTTCTGGCCACCGGATCTCATCCCGACGGTCGAGATTCAATCGTCCCGATCAGTTGCCTCGTCACCGCCACGTCGTCGTCAGGTCAGCATCTAGTCCCAGTCAACCTGTCCAGTCAGCGGAATATTCTCTTGAATATTCCGTTCGAATTTAAAATTGCAGATTATAGCTGTAATCTTGTAAAATTTATGGAAATTAGATTATTAGTCCAAAAATTGCGTATAATATACCGTTGGATTCATATTTTCGAGTAGAACACAGATCTACAATAATATTACTATTTTGCCACGGAAATCTTGCAGTAGAGTTAAAAGTTTAGATTAGAGTATTTTAATTCTAGAAAATTATCCGTAACTCCGTTTTAGTTGATTCTTGTTGCGTTGGCCTTGTTTTTACAATACCTTCTGTAGAAAATTATCATATCTTTCTTAGGGTGTTTAGATCTGTTTCGAGATAGATTAGAGCTGTAGATCTAGTTTCAAGCCTAGTTAATTAGGGTTTTATCCAAAATACCTAAAATCTGTGGGAAATCGATTCTAATGACATCCCCAACTCAACAACACCCCTGGTTAAGACCCTTGGCCGAAATCAAACCCACCCTTGCATATTACCATGTTGCATGCATGCATATTTGACTTCGTGACTTGTTTTGTGCAAATTGTGATTGGATCCTTGTTTGCTTCGTTAGATTGCTCGGAGTGCGCTGAGGAGTATTGTTGTGTAGATTGCTGCTTGGATCAAGGCAAGTTACACCACTTGTTCATGTTATGTCCCAGTTTTTGACTATGCATGTTTTACTCTTCAAAATCTTGTAGTATGCATGTGTAGGTTTTTAGTAGCTTTCTTATTACTATTTTTGCAAGTGCGGTTTTGTAGTATGCCATGAGTAGATTTATACTGAGGATTTTCCGTCCTAATAGGTTCCCCTGTTTTGCTAAGTATTGCTTGCTATGCTATATATATATCAAATACCGTTGGGAGGGTTCGAAAGACTCAAGAATTTTCTAAGTATGATAGCTCTCTCGAGCGAACTTTCTTCTCCAAAACCCCTTCAAAATAAAACTAAGTTTTCTTCTGGGCGGAATGGTTGTCGGGACAACGAGTGAGATTTTGGTGGAGGACGGCCGCCCAGGAATCAAAGAAGTCTGCCATGTTTCAGAATTCAGAAGCTTCCCGTGCAACCACAATACATATGGGCTCTGTCTTGGCTTAGTACTTAGTGGGAAACCTCACCGGGGTACCAACATTTGGAGGTTCTTGGCACGGTTGGATCCAGCTGGTAGAGGGGCTACTAAGGGAAGGCTTCGCCATGGTCTTGTCTGTAAAAGGACTTGATCGTGGATTGTGGGGAAAGTGCACCACCTCTCGAGAGTATTGCAATCTGATCGATCAGCCGAGTTCACGGAAAAGAACATTTTGAGCATCTGAAGGATGGAGCCTCTGAAAGATCTTCCTCTCTCTTTTCAAACAAAAGTTTTTCAAACCCTATGGTGTGCGTAATATCGCTAATAGGTGGGAATTTGGGAACTTGGTGTGTCATATCCAAGTAACTTGGTGCGTAATATCCAAGTGTCACCTGGTGTGTAATATCCAAGTGTTAGGTTGATTGGGCACTTGGTGAGTAATATCCTCGTGTTCCATTTGACCCTATACTATTTATCAAAGTTTACAAAGTAGGGAAAACTTTCTTCCTCTTTTCTCATTACCTTGATAAAATTGGCTTTACGTAAATAAACCCCAAAGCCTACTCTAGCCTTGCATGTAGATTTAGTCTTGTTCCTTCCTTGGTGTAATTTGCCAATACATTCAAAGTATTGACCCAACTTGTTGGCTGCACGTCTTATGTGCAGAATCCGAAGATTGAAAGGTGCGTAGGGATCGCGGGTCTTCACGCAACTAGCCTGAGGCGTTGATGGACTCAAGTTTTATTTAGTTTCCGCTGTTTTATTTGAGCTAGCTATAAGCTATGCAAGTTGTAATAATTATACTCTGGATTATTCGTGTAATAATGACTTGTGTTTTACATGATATTCATCGACTGTGAAGTGCTAGCTATTGATCCAGGGACTAGCATGTTAATCACAGGGACTTAGGATCTTTACCGATTCGAGGTCGCAACAACCATGTACCGGGGCAGCGCCCTCTTCCACGCGGGCATCTGGCAGTGGCGCGCCACGATTTCGCTCTCCATATCGGCTCGGCCAGGTAGCGGAGCCACCGGCACCCCCGTAGAGCTGATGCGCCATCCGTGGGGCACCTTCGCGGCTGGCGGCGCGAGGATGTCGAAGTTCGCGAACATCACCGCCTCGTACAAGTTTAGATCGAGCATCTCCATGGCGGCGTGGTGGAGAGAGGACGAGGGGATGAACGACGAAGCGACGCGCTGTGGCGCCTCCTATTTGTACACGAGGACGACGAAGCGACTGTCAGACAAAAGAAGTAATGCGGGGTCAGACAAAAGAAGTAATGCAGGGCCAGAGCAATTTTTTTCCTCCCTGTAATCCGGGACCAATAGTTCAGACCGCTAGGTCAACAAGTACAAATATTACAACTTAAAAAGGCAAGGACCTTAAGCTAAATAGAACTAGTTATCACACATCTCCTTGATCTTCCTAATCTTGTCCCGATGCGCATCTTCCTGCGGGAGCAAGGATCAAATTGTTTGCTCCTTCCTTTTAGCATCTTCCTTGCACAGCTTCAATTGTTTCTCTGCATTTTTCCTCATGCACTTGTCAATACTCGTAGTTGTGTACTACAGGACTTTGGCCTGGTGGAGATCATTCCTTGCTTGAGTCAGTTCTTGCTCTGCTTTAGCCTTCAGGGACAATGCCGCATCCCTCTCCTTCTGAACTTTGATAACCTTGTCTTGCACCCAGCTGAGATCTCGCTTATGCTTGGTCGTGTCAACTGGTTCTCATAGCTTCATCTCAACACTGTGAAGAAGTGAGCTGAATACGGATTCTTTCAACTCGACAGTCATTTCCCATAGTTTGTCTAACATTTTCTGCATTGATTTGGGCCACTCTGGATCTACCCATTTGACAACACCGCAACTTCCGCCTTGCATCATTGCACGATGTCCTTGACACCATAGAAATCTCCTGCCCGCGTTTCGTCCTTCGAACGCTACAAATTTAGCGGGCACATATCCATGTTTACATACCAGAGGACTGTCTTCATCCTCTAAACCGTGATGTCGGAGTCATACATCGTCTGGTTGGCCTAACACATCAAACGCGCATGAGTAAACAGATTAGATCTAGCTCAAAAAATAGATAACTGGCCACAGATGATAGAAATAGAGATGGGACGACTCACATCGAAATCACCGTCCCTGTCGTCATGATGTGTTTCCTCGCCGTCTCCCCTTGAACCCATGGCGAGAGGGGAGGGGGGTGGCTGCCGGAGAGGGGATTGGGATGGAGGCGTCGTCGGCTTGCGACTACGGCAGGATGGGAGTGAAGTGGGGAAAGTGGCTTCGAGGGTAAGGAAGAGACGTACGGGGAGGAACAGAAGTAATGGGGACATGACACTGGGATGTGGCCCACTGAACTCCTAAGACGTGACACTCGCAACAGGGGAGCGCCCGGTGTTGCCAACTTGTCCAGAGTAAGCATGGCCAATCATGCCGCAGAACAGCCTACTCGCGGATCGCTCTCACGAAGACCATCCCAATCGTCCAAGCACCCCAATCGAATGGTATGTAACAATCGTCAAGCAGAACAACTGTGTTAGGGCATGCCTTCTAGAAGACTCGGTCTAACGGCTACCCATGCAATGACACTAGTATATCCCTGTGTGGTTTGTGAAAAGAACATACATGCAATCATACTAGGTGGATCCATATGTGGTTTATGGAAGTAACAGACATGCAATGACTCTAGCTGTGATTCATGAAAAGAACAGACATGTAATGACACTGGTGGATCCATGTGTGGTTCATGGGAAGAACACACATCGAATGACACTGGTGGACTCTAGCTATGGTTCATGAAAATAACATACATGCAATGACACTGGTGGATCCATATGTGGTTTGTCAGCAGAACACACATGCAATGACACTGGGTGTGGTTCATGAAAAGAATAGACATGCAATGACACTGGTGGATCCTTATGTGGTTTGTGAGAAGAACATACATGCAATGACACTGGTGGATCCTTATGTGGTTCATGAAAAGAACTAACATGCAATGACACTTGTTGTGGTTCATGAAAAGAACTGACATGCAATGACACTAGGTGTGGTTCATGAAAAGGACAGACATGCAATGACACCGGTGGATCTATGTGTTGTCACATCCCAAAATTCTCCTAATTTTGGAATGTAAAGTTAATAAAATAACTTGGTTGAATTGTTTGACTTTGTTGAAATTTCTCAAAGAAAAGAAACTTTCTGTTATGATTTTCCTTCCTTCAATTCAGAAACTTGTATGAGATTGGATTAACAGGACTATCCAACTTGTTTCATTTTCTTTTCAACTATTTGATTATTTAAATAAAATGACTTTCCCAATTATGGTGGAGTGATATTCTAATTTCCCTATTTGACCCTTAAAGTCTCTACTTCGATTTATGAAACCATTCTAGATGCTTTTCACCACTTGCTTGAAAAGAGAGAAGATAACATGACATCTTCATTTCCATTGGATGTTAAGAATGTGTTCCTTCATATTACATGATTGAACTTGTTGTTTTGGGCATTTGTGGCATTGTGTGTTTTGGTTGAGTGGTTAAAATAAAACCCTAAGAAGCTATTTACAAATATTGCATAGTAGCCATATAAGGCCAAATGCATAAAACCCTATATCCTTTGGATAATAGCTAAGTAGCCATATAGGCAAAAAGGCGTGAATTGAGTTTTAGTTTTAGGATTTGTGTGAATTCTGCAAAAATGAAAATCATGAAGCATTCATAAGCATTCCTTTGCATCCATGCAAAGTTCCCAAAAATTGAATCCAAATCCTAATATCTAGATCCGATAGTTGATTTGCCCAAATGTTCCTATAAGGAATATATAGATATTTATAAATAAATCATCTCCAAACTAGTGAAAATGTTACAAATATGATCTTATAATGATCTACGGAATTTTAGAAAAAATTAGAAACAAGAATCATGTCATTTGGAGTTCGTATGAAAAAGATATAAAGAAAATACCAAAATAGAAAAAAAAAACGAAATGGGCCACCGGCCGGCCCACTCAGCCGACCGAACCAGCCACGCGCACGGGAGAAGGATCGATCCCACCTCCGCTTTAAAAAGCATGCGAAAATCTGATTTCTAAACCTATCTCTATTCAAACACTTATAACTTTTTCAAACCCTATGGCGTGCGTAATATCGCTAATAGGTGGGAATTTGGGAACTTGGTGTGTCATATCCAAGTAACTTGGTGCGTAATATCCAAGTGTCACCTGGTGTGTAATATCCAAGTGTTAGGTTGATTGGGCACTTGGTGAGTAATATCCTCGTGTTCCATTTGACCCTATACTATTTATCAAAGTTTACAAAGTAGGGAAAACTTTCTTCCTCTTTTCTCATTACCTTGATAAAATTGGCTTTACGTAAATAAACCCCAAAGCCTACTCTAGCCTTGCATGTAGATTTAGTCTTGTTCCTTCCTTGGTGTAATTTGCCAATACATTCAAAGTATTGACCCAACTTGTTGGCTGCACGTCTTATGTGCAGAATCCGAAGATTGAAAGGTGCGTAGGGATCGCGGGTCTTCACGCAACTAGCCTGAGGCGTTGATGGACTCAAGTTTTATTTAGTTTCCGCTATTTTATTTGAGCTAGCTATAAGCTATGCAAGTTGTAATAATTATACTCTGGATTATTCGTGTAATAATGACTTGTGTTTTACATGATATTCATCGACTGTGAAGTGCTAGCTATTGATCCAGACACTAGCATGTTAATCACAGGGACTTAGGATCTTTACCGATCCGAGGTCGCAACAGATGGTATCAGAGCACAAAGTTGCCTGTAGGACGTGACCCTAGGATTGGAAAACACCTTTACCGTGTGTGTTTTGCTTTCTATATTCTTCTAAGATAATTGTACTCTTCTAGTATTGTCTCTTCCTTATCACCTTGTCTAATTTTCTCTCTCAACCTAAAGATGACGGCCTTCTACTACGACACTGCCGAAGACATCAAGTGCCTGCGCTTCGGGGAATGCCTTCTGGACATCATCAAGACATTGCAGTTACCCATGCCATCAATCAAGGGAGGCGAATTGAGGAAGATGCACAAGGAAGGATGCTGGGCAATTGAAGTCATCCAACCAGGGCGCAGTCAGATAGAACCCAAGACGGAGGCCATTGTACTCAACGTCACCAGCGACTCCAAGGAGAAAGGACTTGGCATTTGCTTGCAGGAGCTCATTGGACGCCTTTGCGGACGCCACCATGAAGAGGTTGAGGGCAACTACATCAAACTCTTTGGAAGACGTGATGAGAAGGAAGTCCCAATCGAGTTAACCCCGGAGGAAAGGAAGACATGCAAGCGTCGAAGAATCCAATATCAAGACTTGGAGTTCCACATCAATGACCTTCAGAAGGGGAGCTGCCTTGAGATCATGAGGAATGACGAGCTTTGTGCCCTAGTCAAGGAGAAGGACGAGAAGATCGAGGAGCTAGAAGAGAAGATCAAGTCCCTATGAGGGGAGCTCACCGCCCAAGACAAGAGGTTCGCTAATCAAGAGAAGAGGGTGCAAGATAAGAACAAGAGGATTAGGGAGCAAAGTCTAGTGCTCGCCAAGAACGAGCTGGAGTTCAAGAACCTTGCCGCCATGATGAAAGACCTGCGAGCAGCTAAGAGGAGCTGGGAGGAGAAGATCACGCCCGTGACTATGGGATCAAGTTTGATCAAGAAGCTATAGAAGGAGAAGAGGGAACTCCAAGAGAAGCTGGAAGCTGCTACCCAGGAACTGCGAGAGGTGAAGGAACTTCAAGGAAGGCTCGAAGCTGCAACACCGGAGCCACAGGACATGAAGGAACTTCAAGAGAAGCTCGAAGCCACGACGAGGGACATGGAGCTATACAAGTCACTGCTGGAAGAGGAAGGCTTCGTCATTGAGGATGAGGAAGTGGGTGATGAGTAGAGTAGTTGGACCACCATTTAGTCCTTTAGTCGAACGTTATTTGCGATTGTAATGAGGACCAAAAATCTTATTTTGGTTAGTTAAACTTGGTTGAGTGTGTGGATTTTTGTGCTATGTGTGCCTTGCTTTTCTCGTGTGTTTTTCCTTGTTTACATAAGGGTAGGAGTTTATTCCTTAGACTTTCTATCATTTCTTAACTTGCCTCCCAAACCCTCCAGATGGCGAGACGTGGAAACAACAATAACAACATGCCCCCAGAGATAGCGCAACTTCTGAACTCCCAAAATCAGTTGATCCAACTCCTCACTCAAATCATGCAAAACAACAACAACAACCCGCCGCCTCCGCCACCTCCACCGTCCCAACAGGATCGCTTGACTCGGTTCTTGAGGTTGAACCCTCCAATTTTCTCAAGTAGTTCTGAGCCAATTGTGGCAGACGACTAACTCCACACCTGTAGTTGTTCTTTTTGACACTGGTGCATCGCATTCATTCATATCAAGGGTATTTGTGGATAGAGGCAAGATACCTACGGAGACTATTAGTACTCCTCTAAGGGTAAGTTCTCCTGAAGGAGAAATAGTGGCAAGCTCTGGATGCCGTGGGTTAGAACTAAGAATTGGGGCGCACACCTTTCCCACCAGCCTAGTCGTTCTGGAATCACAAGGCCTAGACATAATCTTGGGCATGAATTGGATGACCGAGTATGAGGGAGTCATAGATTGTGCCAAAAGGACTATCGCACTCACGACTCCGGAAAAGAAAAGGATCCGCTTTAAGTCAGCCTTCGTGCTCAAAGAAAGTTTGGTGAACTCTCTTAAGGGGGTTAGTTTGGAGGATGTGCCAATTGTGAAGGAGTATCCAGATGTGTTTCCGGAAGAATTGCCAGGGATGCCGCCCGACCGTGACATCGAGTTTCTCATTGACTTGATGCCAGGTACTGGGCCAATAGCAAAGAGACCGTACAAGATGGATGTGGATGAGTTGAAGGAACTTAAGAAACAGCTCAGAGAGCAGTTGGACAAAGGCTTCATTCAACCAAGTGCGTCATCTTGGGGAGCACCTGTTTTATTCGTGGAGAAGAAGGATCAAACCAAGAGACTAGTCGTGGACTACCGGTCATTGAATGAAGTGACAGTCAAGAACAAATACCCACTACCCAATATTAATGACCTGTTTGACCAATTAAAGGGAGCTAGTGTGTTCTCTAAGATTGATCTCCGGTCAGGATATTTCCAGCTAAAGATCCGGGAACAGGATGTACCCAAGACAGCCTTCACCACAAGATACGGATTGTATGAGTACACCGTGATGTCGTTTGGCTTAACCAATGCCCCAGCATACTTCATGACTATGATGAACAAGGTGTTCATGGAGTACTTGGATAAGTTTATTGTGGTATTCATTGATGACATACTCATATACTCCAAGGACGAGAAGGAACGTGAGAGGCACCTGCGCCTAATCATGGAAAAGTTAAGGGAACACAAGTTATATGCCAAATTTAGCAAATGTGAATTCTGGTTGAAAGAAGTAGGATTCCTTGGTCATATTATATCAGCTAAAGGTGTTGCCGTGGACCCAAGCAAGGTGGCCTCTATAACAGAATGGGAGCCTCCTAAGAATGTGGGTGATATTAGGAGTTTCTTGGGCCTTGCGGGGTATTACCGAAGATTCATCGAAAACTTTTCCAAGATAGCAAAGCCTATGATAGAGTTGCTGAAGAAAGAGAAGAAGTTCGAATGGACCGAGGCCTGTGAAGCAAGCTTTCAGGAATTAAAGAAGCGTCTAGTAACAGCACCAGTTTTGTGTCTCCCTGACATCCAAAAGGACTTCCAGGTCTATTGCGATGCTTCCCGGCAAGGACTTGGTAGTGTACTGATGCAAGAAGGACAAGTAGTGTCTTACGCCTCTCGGCAACTTAAGAACCATGAAAATAACTACCCCACGCACGATTTGGAACTAGCATCAGTTGTGCATGCACTCAAGGTATGGAGACACTACCTAATGGGCAAACATTGTGATGTGTTCACGGATCACAAGAGTCTTAAGTATATCTTCACTCAAAAGGAATTAAATATGAGGCAAAGGAGATGGCTTGAGCTCATCAAGGACTATGACTTGGACCTGCAGTACCATCCTGGAAAGGCCAACATTGTGGCTGACGCCTTAAGCCGAAACGTCTATGTAAATGGACTTACTATGGGAGAGATTCCAAATGATTTGTGTGAACAATTCAAGGACCTTAGATTGGAAATAGTTCCGGAAGGATACCTAGCCACTATGGAGATAGTGCCAACACTTCTGGACCAAATCAAAGAGGCCCAGAAGGGGGACAAAGAGTTGGAAGAAATAAGAGCTAATATAAGCAAAGGCAAAGCAAAAGGGTTTCATACGGATGAACAAGGAACGCTCTGGTATGAGAAGCGTCTGTGTGTTCCTAATGACCCTGATATCAGGAAGTTAATCCTTCAAGAAGCTCACGATTCACCCTACTCAATTCATCCCGGTAATACAAAGATGTACATGGATGTGAAGGATAGATTCTGGTGGAACAACATGAAAAGAGAAATTGCTGAATATATCTCCTTGTGTGACGTATGCAACAGAGTTAAGGCCGAACACCAAAAACTAGCAGGACTGCTGCAGCCATTACCTGTGCCCGAATGGAAGTGGGACAAGGTAGGCATGGATTTTATCACAGGACTACCTCGGACTCGATCTGGGTATGACTCCATCTGGGTAGTGGTCGACCACTTCACAAAAGTGGCCCACTTCATTCCCGTAAAGACCACCTATACGAGTGCTAAACTTGCTAAGATTTATATGTCAAGGATCGTAAGTCTTCATGGTGTGCCCAAGGGGATTGTTTCCGATAGAGGTACCCAATTCACCTCTAAGTTTTGGCGACAGCTACACGAGTCTCTAGGGACGCGACTAGAGTTTAGTACTGCCTTCCACCCGCAAACAGATGGACAAACGGAAAGAGTTAATCAGGTCTTGGAGGACATGTTAAGAGCCTGTGCGCTAGCCTATAGGTCTAGTTGGGACGATAACTTGCCATATGCGGAATTCTCATACAATAACAGCTACCAAACTAGCATCAAGATGGCTCCATTTGAAGTTCTTTATGGCAGAAAGTGTAGGACTCCGCTGCTATGGAGTGGGGTTGGAGAACGTAGTCTGTTTGGACCTGAACTGATCAAGGATGCCGAAGAAAAAGTGAGACAGATTCAAGACAGGTTAAAGATAGCCCAATCCAGACAAAAGAGTTATGCTGACTCCAAGCGCATGGATGTGACTTATGAAGTGGGAGACCATGCGTATCTCCGAGTTTCACCACTACGAGGAGTTAAGAGATTCGGAATCAAGGGTAAGTTAGCACCCTGATTCATAGGGCCCTACAAAATCTTGGGTCACAGAGGGGAAGTTGCCTATCAGTTGTGTTAATAGTTCACGATGTTTTCCATGTGTCGCAACTAAAGAAGTGTCACCCAGAAATGGCTGAAACCTCACTAAATGATACAGTTCCATTGGAAGAAGTTCAATTGGATAACGACCTCACCTATGAGGAAAAACCCACCAGGATCCTGGAAACAGCCGAGAGAATTACTCGTACCAAGACTATCAGATTCTGCAAAGTTCAATGGAATCACCATTCCGAGGAAGAGGCCACATGGGAACGTGAAGAAGATCTGAAGAAAGAACACCCACACCTATTTGCTAACCAACCTGCATCTCGGGGACGAGATTCTTCTTAAGGGGGGTAGGTTTGTAACATCCCAAATTTTATAATTTCAGATGTTACTAGTAAGCATGCATCATATCATTGCATCATGGCATCACCTATCGAAAAATTTGCATCAGGCAATTCTCAAACCCCATAGTCACTTACAGACAAAAGGAGGGTAAAACCTTTTTAACCACCAAAACCTTTGCAAAAGTGTTATTTTATAATCCTATCCTAACCTTCTTCTTTTTACAAAATTTTAGAGACCAATTTCGTCTAATTTGGAGTTCGTATGCAAAAGATATAAAGGAAATACCAAAATAGAAAAAGAAAAAGGAAAAAAAAACGAAATGGGCCGCCGGCCGGCCCACCTCAGCCGACCGAACCAGCCATCCTACGGGATCGATCCCACCTCCGCTTTAAAAAGCGTGCGAAAATCTGTTTTCTAAACCTATCTTTATTCAAACACTTATAACTTTTTATCTACAACTCCGAATTGACTTCCGTTTGTTTCTACTTGTTCCCTACTCCAAGATCTATCCTCCCATCATCATAAAAGCCTAAGTAATCCATCGGAGCCACAGCTATAACACTTCTCCTTCCCGAAATCCCGAATCTACACCTCACCGAATCGTATTTCGCTTCTAAACCCATCTAAACTTCGTCGGCTGCCTTTGCCTTCAACACGAAAGTTGTAGATCTCGTCGAAATCTTTCAATTCCGACAAATCTCACCTCTTTTCATCCACCACAGCCGGAGAATTTCGCAACGCAATATTTCAGATCTGATGGCGTAATTCCAAGATCTACTCGCGCTCGTTTCTTGGAATCCAAATACCTTTGGTGAAAAGGTAGATCTAATCATCCTCCACAACTTTCATGTTCAAAGTTTTTCGTTTTGACCTACGGTTTTATCTCTCTAACACAGATCTCTAGTCCTTTGTTAGGCAAAATCGGGTCTATTTTGAGCCAACTTCTCTTCTGGCCACCGGATCTCATCCCAACGGTCGAGATTCAATCGTCCCGATCAGTTGCCTCGTCACCGCCACGTCGTTGTCAGGTCAGCATCTAGTCCCAGTCAACCTGTCCAGTCAGCGGAATATTCTCTTGAATATTCCGTTCGAATTTAAAATTGCAAATTATAGCTGTAATCTTGTAAAATTCATAGAAATTAGATTGTTAGTCCAAAAATTGCGTATAATATACCGTTGGATTCATATTTTCGAGTAGAACACAGATCTACAATAATATTACTATTTTGCCACGGAAATCTTGCAGTAGAGTTAAAAGTTTAGATTAGAGTATTTTAATTCTAGAAAATTATCCGTAACTCCGTTTTAGTTGATTCTTGTTGCGTTGGCCTTGTTTTTACAATACCTTCTGTAGAAAATTATCATATCTTTCTTAGGGTGTTTAGATCTGTTTCGAGATAGATTAGAGCTGTAGATCTAGTTTCAAGCCTAGTTAATTAGGGTTTTATCCAAAATACCTAAAATCTGTGGGAAATCGATTCTAATGACATCCCCAACTCAACAACACCCCTGGTTAAGACCCTTGGCCGAAATCAAACCCACCCTTGCATATTACCATGTTGCATGCATGCATATTTGACTTCGTGACTTGTTTTGTGCAAATTGTGATTGGATCCTTGTTTGCTTCGTTAGATTGCTCGGAGTGCGCTGAGGAGTATTGTTGTGTAGATTGCTGCTCGGATCAAGGCAAGTTACACCACTTGTTCATGTTATGTCCCAGTTTTTGACTATGCATGTTTTACTCTTCAAAATCTTGTAGTATGCATGTGTAGGTTTTTAGTAGCTTTCTTATTACTATTTTTGCAAGTGTGGTTTTGTAGTATGCCATGAGTAGCTTTATACTGAGGATTTTCCGTCCTAATAGGTTCCCCCTGTTTTGCTAAGTATTGCTTGCTATGCTATATATATATCAAATACCGTTGGGAGGGTTCGAAAGACTCAAGAATTTTCTAAGTATGATAGCTCTCTCGAGCGAACTTTCTTCTCCAAAACCCCTTCAAAATAAAACTAAGTTTTCTTCTGGGCGGAATGGTTGTCGGGACAACGAGTGAGATTTTGGTGGAGGCCGGCCGCCCAGGAATCAAAGAAGTCTGCCATGTTTCAGAATTCAGAAGCTTCCCGTGCAACCACAATACATATGGGCTCTGTCTTGGCTTAGTACTTAGTGGGAAACCTCACCGGGGTACCAACATTTGGAGGTTCTTGGCACGGTTGGATCCAGCTGGTAGAGGGGCTACTAAGGGAAGGCTTCGCCATGGTCTTGTCTGTAAAAGGACTTGATCGTGGATTGTGGGGAAAGTGCACCACCTCTCGAGAGTATTGCAATCTGATCGATCAACCGAGTTCACGGAAAAGAACATTTTGAGCATCTGAAGGATGGAGCCTCTGAAAGATCTTCCTCTCTCTTTTCAAACAAAAGTTTTTCAAACCCTATGGCGTGCGTAATATCGCTAATAGGTGGGAATTTGGGAACTTGGTGTGTCATATCCAAGTAACTTGGTGCGTAATATCCAAGTGTCACCTGGTGTGTAATATCCAAGTGTTAGGTTGATTGGGCACTTGGTGAGTAATATCCTCGTGTTCCATTTGACCCTATACTATTTATCAAAGTTTACAAAGTAGGGAAAACTTTCTTCCTCTTTTCTCATTACCTTGATAAAATTGGCTTTACGCAAATAAACCCCAAAGCCTACTCTAGCCTTGCATGTAGAGTTAGTCTTGTTCCTTCCTTGGTGTAATTTGCCAATACATTCAAAGTATTGACCCAACTTGTTGGCTGCACGTCTTATGTGCAGAATCCGAAGATTGAAAGGTGCGTAGGGATCGCGGGTCTTCACGCAACTAGCCTGAGGCGTTGATGGACTCAAGTTTTATTTAGTTTTCGCTGTTTTATTTGAGCTAGCTATAAGCTATGCAAGTTGTAATAATTATACTCTGGATTATTCGTGTAATAATGACTTGTGTTTTACATGATATTCATCGACTGTGAAGTGCTAGCTATTGATCCAGGGACTAGCATGTTAATCACAGGGACTTAGGATCTTTACCGATCCGAGGTCGCAACAACCATGTACCGGGGCAGCGCCCTCTTCCACGCGGGCATCTGGTAGTGGCGCGCCACGATTTCGCTCTCCATATCGGCTCGGCCAGGTAGCGGAGCCACCGGCACCCCCGTAGAGCTGATGCGCCATCCGTGGGGCACCTTCGCGGCTGGCGGCGCGAGGATGTCGAAGTTCGCGAACATCACCGCCTCGTACAAGTTTAGATCGAGCATCTCCATGGCGGCGTGGTGGAGAGAGGACGAGGGGATGAACGACGAAGCGACGCGCTGTGGCGCCTCCTATTTGTACACGAGGACGACGAAGCGACTGTGAGACAAAAGAAGTAATGCGGGGTCAGACAAAAGAAGTAATGCAGGGCCAGAGCAATTTTTTTCCTCCCTGTAATCCGGGACCAATAGTTCAGACCGCTAGGTCAACAAGTACAAATATTACAACTTAAAAAGGCAAGGACCTTAAGCTAAATAGAACTAGTTATCACACATCTCCTTGATCTTCCTAATCTTGTCCCGATGCGCATCTTCCTGCGGGAGCAAGGATCAAATTGTTTGCTCCTTCCTTTTAGCATCTTCCTTGCACAGCTTCAATTGTTTCTCTGCATTTTTCCTCATGCACTTGTCAATACTCGTAGTTGTGTACTACAGGACTTTGGCCTGGTGGAGATCATTCCTTGCTTGAGTCAGTTCTTGCTCTGCTTTAGCCTTCAGGGACAATGCCGCATCCCTCTCCTTCTGAACTTTGATAACCTTGTCTTGCACCCAGCTGAGATCTCGCTTATGCTTGGTCGTGTCAACTGGTTCTCATAGCTTCATCTCAACACTGTGAAGAAGTGAGCTGAATACGGATTCTTTCAACTCGACAGTCATTTCCCATAGTTTGTCTAACATTTTCTGCATTGATTTGGGCCACTCTGGATCTACCCATTTGACAACACCGCAACTTCCGCCTTGCATCATTGCACGATGTCCTTGACACCATAGAAATCTCCTGCCTGCGTTTCGTCCTTCGAACGCTACAAATTTAGCGGGCACATATCCATGTTTACATACCAGAGGACTGTCTTCATCCTCTAAACCGTGATGTCGGAGTCATACATCGTCTGGTTGGCCTAACACATCAAACGCGCATGAGTAAACAGATTAGATCTAGCTCAAAAAATAGATAACTGGCCACAGATGATAGAAATAGAGATGGGACGACTCACATCGAAATCACCGTCCCTGTCGTCATGATGTGTTTCCTCGCCGTCTCCCCTTGAACCCATGGCGAGAGGGGAGGGGGGTGGCTGCCGGAGAGGGGATTGGGATGGAGGCGTCGTCGGCTTGCGACTACGGCAGGATGGGAGTGAAGTGGGGAAAGTGGCTTCGAGGGTAAGGAAGAGACGTACGGGGAGGAACAGAAGTAATGGGGACATGACACTGGGATGTGGCCCACTGAACTCCTAAGACGTGACACTCGCAACAGGGGAGCGCCCGGTGTTGCCAACTTGTCCAGAGTAAGCATGGCCAATCATGCCGCAGAACAGCCTACTCGCGGATCGCTCTCACGAAGACCATCCCAATCGTCCAAGCACCCCAATCGAATGGTATGTAACAATCGTCAAGCAGAACAACTGTGTTAGGGCATGCCTTCTAGAAGACTCGGTCTAACGGCTACCCATGCAATGACACTAGTATATCCATGTGTGGTTTGTGAAAAGAACATACATGCAATCACACTAGGT
The DNA here is from genome assembly GCA_910589775.1 of Avena eriantha. Lineage (NCBI taxonomy): Eukaryota > Viridiplantae > Streptophyta > Magnoliopsida > Poales > Poaceae > Avena > Avena eriantha. The sequence continues at coordinate 374,594,464 of OU342743.1, forward strand.
GGATCCATATGTGGTTTATGGAAGTAACAGACATGCAATGACTCTAGCTGTGATTCATGAAAAGAACAGACATGTAATGACACTGGTGGATCCATGTGTGGTTCATGGGAAGAACACACATCGAATGACACTGGTGGACTCTAGCTATGGTTCATGAAAATAACATACATGCAATGACACTGGTGGATCCATATGTGGTTTGTCAGCAGAACACACATGCAATGACACTGGGTGTGGTTCATGAAAAGAATAGACATGCAATGACACTGGTGGATCCTTATGTGGTTTGTGAGAAGAACATACATGCAATGACACTGGTGGATCCTTATGTGGTTCATGAAAAGAACTAACATGCAATGACACTTGTTGTGGTTCATGAAAAGAACTGACATGCAATGACACTAGGTGTGGTTCATGAAAAGGACAGACATGCAATGACACCGGTGGATCTATGTGTTGTCACATCCCAAAATTCTCCTAATTTTGGAATGTAAAGTTAATAAAATAACTTGGTTGAATTGTTTGACTTTGTTGAAATTTCTCAAAGAAAAGAAACTTTCTGTTATGATTTTCCTTCCTTCAATTCAGAAACTTGTATGAGATTGGATTAACAGGACTATCCAACTTGTTTTCATTTTCTTTTCAACTATTTGATTATTTAAATAAAATGACTTTCCCAATTATGGTGGAGTGATATTCTAATTTCCCTATTTGACCCTTAAAGTCTCTACTTCGATTTATGAAACCATTCTAGATGCTTTTCACCACTTGCTTGAAAAGAGAGAAGATAACATGACATCTTCATTTTCATTGGATGTTAAGAATGTGTTCCTTCATATTACATGATTGAACTTGTTGTTTTGGGCATTTGTGGCATTGTGTGTTTTGGTTGAGTGGTTAAAATAAAACCCTAAGAAGCTATTTACAAATATTGCATAGTAGCCATATAAGGCCAAATGCATAAAACCCTATATCCTTTGGATAATAGCTAAGTAGCCATATAGGCAAAAAGGCGTGAATTGAGTTTTAGTTTTAGGATTTGTGTGAATTCTGCAAAAATGAAAATCATGAAGCATTCATAAGCATTCCTTTGCATCCATGCAAAGTTCCCAAAAATTGAATCCAAATCCTAATATCTAGATCCGATAGTTGATTTGCCCAAATGTTCCTATAAGGAATATATAGATATTTATAAATAAATCATCTCCAAACTAGTGAAAATGTTACAAATATGATCTTATAATGATCTACGGAATTTTAGAAAAAATTAGAAACAAGAATCATGTCATTTGGAGTTCGTATGAAAAAGATATAAAGAAAATACCAAAATAGAAAAAAAAAACGAAATGGGCCACCGGCCGGCCCACTCAGCCGACCGAACCAGCCACGCGCACGGGAGAAGGATCGATCCCACCTCCGCTTTAAAAAGCATGCGAAAATCTGATTTCTAAATCTATCTCTATTCAAACACTTATAACTTTTTATCTATAACCCCGAATTGACTTTCGTTTGTTTGTACTTGTTCTCTACTTTAAGATCTAACTTCCCATCATCCTACAAGCCTAAATAATCTATCGGAGCCACAGCTATAACACTTTTCCTTCCCGAAATCCCGAATCTACACCCTACCGAATCGTATTTCGCTTCTAAACCCATCTAAACTTCGTCGGCTGCCTTCGGCTTCAACACAAAAGTTGTAGATCTCGTCGAAATCTTTCAATTCCGACAAACCTCACCTCTTTTCATCCACCAAAGCCGGAGAATTTCGCAACGCAATATTTCAGATCTGATGGCGTAATTCCAAGATCTCATCGCGCCCGTTTCTTGAAATCCAAATTCTTTTGGTGAAAAGGTAGATCTAATCATCCTCCACAACTTTCATGTTCAAAGTTTTTCAATTTGACCTACGAATTTATCTCTCTAACACAGATCTACTTCTAGTCCTTTGTTAGGCAAAATCGGGTCTATTTTGAGCCAACTTCTTTTCTAGCCACCGGATCTCATCCCGACGGTCGAGATTCAATCGTCCCGATCGGTTGCCTCGTCACCGCCACGTCGTCGTTAGGTCAGCATCTAGTCCCAGTCAGCCTGCACGGTCAACCTGTCCAGTCAGCGGAATATTCTCTGGAATATTCCGTTCGAATTTAAAATTGCAGATTATAGATCTAACTTGTAAAATCCATAGAAAATTCATATTATGTCCAAACATCGCAAATGCTATACCGTTGGAATCACAAAATAGTGTAGAGTATTAATATATAATTGTATCAGACATTTACTGTAAGTATTTGTCGTGATTATTTAAATGGATTAATACACTTTTTGGAGCAATTAATTCATAGAAAATAAAATACAACTCAGAAAAATCCAAATGATATACCCCTGGATTCACAAAATTGTATAGAACATGATTCTAGAATAAAATTAAAACTTTACTGTATAGATTACTGGCGAATAATTAATTAGTATTATTGGCCTTTTAAATCATTAAATTCATAGTAAATAATCTACATATCCGAAAAATATGAGTAATATGTCCCTGAGTTCATAATCTTGCGTAGTTTTCAGATATGTACTTAGTTTGTTTGTTGTCAGTACGATCTGTTCAGATATATTAAACTCCATTAAACACTAAATAAATCCTAGAAAAAGATCTATAACTCCGATTAAGATGAATCCAATTCCTCCTGGTCCGTATTAATGTCCTCTATCCAATAAAACTAATAACCAAATTTAATTAGACAATTAGGACAGAAGTTGCAACAGAACTACTAAAGCCTTTTTTTTGGTCATCAAGATTTAATAACAAATACCCTATTGCATTAAATGATCTCCTACATGCATCATATGATCTAATACCATTCAAAGAACTATTATTAAATCATCATGCATGCTTGTGTTCATCATTGTTGTGGTTGTTATGTTTGTAATTGTGTTAATTGGAATTGTTTTGTCCTCGTGTTAGATTGTTCGGAGAGTGCGATTGCTGCAGAAGAATTCAATCATCACCCATAACACAAACATAAGGCAAGTTGCACCACTTGTTCACGTTATGTCCCAGTTTTGACTATGCATGTTTTACTCTAAAAATTCTGTAGTATGCATGCGTAGGTTTTTGGTAAAATTTCTTAGTATTATTTTGCAAGTACGGTTTTGTAGTATGCCATGAGTAGCTCTATGCTTAGGATTTTCTATCCCAATAGGTTATCCTATTTTTCTAAGTTATGCTTGCTATGCTATATACTTATATATATCAAATACCGTTGGGAGGGTTCGAAAGACTCAAGAATTTTCTAAGTATGATAGCTCTCTCGAGCGAAGTTTTCTTCTCCAAAACCCCTTCAAAATAAAACTAAGTTTTCTTCTGGGCGGAATGGTTGTCGGGACAACAAGTGAGATTTTGGTGGAGGACGGCCGCCCAGGAATCAAAGAAGTCTGCCACGTTTCAGAATTCAGAAACTTCCCGTGCAACCACAATACATATGGGCTCTATCTTGGATTAGTACTTAGTGGGAAACCTCACCGGGGTACCAACATTCGGAGGTTCTTGGCACGGTTGGATCCAGCTGGTAGAGGGGCTACTAAGGGAAGGATTCGCCATGGTCTTGTCCGTAATAGGACTTGATCGTGGATTGTGGGGAAAGTGCACAACCTCTCGAGAGTATTGCAATCTGATCGATCAGCCGTGTTCACGGAAACAGAACAACATTGAGCATCTGAAGGATGGAGCCTCTGGAAGATCTTCCTCTCTCTCTTTTCCAAACTAACGTTTTATAAACCCCAAGGCGTGAGTAATATCGCCATTGGGTGGGATTTTGGGAACTTGGTGCGTAATATCCAAGTGCTAGGTTGATTGGGCACTTGGTGAGTAATATCCACGTGTTCCATTCGACCCTATACTATTTATCAAAGTTTACATAGTAGGGAAAACTTTCTTCCACTTTTCTTATTACATTGATAAAATTGGCTTTACGCAAATGAACCCCAGAGCCTACTCTTAGCCTTGCATGTAGAGATAGTCTTACTCTTTCCTTGGTGTAATTTGCCAATACATTCAAAGTATTGACCAACTCGTTTGGCTGCACGTTTTATGTGCAGAATTTGGAGATCGTTGAAAGGTGCGCTAGGATCACGAGTCTTCACTCAACCTGCCTGTGGCATTGATGGGACTCCAAGTTGTATATATTTTGCTTCTGTTGTAATAATGTAAACTCTGGATTATTCGATTCATGTAATAAAGACTTGTGTTTTACATGATATTTCATCGACTGTGAGTGCTAGCTAATGATCCAGGGACTAGCATGTTAATCACAGGGACTTAGGATCCTTACTCGATCCGAGGTCACTACAGATGGTATCAGAGCATAAGTTGACTGTAGATCGTGGACCTAGCATCGGAAAAGCCTTAGGATTAATATTTTCTAAGTTATTTCAGAAAAACTCTCATACTGCTCATCATCTATCTTTGGAGTTTAAAATTTCTCAAGTCTCTTCTTTTCAACATTAGAAATGACCACTATGAACTTCAAGAAGAAACTTCTCTCAAGACTACCTTTCCAGAGAAGACCATCTTGCTCAAGTTAGGACTTGAGAACCTCTGTAGAAGATGTTCCAAGACTGAAGCTACGAGAATTGAAGACTTCAAAGAAAGTACCAAAAACATCGAAGGCCTTAAGTTAAAGTTATTGACCGAAGACCTCAAAGACAATGAAGATTATGAAGATCATGAAGATTTCAAGTGACCCATTAGAAACCAAAGTTGGATAGACTGCACTACGATTAGATGACGTGATTTGTGAGCTGCCATTTGTGTGGTTTTCTTGACAGCAGCAAATAATACTTATTTTTAATACAAAATTTGTTTGTCTGGGTTGTTCATGTCCTTGATAGATTTTACTCTCCCTACCTTAAATCTTGAAGACGGAAGAAGGGAGACAAACTGAAGAACTTGAATGAGGGCGCCATCAAAGGAAGAACACTCACATGGTGGAGGATGCTACAAGTCCTTGAAGATAAACAGCACACAAGTGCCTCCAGGATTAGGAAACACAAGGATAAATGCTTATCTCCAATGTAGTTCCCTCTCATAGCAATTCCTTGCGGTAAAAAAAAAGTTTGAGTGAAATTGGCTTAATTTGATATTTTGTTTGGTTGTTTGCTTGTATGGGGTAATCTTCTTCTTCCTCTTCTATAATCCACTCGTTCCTACTCTAAACCTTGGCCAACTCGATAGATGGGCCGTACCGTCAAGGAAGACAAGGAACTCAATTTCTCCAAACGTATGAGCAACGCCGATGCAAAGAATTGATGCACAAGGTTGAATACAGAATGAATGATGCCAATACTGAAGTTAATAAAATGGTTCATTATGCCACCCAATTCCTAAAGGAGGACGTTGCAACTTGGTGGGAGATGGAACACACCATTGATGATCATCAAGGGATGATATCCTGGGAAGAATTTAAAGTGGTTCTACTATAATCTCGTCTCGTCACTCGGATATCAAAAAAAAACCAAGGAGTTAAAGCCCCAAAACTTTTTAGCTTGCAAATTTGCGGAGAAATAGGACACACCTCCGAGGAGCATCGTGACCAGTGCCCCTACTGTGAGGCAAGTCACCCATCTAAAGAAGGCCATACCTCTCAAGTTACATGCTTCTTGTGTGAAGGAACCAACCACTGTCCCTCTCAATGTCACCTCTACCCGATGGTACAACAAGTGAATCAGCAAGTTATAGACGGAATGCACCAAGGACTCATGAAGCACTTAGAGGACACACACTCTACGACAAGGGCTAGAGATGGAGTCAAGACTCTAGACACCACACCCAAAGTCATCACTTCACGATATGAGAGGAATGACCATTTTCCCCAAACTGGCTCAAGGAAATGATCAAGGTTTCTAAATGTTGAGGTAGAGCATAAAGAAGAGATGTTGTCCTTACCAATGAAGAGGAAGGATCTAAGCAAGGTCCTATGCTTCAAGTGTCACAATCCTGGGCATTATGCTGTTGATTGTCTAGAACAGGATAATGTGGCTGGAAAGGATAAAAACAATTATGGTAATGGTAATATAACCAGCAGCAATAAGAAACCCAAGAAAGATCCTAGCCAGGTGACATGCTACAAGTGTGGTAAAACAGGGCATTACACGTCAAATTGTCCTGAGAAAAGGGAGAATGGCGGTGGCAATGGAAAGAAGCCCCATCCATCCATCAAGCTACGATGAATCATGTTAGTGTTGATGAAGCTTACAAATCAACAACTATGGACCCACACGGGAAAAAAACCAATAAATGCAATTTTTAAGGGTGGTAGCACTCTACTGTATCCTAAACCTATTTCTTTCTAGCCTTCCCGAATCTCGGGACGAGATTCCTTTTAAGGGTGGTAGTTTGTCACATCCCAAAATTCTCCTAATTTTGGAATGTAAAGTTAATAAAATAACTTGGTTGAATTGTTTGACTTTGTTAAAATTTCTCAAAGAAAAGAAACTTTCTGTTATGATTTTCCTTCCTTGAATTCAGAGACTTGTATGAGATTGGATTAACAGGACTATCCAACTTTTTTTCATTTTCTTTTCAACTATTTGATTCTTTAAATATCCAACCATGCTTAGATGATTAAAGAGAGGGAATAAAATGACTTTCCCAATTATGGTGGAGTGATATTCTAATTTCCCTATTTGACCCTTAAAGTCTCTACTTCGATTTATGAAACCATTCTAGATGCTTTTCACCACTTGCTTGAAAAGAGAGAAGATAACATGACATCTTCATTTTCATTGGATGTTAAGAATGTGTTCCTTCATGTTACATTATTGAACTTGTTGTTTTGGGCATTTTGTGGCATTGTGTGTTTTGGTTGAGTGGTTAAAATAAAACCCTAAGAAGATATTTAGAAATATTGCATAGTAGCCATATAAGGCCAAATGCATAAAACCCTATATCCTTTTGATCATACCTAAGTAGCCATATAGGAAAAAAGGCGTGAATTGAGTTTTAGTTTTAGGATTTGGGTGAATGTTTGCAAAAATCAAAAATCATGAAGCATTCATAAGCATTCCTTTGCATCCATGCAAAGTTCTCAAAAATTGAATCCAAATCCTAATATCTAGATCCGATAGTTGATTTGCCCAAATGTTCCTATAAGGAATATATAGATATTTATAAATAAATCATCTCCAAACTAGTGAAAATGTTACAAATATGATCTTATAATGATCTACGGAATTTTAGAAAAAAATTAGAAACAAGAATCATGTCATTTGGAGTTCGTATGAAAAAGATATAAAGAAAATACCAAAATAGAAAAAGAAAAAAAAGAAAAAAAAACGAAATGGGCCACCGGCCGGCCCACTCAGCCGACCGAACCAGCCACGCGCACGGGAGAAGGATCGATCCCACCTCCGCTTTAAAAAGCGTGCGAAAATCTGATTTCTAAACCTATCTCTATTCAAACACTTATAACTTTTTATCTATAACCCCGAATTGACTTTCGTTTGTTTCTACTTGTTCTGTACTTCAAGATCTATCTTCCCATCATCCTACAAACCTAAATAATCTATCGGAGCCACAGCTATAACACTTTTCCTTCCCGAAATCCCGAATCTACACCCAACTGAATTGTATTTCGCTTCTAAACCCATCTAAACTTCGCCGGCGGCCTTCGGGTTCAACACAAAAGTTGTAGATCTCGTCGAAATCTTTCAATTCCGACAAACCTCACCTCTTTTCATCCACCAAAGTCGGAGAATTTCGCAACGCAATATTTCAGATCTGATGGCGTAATTCCAAGATCTCATCGCGCTCGTTTCTTGAAATCCAAATTATTTTGGTGAAAAGGTAGATCTAATCATCCTCCACAACTTTCATGTTCAAAGTTTTTTGATTTGACCTACGGATTTATCTCTCTAACACAGATCTACTTCTAGTCCTTTGTTAGGCAAAATCGGGTCTATTTTGAGCCAACTTTTTTCTAGCCACCGGATCTCATCCCGACGGTCGAGATTCAATCATCCCGATCAGTTGCCTCGTCACCGCCATGTCGTCGTTAGGTCAGCATCTAGTCCTAGTCAGCCTGCACGGTCAACCTGTCCGGTCAGCGGAATATTCTCTGGAATATTCCGTTCGAATTTAAAATTGCAGATTATAGATCTAACTTGTAAAATCCATAGAAAATTCATACTATGTCCAAACATCGCAAATGATATACCGTTGGAATCACAAAATAGTGTAGAGTATTAATATATAATTTTAAGTATTTGTCGTGATTATTTAAATGGATTAATACACTTTTTGGAGCAATTAATTCATAGAAACTAAAATACAACTCAGAAAAATCCAAATGATATACCCCTGGATTCACAAAATTGTATAGAACATGATTCTAGAATAAAATTAAAACTTTACTGTATAGATTACTGGCGAATAATTAATTAGTATTATTGGCCTTTTAAATCATTAAATTCATAGTAAATAATCTACATATCCGAAAAATATGAGTAATATGTCCCTGAGTTCATAATCTTGCGTAGTTTTCAGATATGTACTTAGTTTTGTTTGTTGTCAGTACGATCTGTTCAGATATATTAAACTCCATTAAACACTAAATAAATCCTAGAAAAAGATCTATAACTCCGATTAAGATGAATCCAATTCCTCCTGGTCCGTATTAATGTCCTCTATCCAGTAAAACTAATAACCAAATTTAATTAGACAATTAGGACAGAAGTTGCAACAGAACTACTAAAGCCTTTTTTTTGGTCATCAAGATTTAATAACAAATACCCTATTGCATTAAATGATCTCCTACATGCATCATATGATCTAATACCATTCAAAGAACTATTATTAAATCATCATGCATGCTTGTGTTCATCATTGTTGTGGTTGTTATGTTTGTAATTGTGTTAATTGGAATTGTTTTGTCCTCGTGTTAGATTGTTCGGAGAGTGCGATTGCTGCAGAAGAATTCAATCATCACCCATAACACAAACATAAGGCAAGTTGCACCACTTGTTCACGTTATGTCCCAGTTTTGACTATGCATGTTTTACTCTAAAAATTCTGTAGTATGCATGCGTAGGTTTTTGGTAAAATTTCTTAGTATTATTTTGCAAGTACGGTTTTGTAGTATGCCATGAGTAGCTCTATGCTTAGGATTTTCTATCCCAATAGGTTATCCTATTTTTCTTAGTTATGCTTGCTATGCTATATACTTATATATATCAAATACCGTTGGGAGGGTTCGAAAGACTCAAGAATTTTCTAAGTATGATAGCTCTCTCGAGCGAAGTTTTCTTCTCCAAAACCCCTTCAAAATAAAACTAAGTTTTCTTCTGGGCGGAATGGTTGTCGGGACAACGAGTGAGATTTTGGTGGAGGACGGCCGCCCAGGAATCAAAGAAGTCTGCCACGTTTCAGAATTCAGAAACTTCCCGTGCAACCACAATACATATGGGCTCTATCTTGGATTAGTACTTAGTGGGAAACCTCACCGGGGTACCAACATTCGGAGGTTCTTGGCACGGTTGGATCCAGCTGGTAGAGGGGCTACTAAGGGAAGGATTCGCCATGGTCTTGTCCGTAATAGGACTTGATCGTGGATTGTGGGGAAAGTGCACAACCTCTCGAGAGTATGGCAATCTGATCGATCAGCCGTGTTCACGGAAACAGAACAACATTGAGCATCTGAAGGATGGAGCCTCTGGAAGATCTTCCTCTCTCTCTTTTCCAAACTAACGTTTTATAAACCCCAAGGCGTGAGTAATATCGCCATTGGGTGGGATTTTGGGAACTTGGTGCGTAATATCCAAGTGCTAGGTTGATTGGGCACTTGGTGAGTAATATCCACGTGTTCCATTCGACCCTATACTATTTATCAAAGTTTACATAGTAGGGAAAACTTTCTTCCTCTTTTCTTATTACATTGATAAAATTGGCTTTACGCAAATGAACCCCAGAGCCTACTCTTAGCCTTGCATGTAGAGATAGTCTTACTCTTTCCTTGGTGTAATTTGCCAATACATTCAAAGTATTGACCAACTCGTTTGGCTGCACGTTTTATGTGCAGAATTTGGAGATCGTTGAAAGGTGCGCTAGGATCACGAGTCTTCACTCAACCTGCCTGTGGCATTGATGGGGCTCCAAGTTGTATATATTTTTCTTCTGTTGTAATAATGTAAACTCTGGATTATTCGATTCATGTAATAAAGACTTGTGTTTTACATGATATTTCGTTGACTGTGAGTGCTAGCTAATGATCCAGGGACTAGCATGTTAATCACAGGGACTTAGGAACCTTACTCGATCCGAGGTCACTACAGATGGTATCAGAGCATAAGTTGACCGTAGATCGTGGACCTAGCATTGGAAAAGCCATAGGATTAATATTTTCCAAGTTATTTCAGAAAAAATCTCATACTGCTCATGATACTGGGTGTGGTTCATGAAAAGAACAGACATGCAATGACACTGGTGGATCCTTATGTGGTTTGTTTAGAGGAACATACATGCAGTGACAGCGGTGGATCCACGTGTGGTTCATAAGAAGAACACACATCCAATGACACTGGTAGATCCTTATGTGGTTCATGAAAAGAACTGACATGAAGTGACACTGGGTGTGGTTCATGAAAATAACAAACATGCATTGACACTTGGTGTAGTTCATGAAAAGAACAGACGGTCAATGACACTAGTGGATCCTTATGTGGTTTGTTTAGAAGAACACACATGCAATGACACTCGGTGTGGTTCATGGAAAGAACAGACACGCAATGAAACTTGTGGATCCTTATGTGGTTTGTTTAGAGGAACATACATGCAATGACACTGGTGGATCCACGTGTGGTTCATGAGAAGAACACACATGCAATGACACTGGTAGATCCTTATGTGGTTCATGAAAAGAACTGACATGCAGTGACACCGGGTGTGGTTCATGAAAAGAACAAACATGCACTGACACTGGGTGTGGTTCATGAAAAGAACACACATGCAATGACACTGGGTGTGGTTCATGAAAAGAACAGACATGCAATGACACTGGTGGATCCTTATGTGTGGTTCATGAAAAGAACAGACATGCAATGACACCGGTGGATCCACGTGTGGTTCATGAGAAGAAGACACATCCAATGACACTGGTGGATCCTTATGTGGTTCATGAAAAGAACTTACAGGTAGTGACACCGGGGCTAGTTCATGAAAAGAACAGACATGCAATGACACTGGGTGTGGTTCATGAAAAGAACAGACATGTAGTGACACTGGGTGTGGTTCATGAAAAGAACACACATGCAATGACACTGGGTGTGGTTCATGAAAATAACAGACATGCAATGACACTGGTCGATCCTTATGTGGTTTCTTTAGAAAACACACATGCAATGATACTGGGTGTGGTTCATGAAAAGAACAGACATGCAATGACACTGGGGGATCCTTATGTGGTTTGTTTAGAGGAACAGACATGCAATGACACCGGTGGATCCACGTGTGGTTCATGAGAAGAACACACATCCAATGACACTGGTAGATTGTTATGTGGTTCATGAAAAGAACTGACATGCAGTGACACTGGTTGCGATTCATGAAAAGAACAAACATGCACTGACACTTGGTGTGGTTCATGAAAAGAACAGACATGCAATGACACTGGTGGATCCTTATGTGGTTTTTTAGAAGAACACACATGCAATGACACTGGGTGTGGTTCATGAAAAGAACAGAAACGCAATGACCCTGGTGAATCCTTATGTGGTTTGTTTAGAGTTATAGACATGAAATGACACCGGTGGGTCCACGTGTGGTTCATGAGAAGAACACACATGCAACGACACTGGTAGATCCTTATGTGGTTCATGAAAAGAACTAACATGCAGTGACACTGGGTGTGGTTCATGAAAAGAACAGACATGCAATGACACTGGGTGTGGTTCATGAAAAGAACAGACAAGCAATGACACTGGTGGATCCTTATGTGGTTCATGAAAAGAACAGACATGCAATGACACTAGTGGATCCTTAGGTGGTTTGTTCAGAAGAACACACATGCAATGACAGTGGGTGTGGTTCATGAAAAGAACAGACATGCAATGACACTGGTGGATCCATATGTGGTTTGTTTAGAGGAACATACATGCAATGACACCGGTGGATCCACGTGTGGTTCAAAGAACAACACACATCCAATGACACTAGTAGATCCTTATGTGGTTCATGAGAAGAACACACATGCAATGACACTGGTAGATCCTTGTGTGGTTCGTGAAAAGAACTAACATGCAGTGACACTGGGTGTGGTTCATGAAAAGAACAAACATGCACTGGCACTAGGTGTGGTTCATGAAAAGAACAGACATGCAATGACACCGGTGGATCCTTATGTGGTTCATGAAAAGAATAGACATGCAATGACACTGGTGGATCCTTATGTTGTTTGTTTAGAAGAATACACATGCAATGACACTGGGTGTGGTTCATGAACAGAACAGACATGCAGTGACACTTGTGGATCCTTATGTGGTTTGTTTAGAGGAACTGACATGCAATGACACCGGTGGATCCAAGTGTGGTTCATGAGAGGAACACACATCCAATGACACTGGTAGATCCTTATGTGGTTCATGAGAAGAACACACATCAAAAGACACTAGTGGATCCTTATGTGGTTCATGAAAAGAACATACATGCAATGACACTGGTCGATCCTTATGTGGTTTGTTCAGAAGAACACACATGCAATGACAGTGGGCGTGGTTCATGAAAAGAACAGACATGCAATGACACTGGTGGATCCGTATGTGGTTTGTTTAGAGGAACAGACATGCAATGACACCGGTGGATCCTCGTGTGGTTCATGAGAAGAACACACATCCACGGACACTAGTAGATCCTTATGTGGTTCATGAGAAGAACACACATGCAATGACACTGGTAGATCCTTGTGTGGTTCATGAAAAGAACTGACATGCAGTGATACAGGGTGTGGTTCATGAAAAGAACAGACATGCAATGACACTGGTGGATCCTTATGTGGTTCATGAAAAGAATAGACATGCAATGACACTAGTGGATCCTTATGTCGTTTGTTCAGAAGAATACACATGCAATGACACTGGGTGTGGTTCATGAACAGAACAGACATCCAGTGACACTGGTGGATCCTTATGTGGTTTGTTTAGAGGAACAAACATGCAATGACACCGGTGGATCCAAGTGTGGTTCATGAGAAGAACACACATCCAATGACACTGGTAGATCCTATGTGGTTCATGAGAAGAACACACATCCAAAGACACTGGTGGATCCTTATGTGGTTCATGAAAAGAACATACATGCAATGACACTGGTGGATCCTTATGTGGTTTGTTCAGAAGAACACACATGCAATGACACTGGGTGTGGTTCATGAAAATAATAGACATGCAATGACACTAGTGGATCCGTATGTGGTTTTTTTAGAGGAACAGACATGCAATGACACCAGTGTATCCACGTGTGGTTCATGAGAAGAACACACATCCAATGACACTGGTAGATCCTTATGTAGTTCATGAGAGAACACACATGCAATGACACTGGTAGATCCTTGCGTGGTTCATAAAAAGAACTGACATGCAGTGACACTAGGTGTGGTTCAAGAAAATAACAGACATGCATGACACTGGGTGTGGTTCATGAAAATAACAGACATGCAATGACACTAGTGGATCCTTATCTGGTTTGTTTCGAATAACACACATGCAATGACACTGGCCTTGGTTCATAAAAAGAACAGACATGCAATGACACTAGTGCATCCTTATGTGGTTTGTTTGGAGGAACAGACCTGCAATGACACCGGTGGATCCACGTGTGGTTTATGAGAAGAACACACATCCAATTACACTGGTAGATCCTTATGTGGTTCATGACAAGAACACACATCCAATGACAATGGTAGATCCTTGTGTGGTTCATGAAAAGAAAAGACATGCAATGACACTGGTGGATCCTTATGTGGTTTGTTTAGAAGAACACACATGCAATGACATTGGTGGATCCGTATGTGGTTTGTTTAGAGGAAGAGACATGCAATGACACCGGTGGATCCACGTGTGTATCTTGAGAAGAACACACATCCAATGACACTAGTAGATCCTTATGTGGTTCATTAGAAGAACACACATGCAATGACACTGGTAGATCCTTGTGTGGATCATGAAAAGAACTGACATGCAGTGACACTGGGTGTGGTTCATGAAAAGAACAGACATGCACTGACACTAGGTGTGGTTCATGAAAAGACCAGACATGCAATGACACTGGTGGATCCTTATGTGGTTCATGAAAAGAATAGACATGCAATGACACTGGTGGATCCTTATGTCGTTTGTTCCGAAGAATACACATGCAATGACACTGGGTGTGGTTCATGAACAGAACAGACATGCAGTGACACTGGTGGATCCTTATGTGGTTTGCTTAGAGGAACAGACATACAATGACACCGGTGGATCCAAGTGTGGTTCATGAGAAGAACACACATCCAATGACACTGGTAGATCCTTATGTGGTTCATGAGAAGAACACACATCCAAAGACACTGGTAGATCCTTATGTGGTTCATGAAAAGAAAATACATGCAATGACACTGGTGGATCCTTATGTGGTTTGTTCAATAGAACACACATGCAATGACACTGGGTGTGGTTCATGAAAATAACAGACATGCAATGACACTGGTGGATCCATATGTGGTTTGTTTAGAGGAACAGACATGCAATGACACCGGTGGATCCACGTGTGGTTCATGAGAAGAACACACATCCAATGACACTGGTAGATCCTTATGTGGTTCATGAGAGAACACACATGCAATGACACTGGTAGATCCTTGCGTGATTCATAAAAAGAATTGACATGTAGTGACACTAGGTGTGGTTCAAGAAAATAACAGACATGCACTGACACTTGGTGTGGTTCATGAAAAGAACAGACATGCAATGACACTAGTGGATCCTTATGTGGTTTGTTTAGAAGAACACACATGCAATGACACTGGCCGTGGTTCATAAAAAGAATAGACTTGCAATGACACTAGTGGATCCTTATGTGGTTTGTTTGGAGGAACAGACATGCAATGACACCGGTGGATCCACGTGTGGTTCATGAGAAGAACACACATCCAATGACACTGGTAGATCCTTATGTGGTTCATGAGAAGAACACACATCCAATGACAATGGTAGATCCTTGTGTGGGTCATGAAAAGAACAGACATGCAATGACACTGGTGGATCCTTATGCGGTTTGTTTAGAAGAACACACATGCAATGACACTGGGTGTGGTTCATGAAAAGAACAGACACACAATGACACTGGTGGATCCTTATGTGGTTTGTTTATAGGAACATACATGCAATGACACCGGTGGATCCACGTGTGGTTCATGAGAAGAACACACATCCAACGACATTGGTAGATCCTTATGTGGTTCATGAGAAGAACACACATCCAATGACATCGGTAGATCCTTGTGTGGTTCATGAGAAGAACACACATCAAAAGACACTAGTGGATCCTTATGTGGTTCATGAAAAGAACATACATGCAATGACACTGGTCGATCCTTATGTGGTTTGTTCAGAAGAACACACATGCAATGACAGTGGGCATGGTTCATGAAAAGAACAGACATGCAATGACACTGGTGGATCCGTATGTGGTTTGTTTAGAGGAACAGACATGCAATGACACCGGTGGATCCTCGTGTGGTTCATGAGAAGAACACACATCCAAGGACACTAGTAGATCCTTATGTGGTTCATGAGAAGAACAGACATGCAATGACACTGGTAGATCCTTGTGTGGTTCATGAAAAGAACTGACATGCAGTGATACAGGGTGTGGTTCATGAAAAGAACAGACATGCACTGACACTAGGTGTGGTTCATGAAAAGAACAGACATGCAATGACACTGGTGGATCCTTATGTGGTTCATGAAAAGAATAGACATGCAATGACACTAGTGGATCCTTATGTCGTTTGTTCAGAAGAATACACATGCAATGACACTGGGTGTGGTTCATGAATAGAACAGACATCCAGTGACACTGGTGGATCCTTATGTGGTTTGTTTAGAGGATCAAACATGCAATGACACCGGTGGATCCAAGTGTGGTTCATGAGAAGAACACACATCCAATGACACTGGTAGATCCTATGTGGTTCATGAGAAGAACACACATCCAAAGACACTGGTGGATCCTTATGTGGTTCATGAAAAGAACATACATGCAATGACACTGGTGGATCCTTATGTGGTTTGTTCAGAAGAACACACATGCAATGATACTGGGTGTGGTTCATGAAAATAATAGACATGCAATGACACTAGTGGATCCGTATGTGGTTTGTTTAGAGGAACAGACATGCAATGACACTAGTGTATCCACGTGTGGTTCATGAGAAGAACACACATCCAATGACACTGGTAGATCCTTATGTAGTTCATGAGAGAACACACATGCAATGACACTGGTAGATCCTTGCGTGGTTCATAAAAAGAACTGACGTGCAGTGACACTAGGTGTGGTTCAAGAAAATAACAGACATGCATGACACTGGGTGTGGTTCATGAAAATAACAGACATGCAATGACACTAGTGGATCCTTATCTGGTTTGTTTCGAAAAACACACATGCAATGACACTGGCCTTGGTTCATAAAAAGAACAGACATGCAATGACACTAGTGCATCCTTATGTGGTTTGTTTGGAGGAACAGACCTGCAATGACACCGGTGGATCCACGTGTGGTTCATGAGAAGAACACACATCCAATTACACTGGTAGATCCTTATGTGGTTCATGACAAGAACACACATCCAATGACAATGGTAGATCCTTGTGTGGTTCATGAAAAGAAAAGACATGCAATGACACTGGTGGATCCTTATGTGGTTTGTTTAGAAGAACACACATGCAATGACATTGGTGGATCCGTATGTGGTTTGTTTAGAGGAAGAGACATGCAATGACACCGGTGGATCCACGTGTGTATCTTGAGAAGAACACACATCCAATGACACTAGTAGATCCTTATGTGGTTCATTAGAAGAACACACATGCAATGACACTGGTAGATCCTTGTGTGGATCATGAAAAGAACTGACATGCAGTGACACTGGGTGTGGTTCATGAAAAGAACAGACATGCACTGACACTAGGTGTGGTTCATGAAAAGACCAGACATGCAATGACACTGGTGGATCCTTATGTGGTTCATGAAAAGAATAGACATGCAATGACACTGGTGGATCCTTATGTCGTTTGTTCCGAAGAATACACATGCAATGACACGGGGTGTGGTTCATGAACAGAACAGACATGCAGTGACACTGGTGGATCCTTATGTGGTTTGCTTAGAGGAACAGACATACAATGACACCGGTGGATCCAAGTGTGGTTCATGAGAAGAACACACATCCAATGACACTGGTAGATCCTTATGTGGTTCATGAGAAGAACACACATCCAAAGACACTGGTAGATCCTTATGTGGTTCATGAAAAGAAAATACATGCAATGACACTGGTGGATCCTTATGTGGTTTGTTCAATAGAACACACATGCAATGACACTGGGTGTGGTTCATGAAAATAACAGACATGCAATGACACTAGTGGATCCATATGTGGTTTGTTTAGAGGAACAGACATGCAATGACACCGGTGGATCCACGTGTGGTTCATGAGAAGAACACACATCCAATGACACTGGTAGATCCTTATGTGGTTCATGAGAGAACACACATGCAATGACACTGGTAGATCCTTGCGTGATTCATAAAAAGAATTGACATGTAGTGACACTAGGTGTGGTTCAAGAAAATAACAGACATGCACTGACACTGGGTGTGGTTCATGAAAAGAACAGACATGCAATGACACTAGTGGATCCTTATGTGGTTTGTTTAGAAGAACACACATGCAATGACACTGGCCGTGGTTCATAAAAGAATAGACTTGCAATGACACTAGTGGATCCTTATGTGGTTTGTTTGGAGGAACAGACATGCAATGACACCGGTGGATCCACGTGTGGTTCATGAGAAGAACACACATCCAATGACACTGGTAGATCCTTATGTGGTTCATGAGAAGAACACACATCCAATGACAATGGTAGATCCTTGTGTGGGTCATGAAAAGAACAGACATGCAATGACACTGGTGGATCCTTATGTGGTTTGTTTAGAAGAACACACATGCAATGACACTGGGTGTGGTTCATGAAAAGAACAGACACACAATGACACTGGTGGATCCTTATGTGGTTTGTTTATAGGAACAAACATGCAATGAAACCGGTGGATCCATGTGTGGTTCATGAGAAGAACATACATCCAATGACACTGGTGGATCCTTATGTTGTTTGTTCACAGGAACATACACGCAATGACTCCGGTGGATCCTTATGTGGTCTGTCTAGAGGAACACACATGCAATGACACCGAGTGTGGTTCATGAAAGGAACAGACATGCAATGACTTACGTGGATTGTTTAGAAGAACACACATGTAATGACACTGTGTGTGGTTCATGAAAATGAACAGACAGGCAATGACACTGGTGGATCCTTATGTGGTTTGTTTACAAGAACAAACATGCAATGACACTGCGTGTGGTTCATGAAAAGAACAGACACGCAATGGCACTGGTGGATCCTTATGTGGTTTGTTTAGAGGAACAGACATGCAATGGCACCAGTGGATCCACATGTGGTTTATTAGAAGAACACACATCCAATGACACGGGTGGATCCTTATGTGGTTCATGAAAAGAACTGACATGCAGTGACACTGGGTGTGGTTCATGAAAAGAATAGACATGCACTGACACAGGGTGTGGTTCATGAAAATACAAGACATGCAATGACACTGGTGGAGCCTTATGTGGTTCATGAAAAGAACAGACATGCAATGACACTGGTGGATCCTTATGTGGTTTATGAAAAGAACAGACATGCAATAACACTGGTGGATCCTTATGTGGTTTGTTTAGACGAACACGCATGCAATAACACTGGGTGTGGTTCATGAAAAGAACAGACATGCAATGACACTGGTGGATCCTTATGTGGTTTGTTTAGAGGAACAGACATGCAATGACACCGGTGGATCCACGTGTGGTTCATGAGAAGAACACACATCCAATGACACTGGTAGATCCATATGTGGTTCATGAGAAGAACACACATCCAATGACATTGGAAGATCCTTGTGTGGTTCATGAAAAGAACAGACATGCAATGAAACTGGGGGATCCTTATGTGGTTTGTTTAGAAGAACACACATGCAATAACACTGGGTGTGGTTCATGAAAAGAACAGACATTCAATGACACTGGTGGATCCTTATGTGATTTGTTTAGAGGAACAGACATGCAATGACACCGGTGGATCCATGTGTGGTTCATGAGAAGAACACACATCCAATGACACTGGTGGATCCTTATGTG